>MU380164.1:0-153728 GCA_022495085.1 Xylaria sp. FL1042 | reverse complement strand
TTTTTTTAATAAAAAAATTATATTTCTCTAACTTTTTTTTTTTGTTTTTTAATATAAAAATTTTTTTTTTTTTTTTTTAATTTATACTATTTATTTTTTTTTTTTTTTTTAACCCCCCCCCCCCCCCCCCCCCCCCCGGTATTGCCGTGGTTCAACGCTATAATTGGAGGAGTAGATAAAAGACTAGATAGCTCAGACCTCTAAAGCTATTTCAGCAGGTATGCAATTGTAGTTTTAACCTAAGTACTTAAGTATACGTAAATAGTACAGTGGTAGCACGTATTCAGAATAACGTGGATATGTACAAGTAACGTTTAATCTATCACATTTCCATCATGACAGGTATGCGAATGCAAACCTGTAACACCTATCTCAATAAATCAGCATATTAGGTATTGAAACATGCACGGACACCAATATTAGAATAGAAAGCTTCTTAGAACGCTGCACTGTTATCCCTAAAAGCCTTATTTGTTAATCTTCGATTGGCGCTCCTGAGCACACTTTACGTGGCGCTTCGTCAAGACACTGCTTGTGATGTTTCGCGCAGCTTCTTCTCAGCTTCATCGGCCCGCTTAGTAGCCTCGGCTAGCTCCTTCTGTAGGTGTTTGATATATTCGATCGCCGACTCTACCGTACTCGCCTTGCTGTTTGGCGTGTTCGACTGCTTGGCGTCCGTCTTGTCGCCCTTCGCATTTTCACCGTCACCCTCACTGCTTTCTTTAACGGAGCCCTTGGGAAGCAACGTCGCGATTTCTTGCAACGCCGAGTTGATTCGGTTTCGCCGTCCCTGCTCTGCAATCTTATGTGACGTTCGCTTCGAAGTTAAATTCGTGGAGAGCTCGCTAGGGTAGGTTACGCCAGGCACCGTGCTGCCTTCCAAAATTCTTTGATAGTTAGACTTTGAGGCTAGGAGTCTCGAAGTCGAGTCCTCATTCGATAACCCAGGCGTACCAGGTAATAACGGTTTGATATTGGGCGAAATTCTCGGTAGTAAGGCTGGAGAGACGGAGCTGATGCTGGATCGTTTCCTAGCGCCCTTTGGTGCCATGAGCGGTGTCTTTTTCATAGCAGAGGAAGGCTGGGGGTTGAGTTGAGGACTTTGGCTCGCTGAAGCGGGCTGGATTTGCTTGGGAACGAAAGGCGATGGTAGTGGCTGGAGCGGTGTCATTTTCGGCGTCTCTGACTCGGGAGACTCACGGGGAGACGGCTGAGTCTTTAACTGTGGTAACTGTGTTATTCGTGGTCCAGAAGTATTGATCGAGTTGATCGACTCTGGTAACTCGAAGCTCTCGATATGCTCGGGGGCATTGGGATCTGCATGATTATGGTCTGCCGTCTTATTCCTAGGCGAGATCCTAAAGAGAGAGGCAGGTGTTGCGGGCGACGGTTTCCCATTCTGGGACTTCAGCAGAGGCACCAACGGAGGTTTATCGCTGTTCTGGGGCGCTATATTGGGTGACTGCCTCGCCGACCGTGGCAGTGGAAGTGGTGGGGGAGGCATTTCAAGGGCTTCTGGCGAAACGGAGGCGTTTTCTGACTCCTCATTTGAAGACGCACCGGAAACGGACTTGGGTTTAGCGGCTGGTACTGTACCCTCGGCCACCACCTCTACCAGCTCACTCAAAGCTTGGGCATTCATGACTGGCGTCGAGGCTGTTTTCTTCCGTTGCGGTTTCGTGATAGGAGATTGCCGTACTTTGGGCTTCCTCTTCGGTACATTGTTTTTGCGTGTCTCTTTAGACAGATTATCGGTTGTAGTAGAATTTGAAGGAGATTCCACGTCCATTGCAGCTGGAGAATTTGTGGTCTGGCTCGTGTGGCCCGAATGATAGTATAATGTCGAATCCGGCTGGGCATATAGAGCGGGAGATGTTATAGGGCTAAAATATGCACTAGGAACCATGAACTGAGGGTCTACCGGGAAAGGAGCATCTAAGGGGGTCACTGCAGGAGACACCAGCGGTGTAAAGGACATCTTGGGCGATGTTAGCTCACTGCAAATACGATTCTGGGTAAGAACAAGCATACATCCTGTTGTTGCTGGTATCCATCAAACATTCTCGACGAGTGCGCTTGGTCCTGCGAGGCAAAAAACTGACTTGCGGCTTGCATCTCGAGACTCTGAGGGGTGGGGGGAACTATGTTCCGTTGTTGCTGTTGCTGTTGTTGTTGTTGCTGTTGTTGATGCTGCTGCTGCTGGGCGTATAGCGCAGCCTGCTGCTCTTGCAGTCGTCTCTTCTGCTCCTCGAGTTGACGTTGTTGTTGTTGCAGCTTCTGGTGCTGTAAAAACTGTATTTGGGCGTCTATTTCCGAGATGGCGTCATTGGGTGTCTGCTGGTGAGGGAGAATCTGTGAGAGAACGGGGGGATGGCTCGGCGCAGATGTCATGGTAAGAGCCTGATTTTGGGCTCCGGTACTGCTCTGCGAAACGGTTGAAGCGACATTCGCATCGCTCATAGGCGTGTCTACAGAATCGCGATGGCCCTGCTGTACCATGGAGGGGCCATTTTGAGCATTGAAGGGTTGGAAGTCGAACTGCATGGAGTCGCTCATATTGGACATGCCAAGCTCGAAGAACTGCTGGAAGTCATCCTCGCCGGTAGACGACATGTTCTGGTCTTGCCCATTCCAGGCAGTCGAGTTAATCATGGCCATCGCGGAGCGCGAAAGCAGCTAGCTCTCGGGAGCTTTCTGAGACACCGCAGCTCGCGCTTCGCAGGTTCGCAGGAGAAAATGCGGCTCGCCGAGGTTCGGGGTGTGCGTTCGTAGGCAGAGGGGTTCTGGCGCCAAGCGGATCAATATCGATGGCCAAGCTGCTCTACAGTTCGCTTGCGTCAATGATAGTAACGGTCCGGGTTACTGCAGTTGTACAGGATGTGGTTGTGCGTAAGGTAGCCAAAGTGGAGCTGCTAAGGCGAAGGTTGATGCAAAGCAAAAAGAATATCCGCTGCGCTTTGTTCGACGAAGCAAGGCGGGTGGGTGAGCACTTAGATCTATCGAGACTGGATACCTTTTTTGCTCTTCACATTACCGAATCGCGCTATCGTCCTTAGGGATAAGAGAGGACGATGAAGGAAAACCATGTTGGCACGATGCGACTCGCCTGGGCTAACGGCCCATGTCGGCGAGAAGCCGGCTACTGGATGGTGCGTACTGTACGCATACTGGTAGGAGGTAGTAGTCTAGCAGCAAGACGAGCAGGTGGGGGTGGGGGGTCATAGGTAATAGGTAGGGAGTGGGATGGGGAGGGGCGTTGGCTGATTGGTCAGGTGTACATTACCCACTACCTCTAACTAACAAGGGTACGTACTTAGCACCTAGTTAACCTTGGAACTCTACACTACAGGGTCCCTTTACTACTGTAGGTCGTTTAAGATGCAGATAGCTCTCAGTCTAAGTCGAGTTAGCTGGAGTCTGTCTACAATGCTACCTACTTAGGTATAACTACCTATATATATATACAGTACTTCTAGGTAGGTCACATCTAAGATGTCCTGTTCATCTGACCTGCCTAGGTAGCCATACCAGACCCCCACCAACACCTTCGAACCTGTGAGATAAGTTTTACCATCCCCAACTGGAAAGAGAAGCCAACCTGAGCCACGCCGCTTTTAGCCTGAGCCTACGTAAGCCCTGTCCTGCGCCACGGTTATTCGGACCTTAAATTCTGATATTGTAGGGCAGGTACGAGGGACAGTGTATAAGATGACCCCTCACGGTGGATGCCATGTCAATTAGTCTATTACTCCTACAACATCAATACCACTTTTAAGCCCAACAATATCTAGACCGCAGCTAACCTAGCTAGGCGATACGGTAAGCCTTATGCGACTACATTATATATAATTATTAAGGATAATAAAGACTTTTAAGCTTAACCTTTATATTAATTAGCGTTTTAAAAGCTAATTAATATACTAGCTTATATTAAGTTAAACTATAAAAAAAGCGCTTTATAGTAATATAATTAGCTTATAAATAGCTTTACTAGTTAATTAATTTAGTATAAGTAAAATAAATGTAGTTATATAGCCCTTATTTATTTAAGCTGTCCTGCTTAAAGGTGTGTCTTGCTAAGGGGTGGGGCATGGTATAGCAACAATAGGCCACCGTACCTGCCCTACTGTCACATGACCCACACTATGTATATTATTGTACACAGTAGTCACAGTATTAGCCTTCCATCTCATCTACACCAGAATACAAGGATTCGCTGCCAAGGCTGCATACAACGCTACAATTGCTTTTCCCTTTGCTTTAACCATTTCCTGCTACAATTGGTAGCTAGCGATTGTTCGATTATCACCGTGTTTTCTGTTGTTTCTTTCCTGTTGTTTCTTTGCCTTTTCTCCCAAAAAAAAAAAAAAAAAAAACCCCGGCGGCTCGAGAGCCTCAGACACACCACACACACACTCAGGTTCTGCCCATTACAAATACACGACGAATTGAGCTATTCTCGTTCGCCCTTCGCAGTGTGTAAGGGGTTTTAAACCACTTACTCACATTGAAGAACGGTTATATCGCCACCAAGTCGACAGGACACAGCCGATTGAAGAAATTTCCGACCCTTAGCGGGGTATTAGACGCTTGCCACGTTGTTACATCTGTTTCAGCGGTCCTTGCGTCCAGAACCCTCGGGAGCGATACCCGAGTCCTCCAGTGTGCACATCTAATGTCTGATTTTCTTCTCGAACGCCAACTTCATCGTTTCTTCGCTACAGGCCATCCAAACACTGCTCTAATCGAACCTCACGACCTCAAAAAGTGGGAGGCAGCTTCTTCAGACTCTTCTTCTGCAGCACCTGCCGTTCAAGATTCGAATGACGTCATCCTCTACCCTCTAGAGTGGGCTGAGTCACGAAGAAAGTTTCGGACTTTCCTCAAGAACTGGAGGAAACGAGAATGTAGAGTATTGTACACAGTAGTCACAGTGTTAACCTTCCATCTCATCTACAACCAACTACAATAAGATACAGAATTGCCAAGGCTGCAACCATTTCCTGCTACAAGTCATCGCCTACCTCACGAGACTCCATACAGCAGTCAGCGCCCACCTCGCGAGACTCCATTTCCTCTGGAGTTTCTTCTGGATTCTCCGCGTCATATGCAGCAACAGCAGCTCAAGCAAGTCATTTAAACCTCCCATCCGAATCGTCAGACTCCAAGGAGCAGCCCACCCCGTCCGAGTCGTTCAACTCTGAGGATCAAGAGTTCGACACTGACGAGTCTACAATACAGCTGTTGGCAGACCTCACCATACATTCTCCCCATTCCCAAGCAAATTCTCCTGAGCCCGCAGAAGATTCCTCCGGGTCATCCACCATGACAGGACTCTCAGCAGAGGATGCCGCTCAGCTTATTGCTGCAGCCTTCGACCGTCAAAAGAGTTGAACCATGATGTGACTGCAAATTCAAACCTAAAGACAGCGGATTTGTTATAAGATTTGTTACGATAAACCTTAATCGCCTCGCGTCTAAATATATAAACAAACAAATCCCCCATCCTCTCCATTTCCCCCTTCTTGTTTTCTTCTCCTTCAAGCCTCAGCTTTCTATTGCAATAGACCTGGCGTTTTACTTGCTAGTTCAAGTTCCCGCTATCACACCACTCCACACTTTCACTGCGCGTCTGACCAAGACTAAAATGGTATCCAAGAAGAACTCGAGACGAGGTGCTGAGGAGAGCCCTCGAACTTCTGAAGCACCTCGAGGCATCACCACCCCCTCCCCCATCGCCGACCCTAGACCTCCGACTCCCCGCACTCCCCGACCCAACCGCCCTGTAGTAATACCTAGTGTTTCGCCGATTTTCCCCTCTGACGCTCTTCGACCCAACATCCGAAAGGCACTGGCACGATCAAGCGTAGATCGACTCCAGCCAGCCTACGAGGCCGCGGGCCGAGAAAAGAGAAACTTTTCCCAGCTGAGCTCTACTAGTGTTGAATCGAGAGAACATAAGCTGCCTAATTCCGGGCAGGATATCGACATCGACGACGAGACTAGCATGAAGTATCAGCTTCAAGCTCACGATCAGAAGATCAAGGCGGCGGACTCCGCATGCGAGGCGGCACAAGCGACGATACAGGAGCTTAGGTGAGTTATCCCATTAATCTTGCTCGAGTGATAATGGCTAACCAGTCGAATAGGACATGCTGGCAAGATGGCTCGCTCGAGATGACACGCGGCCAGTTTCAAGACGAGATGAAGCGCCAAGACCGAGAGCTTGGCGCTCTATTCGTGGAGAGGGCTCATATGCGCACGTCGAGATTTGAGCTTGCAGCCAGGGAGGTTGATGCGGAGATGTGGAACAAACGTGCCCATGCTGAAGATTGGGCATACATCGACCAATTAGTTTCACGGATCCAGGAGCCTTCGGGGGCCACAGTGACGATGAAGAACCCCCGAGACCCTGGCAAGCAAGAACGCTGGCGGCAAGACGTCATTAAGGCCTACGGCGCGAAATATGACAAGGAACAGATATGGTGTCCAATATCCCGACAATATATATTCTCATGCATAACTACTGCTGCTCACATTGTTAGATACAATGTGGGTGAGCCAGCAGCAGTCCATCTGTTTGGGCCTAGCGATAATTCGGACGGACATATCTGGAGTGTCAGGAATGGAATTCCTCTGTGTAAAGCGTATGAACAAATGCTCGATGATGCGAGGATAGCCATTGTGCCTACCACAGACGGCAGTGGTCTTATGGTGGTGATTTTAGATGAGGCCGAACGTGAAAGGGAGTGGAATCCTATACACCAGCTTCCCACCGGGAAGGCCCTTCACGGACGGACTCTCGAATTCCTAACCGATCACCGCCCATCAATGAGGTATCTTTACTTCGCATTTGTGATCAACATTTTGCGACGACAAAGGTTCGAAGTTGATGGGTGGTGGAAAGACCGCCTCGAGTATGCCGATATCCCTTTTTTCCCCACCCCTGGGAAATGGATTCGCGAGACTACGCTACGCAAACTTGCAGTCAGGATAGGACATCTTTCTATCGATGACGCCGGCAAGTTTGCGACTACCACCTGCAGGGGTAGCCAGTTAAAGCATCCATCTTTAGTGGGGGCGAGCGAGGGCAAGGGCAAGGGCAAGGGCAAGGAGACCGACATCGCGACGGATGAGGTGGAGGACGATGCGTTCAGTGACCTGTTGGCACACTCATTGAACATGGATAGGATGAAAGCCCCAGAGCCGGACGACTAATACCGGCGCGCAATACTGTCTCTTTCAATGCAACAACATGCTCGAGTTTGATACCCAGCGGCAAGTCACACTGACTCCAATTCATGCACAAATCCGGAGGTTCTACGCAATCTAGACTACCACCAAGTATGTATTAAGTTACAACTTTCGGGCTGACTACCTAAACAAGACTACTTGGTTAGGCTTCTTTTCCAATGAACCGCCCTTGCTTAGTCGGCACCTCAGAATGCCCCAATACTTATTCATGCCACACACCTATTCCAAGCTTTAAAAAAATTTTCTCCGTCAAGATCCGCTGAACCGCCGAGCTGGCAGTAAGTTCAACGGGGCAATCCAACCGAATACCTTCGGTCGCTTTCAGGGTTCAGCCTCCCGACCCCGCCGACTAATACTGGCTCTAGGAATTAGGCGCCTAGGAATACGTCGAAACCCCCACCCACCCTTAGGGGCATGCGGATGTTTCTCATCGAGTTTTAGGGCTTTCGGACTTAGGCTTCGCTTCCTACTTAAGTTGAGGTTCAGCGTTAATCCCTCTCTCATATCCGCTTCCTAATCCTCGATCACACCAACTACTCAAAGATAGCTCGAGTCGGTCATGCCTTAGCGACGGAAGACTACATCTTTGTTCGGAATTCCCAAGGTGACTGACTTCAACTATAGCACAATGGTTATTCCTTTCATCCCATCATCTACCTGGTGGTATAATGAGATCTCGTCTCGGACATAGGTTTTACGATCATGAGATATGCTGGGTCAACTCTTTCTCGCTTACGGGTATATAACCATATGGTTTACTTAGTTACAAGGGCATCTGAAAAAGAAAGTGAAGGCAGTCAGAGACGAAGTAGATATTCTCGCCGCCACATCGAGATCCTCGACCGTACAAACATGGTATCGGACTAGGATAGAAGCTACACACGCATGGTAGGGGTTTGTACGACTCGGAGAGGACGTATCGATTTGACAAAGGCTCGTCATATCATCATCCTCTTCAGATAGATGTTTGGCGGGTCAATGAATGTCTTTGGCGGTTGAGACAGGCTTGTGAAGTCTGTGGTGTTCATATAGGGACATAGAGATCGCAAAACGGATACAGATCTTATCGCACATCGCGAAGAGGGGCATCATGAGCTTCGTTCATTAGGGTAGAAGTCTTATTAAGAGACTTGTTACTCTCAAACTCTGAGGTCGTAATTCAGGCACTCTTTCCACCTTATGCTGACAAGTATTAATCTTGGTTACATAGCTTTCACAGCGTCAGAGCAATCAGGATAATCATGAGGAAAGGCGTCGATCCCACCAGCCGGAAAAGCTTACATTCTCGTCTCATGGCAGTGAAAAGAGACAAGTTAGAAGGTCGTGCTCCTGATGAAATTCCATCACACTCTTGCCGCCGCAGACACACCTGCAAGTTATTTTCAGCTCCGTGGATAAGGTAGCCTTTTTTGACAATTACCGGTCTAGCCCCTGATATGTTGCCTGGGCATTTGAACAGGTCACATGGAGAAATATACGGTAAATATATGTGCATATTTCCCATGAATTATGCGTATTGAACGAGAGCCAAATGTAGTATTACAAAAATAATCTCGGGGACACAGAGGTCAGTCCCTCCATCGGGGATACAGCCTGCGATCTCTCTAAGGTTGAAACCGGTGCCGGATCAATGACGAGCCTTGTGATATCCTAAACGCACCCACTCGGCATATCTCCCCCGACGCACCACTGTGTATGCTCGCAAACCTGGTCCCCCTTTAACACAATAACAGAAGCTAAGCATGCCAGAGGAGCAAGTATCACATGTGTAGGGAAGAAGACTCCAGGCCACGAACGGTGATTGAATACCGCAGGGACTATCGAGAGGCTGACGTTTTGACAAAGACACAGGGAGCTATGCAACAACGTCGCTAGGAATAGTTTTCTGCCTAAAATCCTCAGGCGTAGACGAGAGAAAGCCCAACCATCATCTTTATGAGCCCAGCTCATATTAGAAAGGGGTATCCAGACAAGTCTCACCGGACTCTGGATTCATTGGTGGTTGGTTAGTCAATTCAACGATATACATGGTCCGTCTTCGTCCTACGAGTGTAGTATCGTTACATGCCGAGGGCTCAAGCGTCGTTTATAAAGCTATCGTGGAGCCAGTAAGTTGGGAGGTGACCATAGTTGACCATAGTTCGTGGTCCATCCAAAGGTATGGATGGCACTTAGGCATCTTTGCATGCAGCTAGTCAATTAGATTGTTATAGATAGATGTGACTCTAACAAATCTATATTTCCACCTGTTCTGTCATTATATCAGATTACTTCTCCAAAGCTCCGTGAAATCATATTCATACTTCCTCGGCCCTATATGCTAATCGGAGGGAGGCAAAGCTAGTGTTAGCTGTGAAAGTATTAATATCCAAGTCCATTTTGGAGCTTCCGTTGTGCCAACTTATCACAACACGACTTAATAAGATTACCTAAGTAATGCCATAGTTAGCTTGAAATTGGATAGAGTTATTACGCACATGACCCAACAGTCTGGCAGACCAATATAACACTAGCTATATAATGTACAATCAACAAATAGTTTATACTGTAGAAGCCTTTACTATATCCAACGTTCTCATGCTTATGGCCTAGTATAGGTGCTATATTACTACGAATTGAGTTTATGTGAGCTTTATGTTGTGTTGATTTCGTACTTGGACTATTCAGTCAGATGTCTCGTTTCACATGCTCGTGGCTTAGAGACACACGGCTGATACAGGGATTCTAGTTACTTATACAATGCCTAGTACCAAGAAAAAGGACATTGTCAAGTTAATCAGATTGGCATTGTAAGTCAAAAGCGGTAATAAATCATAATGTACATATATACATGTCTACCTTATAGATAGTATTGCAAAGATTTATTTACTTTGGTCGCATCTAAGTAGGTACCTACTTGTTTGTATGAGTGCAATCGCATCCCAGCTGAACCCTGAGAACTGCAAGATAGGGTCCTGGCGGGGGTAGCGCACAATGGCGCTGTGGGGATAGGTACCTAGGTATGTAGATACCACCATGATCCTTCTAGAAAACGGTAAAGCTGAAAAAAACAACGATAAGCAAGTCTACCTTAGGTAGGTACTTACTTGTCTAGACTGACGACAGGCGACCCGTTTCTCGCACTACTGACCTCACCTTGGTACGTTTACAACAACGACTACTACAACCAACACCAATTATTATTTGGCGAACGATTTTGGTTGCTTTCATCTGAACTTTGTCTCTTTAGTAGACAAAGCGAAACTCCTACGCCTCTTAGCCTACCGCCTCACTTCGCATCTTCCCAGCTTCCAATCATAATAATAATTGCGCGCGCGACCAGCCTGTCACCATGCCGGACAAATGGGTAGATTGGTCCAAGAATGTGCGGTCCAAGGACTACCGCGGTTCCTCGTCCTTTGCGACCTTCATGATCATCGGGCGTGAGTAGCCAGAGAGAGAGAGAGAGGCTTTCCCTCGACTTTGTCGCATCGCATCCTGTGTTTCCCTCACCATCTCCCCGCATTGCGATCCCCTCCCTCCTCCTACCTTTGACGTCCCAGATATCATATATATATATATATATATATCACCAGAATGCCAACTAACCATATATATATACACAATATCTAGCCGTATGCTTCTTCCTCGGCATCCTCTTCGCCGAGTTCCCCTATGACTTCCCCCTCCTCTGGACCTCGGACCCCATCGCGCCCACGTACCTCGACCAGCTCGAGACGCACCTGAAATTCGTGCACCAGTCGCCGCCCCTCATCTCGCGCATGCTGAGCATCATGATCGGCACGGGCTTCTGCGGCTTCTTCATCAAGCTCTTCAAGGCCTCGGAGAGCAACATGCTCTTCGACGGCGCCTCCCTCGTCCTCTACGTCATCGGCGTCGGCGTCTACGTCGCCAACATCGTCAAGGGCCTGCGCTTCGTGAGCGCCGGCATCTGGCACCTCCCCGACTTCGCGGGGAACCTCCCCCAGCAGCGCGACGCCGAGGGCCGCATCATCCTCGGTCGCGAGGATAGCCTGAAGGTCATGGCCGCGAGCAACACCATCCTCGCCCTCGTCCTCGTCGGCGTCCTCGTCCTGCAGGCTGGCCAGTGGTACGCTGAGCGCAAGGACAATGAGGAGTACGAGCGCGACGCCGCCGCCGCCGCCGCTGCTGCCGCCAATGGGCAGGAGAAGAACGCGGGGAACGGCAATAGCGCGAATGGTCTGAGCAGCAGCACGGCCGCGGAGAAGAGGGCTAGTAAGAAGAAGCAGTGATACTACTTACTCACGGATTTTACCCAAAATTAGCCGAGGGCCTTATTCTTTAACCCTTTAAATCTTATCAATTATTAAACGGCATTGGCAAAAAATGAAAAGTTCTCTTTGGTGGCTTCTCTATCATCCATCTCTATCTACCATGGAAGAGGCAGACAAAACATATCTTAGGGGAGAAAATATGAATTCATTTTTTGTTATAATTAATGAAAAGCGCATATTCATTCATTGACACTGATCTGATTCACATATCGCTTTCATGTAACTGCTATCTTTGCCGCCGAGGCAATAAACATAAAAAATTGAAAGCCATCGTAACCGAATGTGATGTGATCTATGTACGGCACGCTATAAGAAACCGTTAAGTGCAACGCCGATGCCAGCTCCTCCCGTGCCCTATTTATGTCCAATGGTATCAAGGCCGTTCAAACTAAAAAAAGAACGAAGTATCCCGGTGGTTAAAAAATCAAGGTAATCCCACCCCATCCTTCCCCCCTTCCTCCTCGCCGGGGTTGGTCATACCTCCTAAAACGCCATTTCATGCTATATCGATTGGTTGATTGATTGATTAAATAGGTGTGCGCGTACGCTATGCAAATTTCCCATCTAGGATCATCCCTCCTGGGTAACTAGGCAGCCCCTCTCCTCTCCTCTACGCACTGACGATAGATATTGCAGTACGCATCAACTCACTCACTACTTCCTCCGGAATGGAATAGGCGAACCGGTCCTTGACTGGCCCGCGTGATGCTGGAACGCGCTCCACGTGGTATTGCGGCGGTCGTATGTCGAGGGGGTGCCGACGGTCTCGGCGTCGACGAACACAGGGATGACCCCGCTGCCGCCGCTGTTGAGGCGCTCGTCGCGCCGCAGCGTGGGCGGGTTCGACGCGGTGCTATCCGCCAAGGAGTACCGGTCCGTGAGGCTGCGGAGGCCCCCGATCTCGGCCGACATGTGGTGGCTGCGCGGCCGGTCTGTCATCTCGCTGCCCGGGCGGAACATCCCGAACGGAGAGTACGGCGAGTTGGGCGGGAACCGGGCCTGCGTCGCTTGCGCTGGCGTGGAGGCGACGCTCGAGCTCTGCGCCTTGGCGAGGAAGTCCAGCCGCTGCGTGTGGTAGTCTGCGTGCGGGATCGGCGCGCTGATGTTGCCAAAGGACTCGGTCGTGTCGCGCTTCTCGCGCTCTGCGGCCTTCCTGCGCTTGTGCCGTAGTAGCCAGAGCCCGGCGATGATCAGCGAGAGGGCGATGAGTCCGCCGACGACGCCGCCGACGATGGCTGCTGTGTTGAGTGTGTTGGCAGCTGCGGACGACGGCGTCTCGCTTGCTGCTGATGCTGCTGTGGTGCTTGTGCTGGCTGTCCCTGTCGAAGTCGTAGGCGATGAGCTCGCCGTTGAGGTTGCGCTGTTTACGCTTGATGTGACGGCGCCCGGCTTCTGACTCTGGTCTGCATCCATTACACAGTTACCGTGGTCCGTATCGCAGTGATACCCAAAGGGACAGCAGCCCTTCCCACACGTCGGAAGGTTCCCATTGAGCTCCGTCGTCTTGACTGCTGCCTGCGGGTGCAGTGCCGGGTCCTGAAGAGATAAGTTGCAGTTGATGATCTCTATCGTCGAGCAGTCGCTACCGTTCGGACAGCATAGCACCGTCGTTGCCCCAGCTAGCACGTTACACTTAGATCCCGTGGCGCAACAGAAGTTTGCCGGCAACCCGGCTTGACATTGTTTATAGTTGGCAGCGCATGTGTCGGCCCTCTCGAGTACCCAGTTCGCTCGAATCGAGGCCGCAGACGCAATCGCGAACACTGCCACGAACTGCAGAGTCCACAGTGGACCCCGGGCGTATGGCATGGCTTACAAAGTGCTTGCTTGAAATCTAGTAGTCTAGTGAAAGGTAGATGGCGTGGTTTATCGAGAACGGCGAGAATATAAGTAAGTCTAAGTCTATGTGAGAAGAAGAGAATATGAAGAATCGGGCCCCAGGATCAACCTGAGTAGAGAAGACAGCAGAAATCGTGGTATTAGTTTTGACGGCAATAATAATGTTTCATTCACGAAAAATCTAGAAGGCGCGTGCGCGAGGATGGAGAGACGGGTGGAAATTATAGCAGGGAAGAGTCACGTACAAACAATGAAAAAAGGATGGGCTGATATGAGACTTAATGTCGGGGGGCTTGAATCAAGATGTATGTATAGAACACGAAGAAAGGGAGCCAGACAAAGACGGGGTTTTCCATGTATGTCCAACAACAAGCCACAAGTTAGCTGAATAGGACGAGGAAGAACAAAAAGTCCACCCACATAACAACCATGGGGCAGATAAAAGGCTTCAGCATCTTTGTTTCCACTTCGATCGATTGATCATTGTTCGTTTCTCCTTGGGCTGAACCCACCTGAATGGTCTGTCGATTCCAACAGCTGTTCGTCATGGCCCAACCAAAGCAACGTTGGTGAGTCACGCATCAATGCCATACGCATAGAATAAAAGAGTGGCCGAATACCTGGCCGCCGACTGGACGTCTGTACTCGAAATTGAATCGAGTACCTCAAAGACCAGGTCAGGGATCGTTAGCCGAGTGGGTTTTTGCCATCTTGGGCAAGTTTCGGCAGCTATAGGGTCCGTATGAGGCAGTGTCCCAGAAGGCCATGTCGTCGAAGAAACGAGAGGCTCTGGAGAGGCGAATCGCCTCGTCCCTGGTGTCGGCGGTTACAGAGCTGTCCAATATCCAGCCTATCGCCTAAACGCTATAGGCGGACAAGGGGTCATGGTGGGAAAGTAGAGGGAGGAGAGAGCTGGGATTGGTCTAAATTTGGAGGCGACCCTTTCAAATTAGGCGCGACAAAGGCGGATGCGCGTCTACGATTGGGTCCTGGTATGCTGCACTATAACTAGACCCACTAGTGCCGAGACTGGGTGAACAGGCACTGAACAGGTAAACGTCGATATAGTCTTGAAACATGTTAGTTTAAAGCCCCATTGACCAACGACTACCATTAATCAATATGAATCAATGCGGTTAGAATCTAGATTTTTCAACTTCATGCAATTCCAGGATATATCTACAATAGACCTATTCTAATGACCAGCTAGATGGTGATGTTGGCAGCAAAAAAGACGTCATCTATTTATTCTACTATAACTTACAAACCGTGAGCTATATTTGAGGCATGTATTTAAGGCACTGGGGGAGGCCTCTTTTATCCTTTACCTAAGCCCCCATACCTCAACTTTTGGGTCGACTTGACGGGTCATATAATTGTCACGATGAGCTGCCCAACAAATGACCGGTTTATTTATTTTACTGAGTCAATGGTTACCTAAGATGTTGACTACGCAGATCTAGAAGAAGCACAAAGGTAATACACGCTTACACAGCTAGCTCTAATAGCATGCACTATGTCACACACGTCGGCTTAACAGAGTTAGTGTTCGTATCACGCTAGATAAGATCTGTGTTCTCAGACATATCATCAGTCCATTCTATAAACATACGTAGTACACAGCGTGCATGCCCAAGGGTTTCGCAGTCCGTAGATCGTATGATAGGCTGTGGCCATGACGGCTTGATCAGGCCGCGCTCTGTAGTCGCCTTATCGTAGGCATCCGGCGACAGAATAATAGACATCTGGAAAGAGTTCACTTTCAAAAATAAACAATGCCGAAAAGACATACCCAAGCCTGAATGAAGATTGCGCATGGGCAGTCAGTCGGGCTACAACCTCGTATCTAGTGTCGTTTTTCCTGCACAAATCCCAAATTCCTTTCAAGGCAGTCAGCACGGGTAACAAACACGTCGCCGTCATCATCGTCGTCCTCGTCGTCTTCGTTGAACACCGATGTCACGATGACACACAGCCTTCTCGATAATACAACTGACCAATACGGCGTCCTCTCCATCGTTCGGCAGACGATGGTTCCGTCCCTGCTGCTGCTGCTGCTGCTGCTGCCGTCATCCCATCCTCATCCCCATCCCACTGTTATTCTAGATGTAGTGGTGGCGGTGGAATCCGTCCTTGTCCACGACCATGGAGGAAGGATTCTCAGCACGATGCGACGGTGACATCGGGGGCCGGTTCCCATTCACAGGGCCATTACATACGTACGCATAGCTTGCTGGGGGGACTCCCTCTCGCCCACGCGCTGAGCCAGGTGAGGCGGCCACCCGTTGCTTCCGTCCGGCAGGCTGGGAAGAGGCGCGCGGACTGCTCACTGGGCCGATACTGCAGGTACCTACCTAGCCATGTAGATAGACAAATGTGCGCATGAGATCGGGTAACATCACTTTTGATCCCTTCGGTCCGTGATCGTAGTCCCTTCCCTGTCTTCGTTGCCTAACTCTTTCGATGTTTTCCGTTGGTTTGGTGACACGATTTCTTCGTGGCGAGAATTGCGCGTGTAACTGCGACACAGGAGTATGTAACGACACCGGGAGCCTCACTTGTTCCGTGTGTCTCGAGCAAGTACCTACCTACGTAGGGTATGCCGTGGCCAGCCGACGAACAAGTCGATCTCGCCGGCGAGGTTGACGAAAATTGGAATTGTTGGTTTAGAGTCACACACATTGCCTACGTCACCTCAGATCCATAATAATGCGCTGCGCTTCTATACTACACTACACTACCCAGTAATTAATTAATTGATTAATTAATTGGTTTGCCTTACAGTAACTGGAGTCCGGGGTTCGAGCCAACAATGGCTCCATTGATCGCCGTTAACCCGTCCTTTTCCCAACAACCCCAGTTGTTTGGTATTTGCCCAACTTGATCACTTGATCTCCCGTGTCTGCCGAGGTGTACAAGTATACGTATACGTAGTATACTAAGTAAGTATGTATTTCGGGAGCGTGTACTTGTTGACTTCCTTTTTCTTCAGGTCGACAAGGGTCCAGTCCGAACAACTTTTTCACCGCATGACATGATTGACTTTTCGGCCATGGCCACGTGCCCATGAGATCGTCGAATTGCGCCCTACAGCGAATACTTCGTATCCCTTGCGTTGGGTACCTACAGTAGGCAGGTAGCGCACGTATAACATAGCTTCCCCACAGTGTTTCAACGCCACGCCGAAAGTCCACGATGGCGGTAAATAGTACCTTAAGTAACTTCGTACAGACTACGTAGATGCGCACCACACCGTAAAACCGTTGATTGCCCGTGTTCGTCCGTTAGCGTCCATCGTTGACTCACAATCATGGGACAATTTCTTGTTATATTCACCGCCGAAAAATTTTTGCACTTGGGGCTAACAGTTCAATTGATTTCGTGGCGTCGTAAATTTGTCCACCAGTTGTTGCTGTCGTGGCCAGGCTCGGCCGGCAAGAAAAAATATGGTGAATAAGTCAAAAAAAGATCCAAGCAGGCCTCCTAGTGGGGTGGGGTACGGCGGTCTTGTGCATCCACCATGTAGTGGCGATGAGACAGGATTCACAGAATCTTCGAAGACACGTTGGTTTTGTAATTGTGAATCTTTTTTTAATTCTGCTGTAATTCAGTGATTACACTAACTATTCTTGGGATATCTTCCTCTGTACCTATCCTCAAGAGTTTTGAGAGGGGGAAAGCAATCATAGCGGTGCTTTCCGTACCGAACCTCTCGGGCCATCTTCCTGTAGGTAAATATGCTAATAATCCGCACCTGTAGATGGCTTCAAAGTGACCCGTAACTCCTTCCAAACATGCTTGGGTATATATATATCAAGACCGGAAAATGATGATCTCGTAGAGGAACGAGCAAGAAAATATGGTTAAAGTCATCGCCGTTCCACATAAGCCATAAATGATATGGGTTCAGTTCCTCCCAGTTCGTAGACCGACCTCCTTGTCCGCCTTTCCGTTATATTTTATGATAATATGCTAAATCCGAGTGTCGTTCCGTATCGCCTTGCGGCGCTCTCTCTTAGAGGTATATTATAAGTTCAGTGTCATGATAATAGTAAAAGAAAAAGAAAAAGAAAAAAGCAAAGGGTATTGTAAACAAAACGCCGCGTGCAAGGGACGGTGATTATCCCGCATCACCTACGGTAGGCCCATTACGTCTGAGGGGAACATGAACCTGCTGCGACAAGCCACGCTCCTCAAGGCCTGCTATGTTGGAGAGTGGCCGCTTATACAAGCAGGTAGTCCCAGCCCCCCATCTGCATAACATCTCTCCAGGAGATATATGGTACCTCCGTTGATCCCGTTGCGCTAGGGCTTGGCTGGAAGCTGTCTACTTGTCGCCATACTTCCTGCAGCAGCGTAACCACACCCCCAAAGCTACCGAAGGTGGAAGCCTCGCCGAGTTGGGCGATACGATCGCTGAAGAACCGTCTAAATGGGGACGTGGCGCCGCTGACAGAGCCGCCAATCAAGTACACCCAAGAGAGACTTCGGTCAAAACCATGAAGACCTGATGGGATGTGTTGAAGGACGGTAGTAAGCTTTTCCACTAGGCCGACGCAACTGGCCTGGCTGGGCGAAAATCCAGGGACCAGACTGCAGAGATAAATTCGAGCCGCCAAGCGGAATGCACTAGTGATATTCTTGCTCAATTGTTTGGGGCTCAAGGAGCCATTCGCGTTGAAGGGCATCTTGACTGAGCTATCGCCAGTTTCTGTGAGGTTAATTTGCTCGCCGAGGGAGTGAACATGGGTGCAGAGTGTGATTTCATCCATGCCCTCTCGCTTGAGATTCTCAAGGCACGCGATTTCCGATATCAGATACATGACACGGTCTTCACAGCCCATCAGCTCACGTAGTCCAAGGGAGCTGTGGGTTGTGGAAAGGTGCTTTTCTCTGTAGATATGCGCAAATGTCGGTGCCCTCCCCTGCATTGTCGCGCCAAAGATGTCAATCCAGGCAGTCAACGTCATGTTGAAAGGAGTTTGCGTTAGTTGCTCTGCGGGGTCAGTGACGATCCGTGGCAAGTCGAGCTTGTTGACAAGAGAGGTAACTGCCTGGAAATGCTGGTGCCATGGGATGTCTGGAAGCGAGTCATCATACCGGCTCACGCAGCATTGGAAGAAGATGAGACTCAATGTAGCCTCCAGAATCTGATGATGATCCTCGTCCTTATTGAGTGCTTCGCATAGGGACAAGATTGTGGCGTGTCGATGGCGCATGATATCATTGTCAATCTCTTCACTCTGGATGTTCATTGTTGCTTTATAGTGTTGCGCGGCAATCATGAGACAGCAGTGTAGGTAACCCTTGTTGGTTTGAAGGGCTGGGAGAATGAGATCAGAGCTTACGGATCCATGCTGGTTTGTCTCGAGGATGGGGAAAATTGTCGGCAGGACGAATTGAATAAAGTGATCTAATAATCGTTGGTCATTCTCATCAAGTTCGATGTCAACCTGCCTCGAGGTCATGGTAGGGCCATGCGAGAAATCAAAAAAGTTCATGTTCAATGCCTCTTCCGTTAGTGACTCTCGTCGTTCTTGGTAGATCTGCTCGGTCCATTCGCCATCCATTGGGTAGCTTGGCAGGATAGTTCCCGGCGGTGGTGGATTGTAAGTGCTAAAGGTGGAAACTGTCGATTCTCTCAATGTGGGAATATCGTCAACGAACATTTCACGTTCTGTCTTGACATCAATCTCGTAGGGAGATACGTTAAACATGAAGTCAGAATGTGTGGGAAGTATCTGTGGGTTGTAAGCACCATACTCTGGCGCATTTGGAGAGCTGTTGAAGTTGAAGGCGAAATGCGAGTCAATTGAGGCCGATCTCGTCCGATCCAAGGGGTCTGAAAAGGTTGCAGAGGTTGGTAGAGAATGTGACAGGCCCGGAGGAGAGCTGATGGATGTCTGAATGGTATGTGATGCTTTCTCGGAAAGCTTCTTTCGCTTGATGATCATCTTGATGTCGTCCTTGTGTTGTCTCCTCGAGTCGTTGTTGCTCCACCAGACTGGCCGCTTGTATTCGCAGTGAAGTCCAAGGTGTTTGCATGCTGTGCACATGGGAGTACCTTCATCACACTTCTTTCGCCGTAATCTGCAAGTGTAGCAGCCTAAAGGGTAGAAAACAAGTCAGTTTCCTGTCGGCGTTGACACTTACACACACCGGTGCTGGCCGTGCAAGTGGCCGTGTAAGTGGCCGGCAACAGCACCAGGATGCTATAGAAAGAGAGAGCACAAACCTGTTCTTGAACGGCGGTGCATCTGTGTCTTCGCCTTTGGGTTCGCATTGCTGTTAGCCCTTGCGGCCTTTGCCTTAGGAGGTTGTGCCATAGCCATGTTGACGGATGCTGCTCTCATGAAGCCTTCACGCGAGTTGGGGGGTATGGTTGACATTTGTATAGTATTTCGGGGTCAAGGTACCTGCGTTGAGGTACAAGCAGACAGGTGTGGGGGGTGTTCCCTGTTGGAGGAGATCAGAGGAGCCGGGGGTCCAGGTCCAAGCCGATGCTACCAGGGTCCCTTAGAGAAATGTGCCCAAACAGTTCAGTTAATCCCAAAGCCCACCCAACAGTCGAATATTCGTGTGCCGGGGTTTGTCAGGGATACCACTCGAGACCAAACTAGTATACCTAGTATACCTAGTATGTGCGCCGTTGATGAAATTCGTGATAATTAATATTACTTTTGTCGAGTGAATGACCTGATCCAAGCGAGTGCCAGCTCGCCTTTCACTTTGATATAATTTAGTGGATAAGAAAGAGGGAGAGAGAGAGGGTATGGGGGAGGCGGGAGGAAGGAGGTGAAGAAGAGAGAAAGAAAGGGACTGTTAAGGTGAACGAGAACGACACTTGGATATTTACCCTCCAAAGAGACAGAGGATAGGTGGGCAAAGGAAGTGTGAAGCCTTATATCATAGCTTCGTTGCTCGTTCGCCTGCGTGGTGAGTTGGTGTTCCTCGATGCGCTGTGTTCAAAAATAGCAACAAGCAACCCATCTCGGGCTAAATCCGTTTTTAACCCATGATCAAAGCCGGCCTAAATACGGACCATTGCACACTGCATGTGTAATTAGCCCAAATCGGGATGGAGGGACGTGACTTGAGCATGCGTGCGCTTGGAGACTCCAATCAAGGCAGTCGGTTCGACGGGCCTAGAGTACCCATCTCCAGTCCGGATCAAAATGGCCATGTCGACCAGCCCCCCCCCCCCTCTCTCTCCGCTCCACTGCACCAAAAAAGTGCTCAGTAGATAGCTGCCAGTCGAGAGTAGCGGTGCAGGGAGTGTGGTACCACTCGGTGTCACGCACGGCTGCAGGCGGCGACAAGGGTAGCAAGTGGTGTGGGTGACATCGTGAGTATTTTTTTTTTCAGCAACTCCTACTATGTACTAGTGTACTGAGTACTGAGTACTAAGTAAGTAATTGTATACCTACCAAGGTAGCCTGTCAGTTGCTGGGACACCAGATGTAAACTATCTCTAGCTCACAGCTACATTAGATGTGGGTTCCGATTGCTACTCTGCTAGCCTCGTCTTTTCGTGGAATTTGATAATAGTTAGTATAGCATGGTATGCTAGGTTAGTTAGTATACTAAGCTGAGGTAGTGTACACAGTATAATGGGTAGATAGATGGGAGTTGAGTGCTGTGGTCTCGAAGGAGAATATTAGACGCGTGTCTCACCTTAGTCTTGGATCAACTGGCTCTGGTATTATACAAGTCTCCGTGTTCTTCGAGCTGTTGTGTACTCTAAGATGCAAGCTGTACAGGATTAGGTAGGACATAGCCGTACGGCACAAGCAGCCAGGGGTGCCTGTTGGCAGCTATCGGTTGGGCCACGGAGCTCATTGGCGGGGTAGTTCTGGTATTGATGACGGTCACTATACTATGTACTTACGTACCTACAAGTATGTAGTAGGATCGTATCGTGGTAATAAGGTACCACCTTACCAACCTAGCATTTAGCATACGTAGTGTGGGTTGACGGAATACTACCAAACCGCAGTAGCTCATTAGCTATTTCTTATTACCAGTCGCATTCACTCTTATGCGGCATGCTAACTTAGTAGTGACTCTCCTATTCTGGCAAATAACAACGACCAAATGAGCTTTGTGCGCATGCATCTCGCTTGATAGGAAATTTCTCAGCCTGTGGATCAGCTCTACTACGTATCCAAGTCGTCAAACAATCCGAAAACGTTATTCGTCATTCCAGCCAGAGATAGTGAAGCTGACGGTCTACTGTAGCGGCACAGATTTTGGAGCTGCTCTGGCGGCGTAATCAAATGAGCGACCTAATCTACAGTACAATCTATCTATATACGCATGCGTCGCGGCCACCAATGAACTTGCAGAGGTCCAAGGTGAGGACATCTTCACAAGTACCTAGTGATCGTCAACCAGGGCTAGAAATGCAGCCTGGAATCCTTCGACAGAGCACTAGCGGAGAGAGGGAAACGAGAATTTGGAAATAGTCGACCAGCAAGACCGTATCGGGAGGGGGATACAACGTAGCACGCAAACCGCATGTGCGCCACGATTGCTGGTTCCATGTTACAATGGTACACGACAAGCTTGGAGAGAGAGAAAACCAGATGGTGAGAGTCGACGAGTCGACACTATTACGCCTATACGTAGTATAGAGAGCATCGCATGAAGTGTGAGCTCTGGCTCTCGATTGGTCACTAACCCAAGGCTAGCGCTAATGATAGAGGGAACCGGGTTGGTTTAGCGGATGTGACAAGCAACGGTCACGGGCGCGGATTGGCCAGAGCTTCCAAGCTAGGGCTCGGGACGGATGGATGCCAAGAACGGGAACAGCCAATCTCTATGCAGAGACGGGACGTTCCCACTAGCGTCTTTTTTTCTTTTCTGCTCAAGCTGCACGCTAAGCAGAGGTTGTGTCTAGCCTATCCTGGTCGTACCTACTCGGTTGGGAAGTACTTACTTATAGTAGCCCCACTGCAGGCAGGGCTTTCGTGGGGTCGCGATGCGGGCAGCGATGTAATGCAGCAATATTATGCAGCCAAGGCATGACGGTGCATATGTACCATGTAGACTACTAAGTAGTGTAGTGTAGTAGCCAGGGAGGCTGGTCTCTTGCAAGGATGCAATTGGGGATGGTCAGCATCACTACCAACAACTTATTGTATTGTATGTGGCTTAACCGGCATTGCAATGGCACTGCACATACTACGTAATATGGGAGACGGGAAAATGGAGATGAGGTTGTATGTACTAAGAACTCCCATGTATACTACTCGTGTGGGAAGCTACCTATGCAGATATCATGATAGGGACGGATACATATCTCGAACGCTTCCACCTCGGTACGATGAAAGTGCACAACAACTTAGTGTAAATGGCTATAGCCATGTGCGTACGTAAGTACCGTACCTATCTAAGCATGTAACACGCAACTCCTATGTGCGACTGTAGGGAATGCATGCTAAATAGGTATCTAGCATAGTTACTTAGTAGTAGATCCAACGGGCGAAAGACGGGCAGTTTTGCGCGGGGCAAGGGATGGGAGAATTTCCCCCCAGCTGTGCTCGAGCTTTCATGGCCAGTCAAAATCCCTACTATGTAAAAATCCCTTTACTACGTAACTACTTAGTATGTAAAATCACGAAGATCACCCGATGACTCCCCTGCTTGCGGAACGGGGACCTTGTCGCCTGTACCAGTGTAAAAGGCCTGGTTTGCGTTCAACAAGAGTACCTACCTCCATACACGTGTGGGGTCCTACCCATCACGCCTCGTGGGTTAATTTGTCTGTTTCTATTTCCGGGCAAATATTGGAAATGCGGGCTAATCTTTGTGGCTACATGTGATGCATGGCCGGCGGCTACCATCACAACCCCCATGCAAGTATTTTGCAACGTTAGGCTGGAGATGCTATTTTTGAATTTGCCCGTTTTTGTCATCATTGCTCTGGGCTAATTATGACAATTGGCCCTAACCCAAGTACTCCCCTTGTACACTCTAGATTCACCTACTCTGTTAATAATGGCGCCGTTGGAGTAAGTACATTAGCAGGCCTAGGCTAAGGAATCTTTGGTTACTTATTGCGAGCTAATCCTGGCTCCAGTATACGCATGTACCAGGTATTCCCGAGTTAGTTCTTCCTTTTTGCATATACTAACCACTATTGCAGGCCCCCCCCGCATCCCGATGTACGACATCTTTAATTACCACAAAGCACAGACTGCGACGGTAGGTAGTGATGGGTATCTAACCATGATAATTGAACAGGCGGTGCAGCATTACCGAGAGAATGAATAGCAGCCAGGGTACCATGGCAACGCCTCATGCCTGCTGGTACGTAATAGGGTATGTATGCTGCATGTGTGAATACCCAAGGTACTTTTGCTCATCGTGGTGGTGATGGATGACCTGTTCGCCAAACTGCGCAATATGGTTGCAATCGGCGCAAGTTGTTAAAATTGCCTCATAGAGTTTTATATAAGTACATACTTATAGTAGTAATAATAAGTAGAACCTCTCTTCGAAGGATTCCGGCGAACATGACGGGCATACAGGATCCTAGGTCGGAATTGTTGTTTCCATGGGTGCTACAGCACAACCTTAGCGTTTCTATACTAGGTAGACTATATCGGTGTAGGTTTGTGCCGGATTTTGCGCAACATACAGCAGCCACATCAGAACATCAGAGACAAGCCACCCACGGCTTGCATCATTTCCGTCGTTTCCGTGGTTCCGGGAACAAGAGTCTTCAGATGATATCGGGCGCATTGATGGTCACCGGCATCAACCTTCGAATCCTGCCTCCGCCCCCATCCCCGGCCAGAATCACCAGATCATCATGATGTCCTACTCAGTATGGACTGCCTATGCTTACTTATATACTTAGTAGTACACTAGTATAGTAGGTAGCTCGTCGTCGGAAGTCAGCGCAAGGCAAAGCCACCAATTGCGCCAATTGTCTCCTCGGCAACTAAGCTTTGCCGAGTGCGGCTCACGATCCGAAAGATGAGAGATTAGGTGATGACAAATTTCGCCATTTTCAGATAGACTATCGTAAGTTAGTAGCTTTCGTCACCGTGATATGTGGAGAGCTCTCTGTATGTATAGACTGTACCTAGGTAGGCCAAGCGGACCGCGCAAATTCTTCCTATACTACTTACTGTAATAGGTACTCTCCATCTATTGAGTATAGTATGCTACACTAAGCTTCAGCCGTTCATGTCCGGGGGCTAGTGGCAAGAATGGCAAGAATGGCTCCGTGAAATCCTCCCGACCTGGCCAGTCCCGGTATTGCAACACCCGCGATGCAAGAAATGCGAAATGCATGAGGCTCGCAAATTAATTGCGGCGGTCCAAGATGCCCACTACACTACCTATTGGCATACTGGTAGTACATACGCTTGAACAAGGCATTGTCCATCCCATCCATGGATGATTGTTACTGGTCCGAGTTGAAGCGTGGCTGAGAGAAGCTCATCTCAGGGGAATACTCATGTGACAGCCGGTTACAGGCCGTTTTCGCAATTCATTGGACCACAACCCAAGTTCGAGTGCGCGTGGCATGAAAAGACTCGTCGTACTGTGATAACGAAATCGGATTACTGGATTGGAGTTGCACGAATCTTTAACAAAAAACCCGTCATGATCATGCAATCGAGCAGAGGCGGTCAATTGTACCACGTCCGAGCACCGCATATCGGCGGCATGAGCAATGAGGTCACCGAGTTTCTTGACTTGACCTTGATTTGAAGGTGAGTGGGCTTGGTACTGCTCGGTACTGTTCGGGCACGCGCGCAAAGACTCGGTGAAGCTCGCCTCCAGTTTCTCAGCTGCAGATGCCACGCCCTCAGCATGCACGATTTGGTGGAGAAAGTACGGAGTAAGGCCTCTACTGTATGTAGATATGTAGGTGAGCGACCTCCGGTACAGTAGTGCACAGGAGTTATCCGTTGCCGCAGTGGCAAACCGTGCACTACGTAGTACATACGGATGCGCAATTATTGGGGCTACATAACTAAACTAATGAGGATCTGGATCTATCAATCTTTTTTCAATGCATACACACAGACGTGATTGTCCAACAGTTACCAGCAGCATGGGCGCAGTCGTCACATTGCGCATCGATCAGTCACGAGTATGGAAAAGAGTCTTTTCTGATCAATCAGATTTTCTGCTTCGTCGCTGCTATTCATTCAGCCCAATCCAGCTTGTTTCTCCTGGTTTGTACCAACCAACTCCCAGCCCCTTGTAATTGGGTATCAAGCCCTCAAGCGACACCGGAGCTAGCCGGAGAAGGAAGCAAGCCTCTCGCATCCGATCATTAGCGACATCACACAGCTTTGTATACGTAAGGGAGTAAAACATGCCAACGTTATTGCGGGCCTGCAAGGCTTTAGGCGCGGGAACGCTCGTGGTTCTTGCGGTCTGTAGTGTAGTTTCTAGGTGTAAGTCAAGATGCGATAATTACCATAATTACCATTTCCCTCTCACACTAGAAATGACCAACAAGGATGGATTTTATCATTGACTGCATGTACCAACTAACAGTCCTTACAGAGTGGAGGACGTGCACTAGTCGCAAAATCGGACCGTTCCATATCTTAGATAGTCCCTAAATCGCAAAAGATCCTTCGATCTTCGTGGGACTATGGCCCTTCAGGAAAGCGAGGGTCTCGTGCAGCTGTTGTTTATAGTATAGTCATAATTGGCCGCCAGTGCCCGCTACTAGGGGGTTATCAGATGCTGAATTGGGCAGCTTTCGAGAAGGGCTTGTAAGGGTCTTGGATACAGAGGCCAATCCGACCCGGCGACAACTGTCACGAGCAGGGTGTTAGTCTTAGAATTTTACCGGACTACTGTAGTATATACGAGTCAAGCGCCTCAAGCCGCGACCATTCGATGCTCGTTCCAGAAGCAGAGGCGATGAGGACGCGGGGGGATGTGGTAACCCAAAAGCATCCGTACCTACATATACACACACATACATTACTGTAGATAGAGAGGTAGTACTACTGTAGTTGTTAAGCGGCGTACGTATCTAAACACTCTCGAATTGCCTATTTTGGCTTTCCCTCTGGGCTCCTATTGCTGACAGGTATTACTCAGTCTTAGACTCTTAGCCGGCCAGGATACCAGGTCCACAAAGCCTTCACCCCTACAGACACCTACACTAGTATCTACTATACTACACTAGTTCTGGTATGCTAGTTATACACTACCGGCTTTCCCTTGTCACCAGCATTTTGCGCATGGACGATATAGACCGGCATGCTCGATACCCCGGCTTGGGCGGGCGTTGCTAAGAGCGAGTACAGCAGAAAGTCGACACTATCACCGCCCAGGTATTTGCTGACCGACTCAGCGATAGTCGTGCCGCTTTCTCTTACCGCCTCTACATTGGCCAGGTCATAACTACACATCATAGGCGTCAAGGAGGATACGTAGGTAGTATACACGTAGTGTAGTATAGATAGTATACTGCACTACCGAGCAAACCAGGGTGCTCGGCAAACTTAAACAAAAAAGCACCAGATGATGGGGGCCGTCACTTCGAGTGCCGCGGGCTCCTATTTGGTGGATAACACAACTGTTGGTGCTCAGTCGTGAGGCCTTGCAGCCGGTGGCATCGGCAATGCTGTCTGTTAGCTGTGTGGCTGGTTTATACTGCGCCGTCGCACGCACGAGAGGCAGCAGAGGCAGGAGAGACAGGCGAGAGGCGGCAGAACATGGTTATGGTTCCCTATACTACTAAGTAAGTACGTATACTGACGGATCGGGCTGGTACACTGAGTGAAAACAGCCGTTCAAGGTCACACCCGACCCTGGTCTACTCATGGGCGCTTAAACAACAGCTGTTTCTGGGGTCCCGGAAGCCCTTTCTGGCCAATCAGGCGAGCAGGCTCCTTGGCTCTATGCACTCCTGTTCTCCTCACGCCTCTCGTCCAACCACGGCCAACGTCCCCATCGTCCCCTCGCCGTGGTTGGTCGACCGTTGGCCGGCGGACTCGGCCTCAGGATGCCTCTGCTCCGCAGCGTAGTCGGCAAGTGCTATTCTTAGTGGAAGAGCGAGGAGTCGTAGGTGACTCGATGTAGGTGATTCGCGCACTGCGACGCTGCCACAGCATTGTCCCAGCATGGTCCCGGCATGGTCCCAGCATAGTCCCAGCACTGTAGAAACAAATCAGATCGCAGGGCGTTGCTATCACACTATCCCCTCCTAGACACACACATTCATGTGAGAGAGCTGCAACTGTGAACAGACTCTACAGCGTACTCAGTACCGGTGTACACCTTGTCTCCTACATATACTATCGGCCGGTGCCCGTGAAGTCGTCTTGGCTCCTCTTTTCCGCTTTTGCAACGTTGAGTCGGTCCTTCGGGCACCCATAGCATCCTTTTCTTTTTCCATCGTCATCCTAATCTTCCCGTATTTTCATATATCTGTGTCCTTGAGTGTAGAGAAAACAGCACCACGCCGGCGACGGCAAGTTTTATGAGAGCGCAATTTCCTTTTTTTATCACCTCCATCCAAAATGGTACGTAGGGTTTCTGTGAACCAATTATAGCAAGACACTTAGACCTCGATGGCGACTAACGGGCTGTCTTTTTAGAATGCGCAAGCATTTTCCCTGAGCGGGCGGTCGCATTACCGCTTGCGAGAGAATAGATTTCATGCTTCCTACTTGGGTTTGAAAGATCCCGAGTTCCGTCCAGTGTCCGTAACAACAGAGATCGTAGACACAGATTGGGACGAAGACGAACTACTTAGCGAGATAGAAGAAGATGACGACACAAATTCACCCCGTGTGAGCTTAAATTCGGTAAGAGAGATCGCGACCCGTATATACATCATTCATTGCCCCGTGCTAACACGCAAGTTAGACCAGCCAACAAAGCGCAACGACAGTATCATCCTATGACGAGGCACAAACGCCTAGGTCGAGCCGGACTCGAGAGGCGTACCCCTATGACTTCAGCTCATCAAGGCCGGTCGAGGGTCCGAGAGGACCACATCTTTTCCGGTCATCCGTGAACTCACTCGAATACCAGGAGATTCTCTCCTTATCGCCGATAACACCCAAGACAGCCAAACCGTACGATGCCGACTTTCGGCAACCATTTGTTCTCGAAGCGCTGCCTCGCTCTCGAAGCACTCCCTCTCAGTTCACGGATGAGGAACTAGACCCGATTAACTTGGCGATGTGGTCGCCGCAAAAGGTAGCGCAATGGATGCTCAACGCTGGCATCGAGCCTCCCGTCGCTGAGAAGTTTGTCCTAAACGATATCAACGGCGCTATCCTAATAACATTGAAGTTTGAGGACCTAAGAGAACTTGACATCCAATCATTTGGAGTACGAACAAAGATATGGGAAGAAATCCACAGCCTCCGGAATCCCAAAAAGATAGAGCCAAGACCCGAGACACCAATTGAAGATGAAGAAAGCAGAGAGGTGAGGAGAGAGAGACGGAGGATGGATAAGGAGAGGCAGGAGCAAAATTGCCATCAGGAACGCTCAGAAAGCTGCCAGCGTTCCAGGAGCGTAAAACGCAACCATAACAGGCGGCATCAACTTCGTGAAGATGTCATCTCTCCTCTAGAGTCAGTCTCCATCGTCGGTATTGAGCAAATGATCCCAGAACCACACCACTGCTCCAAGGGCGAGAACTGCAAAACGTATAAGAAGCGACAGCGGATGATCGAAGCATTCAAGCAAGATCACCCGTTCGTAGACATGGACAAGGGCGGCATCATCCTGGTAGCCGGCGACCCAGGAAATCCCGAGACGGCGCCAGCACTCAACCGCCCTTCTTCGACCGAGGCGCTGCGTCCCATGTCTGATGCTGTGCCTTCAGTGGTCGCCTCGTCGGACGTCCTTGGCACCGGCATGGCCCCTTTCCAGTATCTGCAAGAAGCCGCCCTTCGCAATCTGCAGACACGAGATCCCCAAGACAATGTCCGACAGTTTCTGAACTTCCAACATCAGGACAAGGGCGCAAACACGGAAGAGGTCCCGCCAACACCTCCATTTGAGCTCTACCCAGGGCGGACGCCGCATGGAGGTCTGCGAGCACTGCCTAAACTCTCTATCCCCGGGCAACGGCAGACAGCCCAGAGACAGCCCCAGCAGCTGAGGCCGTCCAACTTACACGACGAGTTCGTTCCCTATGCCATGGAAAGAGTCGAGGCCAAATCTCCTGACTTGATCACGCCTACTGCCCCTTACCGCTTCGGTACCCCCTTTTCGGACATGGATATCCCCGTCACGGCGGTGCCGTTGGGTCCAGTGGCTCGAGATGCATCGCAGTCGGTGCCTCCAGACATGGGCTACCGGGCCGCACCTCTGTCGTCGCGGTCCCGAGCCTCCCACCGTCCCTCCCTACAGATCATGGCGCCCGTCGAAGAAGACGTATGCACACCCACCAATCCCATGCAGAGTCGGGAGACCACTACCACCACTCCACGTCGACGGCCATCCCTTTCCCCCAAGTCATACTCACCCACCAAGCAGAGCTCCCCGCCCAGGATCCCCTCCCGCCCCCAACGTCCCCTCCAGGCACCGCCGCGCCCGCACTACCCATGGTCCCAACCTCAACCCCAACAACAACTCCCAGCGACAGACACCGCCGCCGCCACCACCGTAAAAGATGCCGAAGGCATCTCCTACCAGGGACCCGTGAAGAAGCGCAAGACACGCATGCTGCGGCACGAGTGGCACGACCAGTACGCCGTGCTCAAGGGGACGCGGCTCGCCCTGCACAAGGACGCCGCCGCCCGCGACCGCACGCTCGAGTACATCGACATCGACGACTACGCGATCGCGTGCTCGTCGCTGTCGACGACGTCGAAGCTCAACGCGGCCTTCAAAGCCATGAGCATCACCCGCGGCAGCGGCGGCGGCCTCGGGCACAAGAAGTCGAGCTCGACGGCGTCCACGGACGACATCGCGGCCTTCAGCTTCCAGCTTATCCCACAGGAGCCTGAGGGTGGTAGTGGTAGTGGTAGCAAGAGACGGCTGCGCAAGCGGGAGTCCCAGAGCATCTCGGGCCCGCTCACGGGACCCCTCGAGGGCGCCTTCAACGCCACGGGCAAGACGCACCATTTCGCCGTGCGCAGCCGCGACGAGCGCATCGATTGGATGCGCGAGCTCATGCTTGCCAAGGCGCTGAAGCAGAAGGGCGAGGGCTTCGAGGTTAGCGTTAATGGGAATATGATATGAGGAGGAAACCCTGCTTGCTTGCTTCCTATCTTAGGGTTTCTTTATTTTCTATCTCCTCCCCTCTCGTGTCGCGCTTGTGTTCTGAGAACTACTATACGACTGTCTATCTATCTATCTATCTATCTATCTATCCCTTGAAGGGATTCGTTTTTATTGCATCGTTTATTGACTCGCCACTATGAACAGCCACATCTTTGATTTCTTTTTCCCTTTCTTATCTTGCGCTCTGCTTTCTTCAATATTCCCCTCATTAGTTTCGCTTGTTCTCTTTTCTATCTCTCTTTGTCTCTCTTTTTCTCTCTCTCTCTCTCTCTCCATATTCCCTTTCGAGCATGCACTTTGATATCCCGTTGATTTGTTTGAGCGAAGAACGCAGCGAGCCACCTATTTTGATTTTTATCTACCTTTTTTTCTTGTCGATCGGTCGGTGATTATCATGATTGGGAGGGTTACATGGACGGAATTTGGAAAATTGAGGTGCGATGGGAAGAGGAGATGAGTGAACGAATCGAAGGCAAGTAGGGGATGACAGACATACTATGCCGCCACGCTCATTAGCATTGCATATATACTTCAGGTAGTTAGTGTGATGGTGGATGAGGTCTTTAGCGGTGATTTGTTTCAACAATTGCAGAAGTATACAAAACCAAGATTGATATATTTATCGAAACATGCTACATTCCGTAAACTTGCGAATTCGTGCCTTGTTGTGATATGTCTTGGTCTTGATGATTGTTCTATTGCTCGACCGAGCTCAGGTCTTATAATATTGATCACGTCACCTTTCCAATGAGAGAAGAACTTGAACAAGGTCTCCCTACAACATAGTAGAGAGTATAGTAGTTGACATATAGGGTGGTTATCTATCAACCATTCCATGGCTAACTGTATGTAGTCTATTCCTCATAGTCCCTGGAACCTGTGTAGTGCCATGGTTTCCCATCTAGCAATCTACTAGTAATATCTCGTGCTCGTAGTTAAACTCCTATCACGCAATAAATATAGACCTGTGCCCCCCCCATACACTTATGTTTCCGTGGATAATCTCTAGCAACAATGATAATAAATTAACGGGCTGAAGCGGGAGCACTAGATAATGACTAAGTCCCAGTAGAGATTAAAACGGACAAGCTGTGATCTTCCTTAATATTCCGTCGTATTTTCAATAAAATGGCAAAGGGGGGGTTATACGATACGATGGTGTAATATAGGCTACAGTGTATGGTGATTTACCTTTTGTGGTAAGGTTACCTATGAGGCAAGCTGGAAGATAACTCTAACGGCGGTTCGAAGCCATAACCAGCGACGGATTTCTACAATTTCAAGTCTTTCGCTTGTAATAGGGTGGCATCGACGCATGTAACAACTAGCCATTTAATTAATAAACACGTCCCTAGCTAAGAAATTTATTTGTTGCCTTGATGTGTAAGTTTTCTTCACGAAGAACCTAGGCGCACTTTGCTGTCGTATCGTATGAATCTTCAAGATCTATCAACTATTATAGGATTGGTGTATGTAGGAACTAAATAATGATGGTAGGGTGCACATTACTCAATAGGTATTCCATCTACACCAAGTATCGTATACAGAAATTGAGTCCTTAGTAAAAACTTCAACCCTCAGCTTACCTTGGGAAAGGACTGCGGAGTCATGTGTGACAAAAGTGCGAGCCAAGTATATCTATTACGTATTTATGAAAACTAATCTCATAAACGATAGCTTCGCAGTGCGAATGTTGACTCCATTAGGAAATAACATAGGTTAATGGTAAATATGATGCTATTAAGGTTGTATTTCATTATGTTGGTTGGCTATTTCGCAATGTCAGGATTACGGGGCTGCAGCATCGTAAAGATCATGAGTGCTACAAGATGATAGCCTAACAATGAAAGAGGATAAAAATATTAATCTATACTATTCTAGATAAGTCAAAAACCGCCTTCTATGCCATATTTAACTCTACAGCGATGGTGGTTTCTATAATGATAGAAATCTAGTGCTCTATTCCGCGAAAGGCTACCCGGTAGCACTAGTATATACTCCGTATCCCGTAGGGTTTCTTCACCGTGCTATCTGAGTACGCCTCCTATATAATTGTTTCGGTGTCCAGCCGACTCATAATACTATGTGAACTTACCAACCAATAACCTCATCATGGTATCAACAGTGTCTCTGATTCTCTATCAGTGAAGAATCTCGAAGCTGGCAGCGCTAGCCGTGTGCTAACTTTCATAATGCCCCTAGCTGTAGCGAGAGCCGAAATAGACGCTCACGAATGGATCTTGGATACTCCTCCTCCCCCGGCTACACCCACAAGCCCGGCCTGTAGGTATAAATAAAGACGAAGGAGGAGACATGGCACAGAATATTTTAGTCAGATTTTTGTAGAAGTATACAGTTTTTTTGATATGGCACAATAGCTTCCCTCCCAACTATCTACACGGGGACCAAAGCTCGCTTAATTATCTTACAACTGGCGTAAATCCCCCCTCATATTCTCCTCCTCCATTCCTTTACCTGATACCTTACATACGGGTGGGTATAGCCAGAGCCGAGACCTTATTCCAGTCGATCGCCTCCCACCACTGCTCGACGAAATCCCTCTTTCCCGTAATCCCGTAATCCGTGAGCCAGACGTGTTCCCAGGTATTCAGACATAGGAGGGGGACGACGTCGGTGCCGCCGGGGGCCTGGGGCCCGAACCGACCGCCATTATTGCCGGCGCCCGTCTGCGAGCGGTCGAGCCAGGCACTGACGCCGGGCCGGTCGGCCGACATGGTATTGAAGTCGAGGCCCTGGCGCCGCCAGTGCGCTGCCGTGTAGGGCGACCCGGCCAGGTACGTCGTCAGGATGCGCAGCTCCGTCGACTGGGCGTGCCTGACCAGCCACACGAAGCCCGGGCCGAACATGCCCATCGCGGTCGCTATGAACTCGAGCCGCAGCGTCTTGACGGAGCTGAAGTTCCTCTCCAATTCGTTCTTGAGCCGGGTCGGGATCCTGGCCTCAGACGGCTCTAGCTCGATATCCTGCGGCTCGGCGGTGCTCGATAGTATTGTCTCGCCCTCTTCGGACTGGCGTGCTGCACGTGCCTGACCCCTTTCCCTGTACAGCGTTTCTAGGTTGACTAGTTGTTTGAAGAAGAAATGGTTATTGTGTGCCATCGAGGCAAAGTTGAAGATTGCGGCTGATCCTGGGTCCCGGGCTGCGGCCTTGAGGATCGTTAAAGTATCCTGGTGCTCGGCATCGGTCCCTGTTTCGAAAGGGCATATGATTAGCTCGGCCATATATATCTACGACTACTTTTATTTATTAATTTTTTTGGACCTTACCAGCGACCATCCTGTTCAGCCTGCTCGTGATATGTTCCATGTACTGTGTCCAGGCTATCGAGTAGCCAGCCGGGCTCAGCAGCCCCGGTACCGCATTGTGATGTTTGAATTGGTCGAGTACGGCGACGGTATGCTCTGAGCGGGTGAAGAGGCTTGTCCGCCGTAATAAGGCGCCGGCCTGCGGTATCCTTAATCTGGGGCGCAGCATGGTGATGTGTGGTTATTTGTCGCCGACCCGAAGCGGTAGAATAGTAGAGGACCTTGAAATACCTACTATACGAGACCTTACTTTTTTTCTGGCTGCCAAGCGCGATTGGGGAGCTACCTAGACTTGGTGCTGATTGGCTGAGTTTTGAACGTGCGGGAAAATTGGTTTCGCCGATTTCAATACTGGGAGGTACCGTACTAGCCCTGGCTGGGTCCTGTAAACTGTCAATTAATAGTTGATTAATAGTTTACTGATTGTAAACGTTTAATAAATTTAAACTCTTGAGCATTTGTCTGAAAAGATAAACGTTTGAGGTGCGATAAGCGTTTTGCTATCGATAAACGTTTAAAATCAGAAACGTTTACGCGTGCCTGGCCAAAAAAAAAAAAAAAACAGCCGCCTGTACAGGCTGTACAGGCTACAGGCTGTATTAGCTATAGCTGTATTAGCTATAGGCTACAGACTACGGGCTACAGACTACGGGCTACAGGCTACTTTTTGGTGTGTTGAAAATTATGGCATATGTTGTAATTGAACGCTGTATTATTATCTAGCTGCCTACCAAATTGACTATTCTACTTGAAACAAAATTCTGGCCGTTATTTCAATTGAAAAGGGCGAAGCTATCGCGACTTCCGTACGTAGGTACGGGCTATGGGAGGCAGGCAGGTTGGGCAGGTGGCCTGTATAGCCTGTATAGCCTGTATGGCCTGGGTAGCCTGGGTAGCCTGGGTAGCCTGGGCTGTTGGCCTGTAGGGCCTGTAGGGCCTGTGTAGGTAGGTAAGCGTTATTAGAATCTTAAAGCGTTTATCGGCTTCTAACGTTTATCGCAGCGCAAACGTTTAAAAATATAAACGCTTACACATCTGCAGCGTTTTTCTAGTTTCAACCGTTTTAATACAGTTAATAGAGCTAAACCATCAATCAACGGTTTTTTAAACCCTGCAGGCTCTAGTACGGTACCTACTTCAAGCTCCACTTTAGCGGGGATGTACTGCCTTACGTAGTAGGTCTACAATCGGGCAAAGCCGCTTAGCTGCCCTGAGCGGGCAAATCCGAAGAAATACATTAATCAGTGGATGGAAGAAAAAAAAAAAAACACTTGTGTTCCTCAATTTACCGTTATAGCTAGCTATCCCACATATAAACACAAACTATAATAGTAAGCTATGGGTATGTATAATACAGCAATTGTTGCGCCGTCCCCGATGCAGCCGTTGGTGCGTAATCCTAGGAAGAAATTCCAGTAAACAAGTCAGTCATACTCATAGAAGCCAAATGAGCGCCCAAATATGCCGTGATCATTACACTATTATTGCCATGAGATTTCCTAGCCTCGTCCCCGAGCCTCAGATTATTCTTAATCCTCCATAAGACCTAGCGTATCCAACTCGGTCTTGACCATTCGTTCGAACTCCTCGCGATCGATACCGGATGCACGAGATAACAAGAATAAACTCTTTATGCTGCGAGAAACATGTTGCTTCACACCGAAATCATTTTGCTCTTGACGTGCTGCTGCCGCCTCGAGCTTTTCAACTGACGCATTGGAACCAGCACTCGATACTGGCCGTGGAAAGGGATGAACAAGATTGGGCTCGTCGCTGCTTTTTGAGGGCGGGGAGCTGGACTTCGGTGGCTCTGTTAACATCCAGGAATCTTGCATGTCGTTTTCTGCTATTTCCACATCGCCATGACCATTCTGTGCATAATCCGTTCCCCTTGATGCTAAGCCCAGCGGCGGAGAAACGTCCACATTGACTTCCTCGTCGGGGTCATGATTGTCCATGGCAGGCTGGACATCATCGTACTGAGCGAAATAGTCATCTTCATGAGCGTTGTGCCATGCTTGTGTTGTTTGTGGCGCCGGTGATCTCTTTGTAGCGGGCGTTTTTGTACCCGGTGTAGCATCATATCTTGCCCAGTAATCGTCGTCATCTTCTTCATCCTCTTGTTCAGTCGTCTTAGTCTTCTGACCGTTGAGAAGAACATTATATGTTGAAATTGATGTGGGCTTGGGCTGTTTTGATTCATTGAATTGCCTCTCAGCTTCAGCTATTGTTGAAGCTCCTCCAAAAGTCGAAAATGGCGATGGCGTGCCCACCACAGTGACCTCCCCTACTTTCCAGTCCTGTTCTTCGCCATCAAGCGTGCAGTACACAAGACGGAAAGCTAACCCTAGTTCTCCGAAGGCAACAAGGGCCTGCAAAGTTTCCTCGTCTAACCGTCGGAAACGAGTTTCCACATCGTAGTCCCAGTCCATTTCGATTTCACCAGATACAGGGTGTGGCTCCAGCCGCTCGCCTTGGGCGATCTCGGTCAGCCTCGGAACCTTGGAGGTATCATAACATAATAGTCGGATCCATGGGTCATTCGTCGAGCCGAAAGACAGGAGCTGGACTCGCTGTCGCAGAATTGGCGTGAGGAGAGGTAGGACGGACTCCGATGGCTTTAGTGAAAACGCAGCAGCGCGAAGCGAAGGAATCAGAGGGCCAATTGCTTTTTGAATATCTGGGGGACGGATTGGCGAAACCGGCATTTTGATAACGGTTTATGGTAGCTTTATACAGAAGGGAAAAATGAATGCTCGTGGTTTGGGCGTTAGTTGAAGCTCGTATTAATAGTGGAGCTTCAGGCTGCCTGTCACATGCGATCCAAAGTTGGAAGTAAATCGAAGCAAGCTGACCGCAGCTGAGTCAAATGATGCTGAGAAGTAGCTCCACTGATGCCTTTATTGTTTTGATGACGCAGGTGGGGAGGCGTCGGCTCTGAACAAGGCTGAATATGGATTTGAAGATTTCCAACACGAAGCTGGAGCCAGGCGGGTAAAAAAGGTAAAAAAAAGAATCTCGGGAGAGAAGATGGGCTGCAGCACAACTAGATAGAAGAAGAGCCTATGGAACGGCAGGCAAAGACAGCACACCGTGATGGTTCTTGGGGCGGCAGCATGCAGCTGGGTTTCATTCGACCACCCTCGTCGAACGATGCTGGTGCCGATGCTGCAAGTGGTTCGTGTAGGCAGGCTTATGTAGGTATTGTATGTACTGAGTATGTAAGTACGTCGGTAAATCGGTCAGTTGGTCCGCCTGCAACCATTCAGAACTTGGAGCTACTTATGAATAGAAACAATCGTCTTCTCCGAAAGCTAGCAAACTTTTGTTTTATAGTAGTAGTAGTAATAGTGGTAGTATTAGTAGCTGGATCAATCGCAGTCTATGGCGAGGCATTTGCCCCGACGATGGTTTATCTCATTTCGCCTTCGGGCGGACGGAAAACCACGATGAGGGGCACGCTAACAATGTAACGGCCAATGAGACATGCATTGATCACTAACCAAGATATAGATGAGGTTTATTTTGATTAAAGACGCACTTGTTTCAGATCATGTCACTCTGTTAAGGAATGAGCTACAAATATGTTAGTGTAGATAATTCTGCATCTTAACATAGCTCACTCCTTCTCTTGTGACATCACTGCTTCTTTTAACCTTCTACTCCCAGACTACTGTACACTATCATCGGATCTGTGCTAGGCTTGGAGATGTTGCTTCTGACTGAGGATAATTGGAGAAGGGCAGATGCGGTACTAACACATATGCGGGGAAGTACCCACACTACATGGTCACAGTTTGGTACTATATGATTGATACTGTGTAGTCGTTCGCTATTATTACAGTTACTTCTCGCTAGACAACTGATAAACTTTCATGATTGGCCAGACTCGCCGGTGGACAGCAGGCGTCCTCAAACGCCGCCGCACTGTACCCTCCATAGCTACTTACCTACAGTAGCTAGCCTGAAGGTACCTACTAATAGGTAACGGCTTGCAGGGTTGTAATGACGCCGAACCCCAAATGTAACAAGCCACCTCTCATTCCTCTTTTGTCTCCATCCAGCATCCAGCATCGCGTGCAACTCGACGTCACCCTCCTGCTACCTGTCTAGTGCACATATGCTCTAGGTTTTAACCACATTTATGATTTTATAGCAATTAGGTTTAGTCTGCTGTAGCCGTCGCTTTTATTTAGACCCAGCTCACCTTTCCTTAACTAGTAACTGGGAGAAATTCTATGTTATATATGGTCCTGTAGGGCAGGTACGGGGGAGTGCCTATATTACCCCTCCCAGTAGATTCCCTGTCAATTAGTCTCCATTACTACGTACTTCTACAGTCCCTGAACTAGGTACCTAAGTTCTCAAAACCAGGGCCATGTACCGGTCCTAACCGAGCCTAGTAACTAGATGTCTCCTCCCAATACTGTATATCTGGGTACATAGCAAAATAGCAAAATAGCAAAATAGCAGTCAGAATGAGTCGAAAGTGCTCAGTCAGGTAAGTTTAGTAGAAGACTAGAGCTTCAAGAAGGTAAGAATAAGAATCTAAGCTCATAGTTGTACCTTAGAATAATGTTTGTACGTGTAGCTCATCTAGCTAAGCAAAGTGTTATATAAATACAATCGGACCCCTTCACTTTAGTATATGATAATGGCATAGAACAGTCTTTTAACCTATGTTCGTTCTAATGTCTCTTGGGCCATAGATCCTTAAATCTATAGCTAAAGAAGAAATAATTGGGATACCTAGTCAGGAACAGAGAGCGGATAAAATCAACAACCACCTTTGGATATCCGTAGGTATATTGTGTTCGGTTAAGCTTGTATGGTAAGGTAATAAGGGATAAGGCCATGGTTAAGGGATGTAGGTCAAATGATAGTATTGTAGCAGAGTGTAGGCACAGCGACGATCTTGGGAGGTTGCTTCATATGTCTGGTTAACTATTGCCTCAGTATTCAATTATCAAAAGCTGCAACTACCCCTCGCCATGGTTCGCTCATATATCTCATACGACGCCTTTTATTGTTGACTGGTTATAAAATATGACTTTATGATTGTCTTATTTAACATATCTTCAAGATCATTTATTAAGATCATACAATTCCTGTTGCCGGACCCAACGTTCTGTAAAAGCTAAAGTGATTGTATTATAGAGAAGCACGAAAAATATTTGCCGACCTGCGCCAGGTAAGTCCTTTAGTTTTGTTAGTGACTAGTTAGTGCATAACAACAAGAAGCATATTAAGGTATCATGAAGTAGGAAGCTCTGTCAAGCCCCGGCACATACTAGTCTAGGTCTTCTTCAAATATTTACGTGAAGTTTAAAAACGGGTTGGTAGATACTGTGTATTCCAAGATGACAATCAACTACACAGAGTCCATCTATCTAGAACATGTAGACAAAGTGTCCGGGATGAGTTGTCTTAGAGCGAGTATAATAATATACACGCGTCTGCAGCTAGTAGTATATTGCATACCTGGTAGCAATGAATTCCCCTAAGAGCATGGACCTTAAAAATAACTAACATTTGAAAAAAAAGCTTAGGTATTCACTGAATTCCTTAATATCATTTGATATCATTTCCATTTTTGTCAATCATGTATTCAGCCGGGGTGCCAGGTTCTGGTTTGCCAGCCTTATCTCTCCACTTGTTAGCCCCAGGAAGTCGCTCCAAATAAGTACTTAGTTAGTACCTACCTAGGTAGATTAGATACTGGCCTTGTGCGTAGACAAAGGTATTTAAGTCCCGTGCTTAAAGCCAAGTTGTTCTGTATCTCTACTGCCTAAATGCTAGTATCTCGTCATCACTTGGCATCCTTGCTAGTACCAAAAATAAAACTCCCCGACGACAACCGCGACACTAATTAGCCGCCTCATGATACGGGTCGAGAATATCTACCAACCTACTATAAACGCACGCCTTTTCTATACGGGTCAAGTTGCGGCCAGAGAACAACAGACACGACTTTTACTAGATACTTAGCCTAGCCAAGGCCCTTGCGAATGCATGTCGCAGTCCGGCCAGCGCCTTCAAGATGAGGTAAGCTGCTTCGCTCAAGGCGAGCGCAAAGACTCAACTAATACAACGCCGCCTCGTAGGGGTCGCGACTCCAAGTAGTCACGGCGGGGGCGACCGCCGGCCTGATCTCGAGGTTCGTGATCGCGCCGCTCGACGTCGTCAAGATCCGGCTGCAGCTGCAGTCGCACTCGCTTTCGGACCCGCTATCCCACCAGGACCTGCGCGGCTCGCCCATCTACAAGGGCACCATCCGGACGCTGCAGCACATCGTCAAGCACGAGGGGATCACGGGGCTGTGGAAGGGCAACGTGCCCGCCGAGATGATGTACGTGTCGTACGCGGCGGTCCAGTTCACGGCGTACCGGTCGACGACGCTGCTGCTGCACCGTCTGGCTGGCGACGATGCAGACAACCGCCTCCCGCAAGCCGCCGAGTCCTTCATTAGCGGTGCGGCCGCCGGCGCCGCGGCCACCGCGACTACGTATCCGCTGGACCTGCTGCGCACGCGCTTCGCCGCCCAGGGCAACGACCGCGTGTACACGTCGCTGCGTCGGGCGATCTGGGAGATCCGGCGCGACGAGGGCACGAGGGGGTTCTTTCGCGGCCTGTCTCCGGGCCTCGCGCAGATCGTGCCCCTCATGGGCATCTTCTTCGCTATTTACGAGTTCGCGCGCCTGCCGCTCGGCCGGCTGGACCTGCCGTGGGGGTCCGGGGATGCGACTGCCGGCGTGCTCGCTAGCGTCGTCGCGAAGACGGGCGTGTTCCCGCTGGATCTCGTGCGCAAGCGTATCCAGGTGCAGGGCCCCACGCGGAGTCGCTACATCCACAGAAACATACCGGAATACACGGGCACCGTTCGTACGATCCGGCAGATCCTCACGCAGGAGGGCGTAAGGGGTCTTTATAGAGGGCTGACGGTCAGCTTGATGAAGGCGGCCCCGGCGAGTGCGGTGACGATGTGGACATATGAGAGAGTGCTGAATTTCCTTATTCGCTATGGAGAGGAAGATTCTGTTGAATCAACTGTTTAGAGGTGATGTATCATATTATGACGTAACAGCAAAAGCCTTTGGCGTGCGTGTAAAACAGGCAGATACTACTAGATTGCCATCAGTTGCATATATAGATAGACGGACTAGTGTGGTTGCAGAAACGGGATACCCTATAGACATAGACATGGAAATGGAAGGATCAATTCGAACTGTATATTCATTTTTTCGCCTTCTATATCATCGCTTCTGTATCGGTGCCAGCGAAAATATCATACATGGTGATATTCATGTTGAACAAAGGAAAACTGTATGCTTCTATTCGATGCTCTATAGTACAGCCACTTTTTCTGCTATGGGGTACAGCCACTCACTCGAAGAGTGTAATTTATTTTCCTCTCTTGACCCAATCCTCGACGACATCACGAGCATCGCTAACCTTGTCGTCAACGTAATTCTTGCCGAGTTCTGCATGAACCTTTGTCATGTACCAAGCACGCTGGATGCCCTCGCGCGTGCGCACGTGCGTGTCGGCAATGGCGGGGAACCGCTGCTCGTATGTCCACAGCAGGTCTGCGACGTTGCCCATAGTGACGGGGATGACGACCCAGCCGGCACCAATGCCTAGCGCTAGGGGGAGAGAAGCACGGAGGAGGATGTTGCGGTTCCGCGACATGATGCTGCCGGCCATCGAAGCCACTAACACATACACGAGCCCCGGCATCAGCTGCTCGCCGCTCTCGCGTGAAGGCGCCAGGGACGCAATGGTCGATGTGAAAGATCGCTCCAGGTTGAATGCCCTGTCTACCGCGGCATTAACCCCATCCTCAGCTGTCACGGCTTGCCTATATAGGAACAGGCGAGCTTTGCCGATTTGTGCCGCCAGACGGTCTGTGGGTGTTGGTGTCCGTGAAACGACATGCTTCTTGTCTTCGGGCTCGGGGAAAGGTTTTGATGATGCAGGTATCGTGCTGGATACTGGAGACGGTACAGGCGTTGTGCTTTTGGGAAGAGGGATGTCCTCGTAGTCGTCGTAGATTGGCTTTTTCCTCAGCTATCATGATCGCGTTAGTGGGACAGGACGGTCCTTAGTGATGGAATCGGGGGCATTTGTTCGCACCAAAAGATGGTCCTGAGTCTGCTGAGGCGGTGCTTCGGCGAGCGCAACCGAGGGAAATAGAGCTCCTCCGACCAGGGTCGCCGCCATGAAAGGCGCGGCGACTCTCTAGAATAGCTTATCAGTATTATATGTCGTCGTGCGAAGCGTGTCGGTCGACTTTACCTGTCGCAGCAGCACTCTCGCAGCCATGTTGCCGACCAATTGACGTTGAGGGTGCCTGTATGGGTTGTCTAGAGGTTGTGAGATGAATTTCAGAATTGAGCTCCGTCACTGACCACTAAAACGTGGAAGTACTCCGGTACCTTTTTCTGCGGCTATTTCCGGAGGCTCGGGATTTTAGCAGCGACTTCCGTACGACTTACTCCTACGTACGTATTGTGGTACTAGCCTATACTTAGGTAGATACGTAGGTGGCCCCTCCCCTGCACACCCATCGACCCATACATCCATTAACCCGCACCTGTCCGACCCGCGATATCGCGTGCGCCAAATCGGTGCCAAATCTTGAGCCGATTGGCTTTCTCCATACATGCATAATGTGCGACGTACCTCTCACGTTTCTACTTTCCCTATTTTCCTAACCCTTTCCCCCTTTCTTTCGTTGTACATTGTCCTGTGTCCGTCTATAGGTGTTTAATATGATGCTCGATACAGCATGATCCGAGCTGTGCGACCTGGTCTATGGACCTGTTCAAGATGTATACACCACCAAGTCTCCCGAGTCCAACAACGACTACCGCAGAAGCGCTGGCTTTCTGCCGTGTCCGGCACTGCCCACAGCAATGAAAATAGTATACGAACCACGCCGGCCGACCACTCGACCGCTGACCCTAAGCACGATGACACTCTCCTGCGGCAAATATTCGATTCCCCGCCTACTTTTCGAGGTCTCCTGCAGCCCTTCCTCCAGAGCGCAACTGGAAAAAATGTCGGATTGTTCCGGAACAAATACCTGACCTCGCCTCAGGGCTTTGTGACATTTGCTGATGTCACGTTAGCTAGGGCTTCGAGGCTCGTTCACAAAGTCACGAATGCCTGGACGGTAGCAGACTACAAGTCTGTGGTTAGGGATCTGGACAGATTGAGTGACTTGCTCTGTCGGGTTCTGGATGTGTCCGACTTTGTGCGGATAACACACCCCGATCCTAAGATTCAGGAGGCTGCGTCTGTTGCCTGGTCTAGAGTTTATATGTATATGAACCAGCTGAATACTTCGACTGCGCTGAGCGATCAGCTCGGGAAGGCTCTTGCTAATCCTGAGGTCACGGCAAGTTGGAATGAGGAAGAGCTGACAGTTGCGAAAATACTACAGCAGGACTTCAAGAAGTCTGCCATTCACCTGCCAAAGGCATACCGGGATTCTTTTGTGGACGTGTCTCAGAATATTAGCGAGCTGGGTGCGGAATTCGTTGAACGTATGGAGGCCGAAAAGCCGTATGTTACACTGCCCAGCAGTAAGTTTCACGGCATAGATCCCCAGATAGCCCGAAAGATGGTTCGACGTGGTGTCCTTTATCTGCCGACCTTGGCCCCTGCTGCTACAGTAGCTTTGAGAAAAGTGCACGACGAAGAAACCCGGGAGGCAGTTTACTACGCCACGCGAACGGCATCTAAACGCTCAATCGATACACTAGAACATATGCTTAAGCTGCGTGCTCGACTAGCCTCTCTGTCGGGATTTGACAGCTACGGCCACATGGCCCTCCAGGACAAGATGATGGCGAAGAACCCAGAATCTGTTCGCCAGTTTCTTCTAGCTTTATCTAAGCATAATTCCTCTTTTGTTGAAGCCGAGATTGCTGATCTCGTGAAAGAGAAGCAACAGAAGCTTGGTTTGTCTGGTAACACCAAGCTTCAACCTTGGGATAAAGACTATTACATGGAAAGCATACGATCTAGTATGAGATCGAAGTGGAAAACGGACGATTTCTTAGCTGCCTACTTTTCTCTCGGGACCGTTATGCAAGGTTTATCTAGGCTCTTTAATCGGCTGTATGGTATACGGTTGGTTCCTAGGGACACACTCCCTGGAGAGACATGGCATCCAGATGTGAGACGGTTAGATGTAGTTTCTGACACAGATGGGCACGTGGCCGTCTTATACTGTGATCTCTTTTACCGGGAAGACAAGTCTCCTAATCCTGCGCATTTCACCGTGCGCTGCTCGCGAGAAATCTCGACGGATGAGATTCAGGAGATGTGGGAGCAGAATGGCCAGGGAGGATTACCCACTTTCGAAACGCCTTTGGAGGCAGCCAATGACGGCATGCATGTCTCCGAGCAACCTGGATCAGTGAGACAATTACCGACAATTGCGTTGGTATGCGACTTCCACCAAGATAGGGAAGAGCGGAACCAGCCTGCCCTATTAGATTATTACCAGATGGAGACCCTTTTCCATGAGATGGGACATGCAGTTCATTCCGTCTTAGCCCGAACTGCTCTTCAGAATGTCGCGGGGACACGGTGCGCGACCGACTTTGCCGAGCTGCCGTCGACATTGATGGAGCACTTCTGTGCAGACCCCTCTGTTCTCGCGTTGTTTGCTCGGCATTACAAGACTGATGAGCCTTTACCTTACCAAATGGTTGCCGAAAAATTGCAAGTTTTTAATCGCTTTGAGGCGGCAGCCCGAGAAAACCAAATTATTCTTGCTATGCTGGACCAGCAATATCACTCCGAAGTTGTGCGAGACAACAATTTCGACTCAACAAAAATATACCTTGGCCTTCAAATGGAATTGGGGAAATTACCGGCAGATCCCCCCGGTACGAGATGGCAGGGCTTCTTTGGACATCTCTTTGGATATGGTAGTACATATTACAGTTATCTTTTCGACCAAGTGCTCTCGGAGCGCGTATGGAGGGTTGTCTTTTCAGCAGGCCAGAACGGAGCTGCACTAGATAGAGAGAACGGAGAGCGATTAAAAGAGAACCTCCTTAAATGGGGAGGCAGCCGCGATCCCTGGAGATGTCTCTCTGATACCTTGCAAGATGAGCGCCTAATCGATGGGGACGAAAAGGCCATGAGGCTCGTAGGAAGCTGGGGTATCAAGGATGACTTAGAAAGCTGATGATCGGCGTTTATGTATATATTATATATCGTCTGTAAATATGAAAACTTGATGATAAACGCATTTTAGCCGATGGACTTCAAAAAGGAGGATCTATGTTAGATGTAAATATACCCCATCGTTTACCATGCTAGGATCTGAGTATGCGCTTTTCAATTCTCATGACGTTGTGTCACTGTTTGGTCTAGAAAGGGTTGGATAAGAATTGTGTAATGGTGGTTACCGAGATTAGTATTCTGGTTTCCCTTTCTGTTGCTTCTACTTATCTAGGTAACCTAACTATCTACTTAGTAGATAGTGTAGCGTCCAGATCAGACTAGCAAATGCGTCCGCCTCAATAGTGGATTCCCAACTTGGGCTGGGCTACCGAGCCTGCACCTAATTGTGCTTCTAGACCCTGCGTCAGCTGGTTCTTGGTACTACATATCAAACGCCTCGACTGGGCTGAAGCCAGGGAAGCTGTTCAGCTATTCGCTGAAAACCCACATGTCAGCGAACTGTTGCAATAATGGCCGTCAGCTTGGGCGTACCTAGATTGGAACGTAGGCTCGTCTTATTGACCTTTTTTGGCCCTTGAGCTTCCTTGCTAGTATGTTAGATACTTAGTAGGTAGCGCGGCTTACTGCCTGTTGTATTTTTTTTTTTTTTTATTTCCTCTTAACAAGTGCAAGTTCGTCACGTCTTTCTGGGGTGCGAGGTCACCCGCGATTTGATGCGGGTCTTGCGGCGTTTGGTTTTTTGGGAAGTATTATTATTTTTATTATTCCGTTTGTCACCTTTCCGTCAACAATTGTCCTTCTAAATAATATCCTACCTGACGAGCGAAATCTCGTCGCTACCTCGCGCATATTATATCCAAAGCCTTGTGGTTTAACTACCGAGGAACCGAAGCGTGACGTCTGTCCTATCCATCTTTACCTACTCATACATACACAGCATACATACTACATATACACACCGAGAATATATCGTCTACGTAGGGGCCGATATTAAAAATTTCCGGACCCGGAAAGCTGGGCTAGGGACGCTACAGACAATACCTCTATCATACCCAGCCGCAGCGCCGCTGTATAATTTTCGAGAAGTCCTTGATATATCGAGATCTCTCAGTTTTGGTTGTTTTAATAAACGACGAATCTGAGTTCTGTGAGCCGGGAGGAGCATCCTCACATTCTCTAGACGAACCTCTACCATCACATATCACCCTAAACCCTCACACAAGCAGGCACAACTTTCACGATGCTGTCAAAAATACCTCTTCCTCTCCTCTCCCTCATCCTAATCTCCGGCTCCATCCTCCCCCAAGCAATAGCCCAACCCGCCTCCACCTCATCTTCATCCTCAACCTCACCCACATCTACATCCACATCAACCCCATCCAGCACCGCAACCCTCCAAATCGCCGACGGCAGCGCCAGCAACTACGTCTACATAGGCTGCTGGAACGAGACCTCGGGGCTAGCAGGTACGACGGGTCTGCGCGCCCTGGACGGCGCCAGCGAAGTCCTACCAGGCGAAATGACGGTAGAAAAGTGCCTAGATTTCTGCGCGCGCGGGAACGCGAACGCGCACGCGTACAGACTCGCGGGGCTCGAGTACTCGCGCGAGTGCTGGTGCGGCGACGAGCTGAATTCCCTCAGCGTGCAGCTTGCGGACGCGGCCTGCGATACCCCCTGCGACGGGGCGAATTCGACGGCTTGTGGTGGCGCGTTAAGGTTGACGTTGTATAATTCTACTGCTGCTGTGAAGGATGGTGAGAGCGGTGCTGAGAGTTGGAGGAGAGGGGGTGTTTTCAGGGGAGCGGTTTTGGGGACGGTGATTTTGGGGTTAGGGTTTGCTTTGGGATGATGGAGCTAGGGGACGTTATTAATTATACGGAAGATGTTGTCTGGGGTGCGGTGTTCGATAGTGAGGATGTGGTTCTGATAATGGAGCGTTCACGTGTTCCTTACCTTCGTTTTTGGATACCTATGCGTAATACATTTGGGGCCGACGGGAAATCCACCTAGAGGCTTGTTGATTTGTATACCGAAACGTTATCATAATAGACATTATTCTCATCGAGGAGTCGAGACTACTTAACCCATATCGAGAGGCCCAAGCCCCCTCGACTGCATAGCTTTCTGAACCTCGTCTTTAATATCCCCGACAGTGGCGCGCCAAGCCGCCTTTCCAGAGTGCTCCTCCGATTCATCTTCATCGACAAGGAAGTCCAACCATCTAACCAGTTTCTGAGCTTTATCCATATCTTTCTCTTCGGTGATGACTTTGACGAGAAAGTTCACAAAAACTTGAACGTCTCTCTGATGAGGACCCTCATCGTTAGTCTCTCGATACCACACACTCAATATATCTCTGATCTCCACGAGTGAGATTATTGCATTACCCGAGAATGCGATCTTAGGAGGTCGAGGGGGGAACTGTAACCTGGTTTGGCCACCAGGCAGGGGGTCCTCAGCGTCGCCATCTTGGTTTCGTCTGGGATTAATCTTGAGATCTAAACCCGAGCGCTGAGCTTTCCGTCGCCGATGATCGGCAATCACTTCCTGACGCACGTCCTCGGGCAGCTCCGCGAGGAACGCCTGGTCTAACTCTTCTACTTCTCCCAGTCCAGCACCGTCAACTTGCTTGTGCGAAAAGAGACTGGTCTGCACGATCTTGGCGTTTGCATCAGCCAACCGTTCCTTTGTGCGGGGCCCACGGCGCTTTGTAGGTGTTGTTTTCTTCGACAACTGGATTAAACGTTCTTTGCGCGGTGACTGTGGTAGAAGGGCTTGCCTAGGCGGTTGTTTGTATGAGTTCAAGATTTCTGCCTTCATATCCTCTGGAAGAGCGTTGAAGACCTCTGGGTCAAACTCGGGAGGGATTTCAGCCGGGGCTGGACTTTGCGTCCTTGACTTTGTTACTACATCGTCTTGTGCTTCTGAGCTGCTCCTGGCTCGGCCTTGGGCCATCAACTTGCTTCGAATATCTTGGGGTAGTTCGGCCAGCACTGCGGGATCCGTATTGCTTGGTAATATGAATTGTGTTCCTGCAATATTAAGGGGTAATTGAGCCTTAGCATCTTTATCACCTGCTTGAGCTATTATTAAGGCTGGATGCGGACCGTGAGGTTTTGGCTTCCTTGGAGTTAAGGGACCATCTACGATCGGGTCTGGTGTGAGTTGCCGCCCTTGAGGTGAGTTGGAAAGCTGTCCTGCACCACTGGCATCCTGTATGGGGTCGAGAGCAGGTTTCTTAGCCGACCCAGATGTCTTGAGAGCTCCAAAACTTAATTTTTTCTGGCTTCCATCCGGCCTGGAAAGGTCGCTTTTGATAGGCTCAAGTTTGGTGAGCTGAACGCCCAATCCACGCAAGTCACCAGGGCTGAAATTATAGGAACGGAGGATTGAGACGGCTTCCTTGCCTAGCATTTGATAATCATGAGTGGCAATGCCAAATGTGACACTCTTGTTGAAGGTATCGCATTTCCCATGGCCCAGGTGTTTAGGCGGATCAAGAGGGGCGTCCATAGACCGCCTCATAATCTTCATAGTGAGCTGTTTTCCTTTAACTTGCTCGTTTAGTAACCGCTTTTCCAATTCTTTGCAGAGATTGAACAAAAACTCCTCGGCCTCTTCCTGATTAATAAATCGAATGCCCCAGTTAACTTCAGCGGAAACGGATTTTCGAATTGGCTGCTCCCCAACCTCAGTCTTATCAATTCCTCGAGCATAGTCCCAGAGTTTTTCCCCTGTCTTGGGACCAAGAGTGCTGACCAAGCGTTCTTTGGAAGTTTGCCGAATATCATTGACGAACTTCACCCCTATTTCTTCAAGCTTGCCGGCTGTACTATATGCGACACCGGGTAGATCGTCTACTTTTAGCCTCCCCAAAAAAGTTTGTATTTCATCTGGTCGGATCCTACGAGAGATTATACGTTAGAACTCATTGGTATGATAAAGACTCTATTAGGAGTATGACTTTACACAAAATGGGAAACGCAAGACTTAGGAAAACATACTGATATTGGCCTGCTGGTTTGGCTTTTCTGAGCGCTACCTTGGCCAACAGAATATTACCTCCAATACCAACTGACACAGCGCACCCTGTTTTCACTTTAATCTGATCGCGGAGAGACAACGCGATCCGATCGGCTTTTTCTTGTTCACGCCACTAGAAGATGAGTCACTAATTGCTCTTGGGTGGGACTAGGAATATTATGAAACCATATGAAGCTTCTAGACACGATCTTTATGGGAAAAGGATTCCCAACATATGAAAATTACGGGATATAAGGAAAAAACTTAGAGAATTACTCACTATGTTACCTTCGTCTACCCCGAACCCATCTGATCCAACAGCAGAAAGGATAACCGAAGTTACGTCCACCAAAGCCTCATCAATGCTGACACTTTGAACCACACCTCCAACTTCTAAGATGCACTCGTAGAATAGTTTGCTTGCGTTTTCATATGCCGGAAAATCGTATGGGAGGACCTTGAGTTCAGGGCAAAGCTCTTTGGCCCGTTTCATCCACATACCATTCTTGATTCCAAAATTTCTGGCAGGGTAGTTGCAGCTTGCGATTTCTGACCCATCCCCCGTACCGTGTGCAACCACGGCCGGCTTATCAACAAAGTTGGGTGCTGCTTTGAGAGATACGGCACAGAAAAAGCTATCGAAATCGACATGCAGAATATATCTTCGCGCACCTGACTTCCTCTTGGTTATTTTCTTCTGCTGGCTCTTCTCGGCCGTAAGCTTCTGCATCTTTGATTTCAGCTCGGCCTTCCAAGTCGACAGGTGGTGAAGACGGCTTTCGGAGTAATACTGTTGTATAAAATCGGGGTTCGCAGTTGATGATTTCTTCATTCGGGGATCTTGTAGTAGCAAGGCATTATGCTCCTCGGATGTCATAGGCTTCTTCTGTTTGGATAATGTGTTCGAAGCATCTTCCGCTTTGGTCGTCTCATTTTGAAAACCCAATATATCCGACTCAGGAGGGACAGCACTTACGTCCTCCACATACCTAACATAATGTTCTGGGTTTTCGTCACTGAGTACTTGCGGAGTGTTGCTGGAACCTCGCTCTTGGCCGATGGCGAAAATGGGTTCATCGGCTTCTCCCGAATCACTCTCGCAAGCTAAAGGGCCTACAGCCGCGCTCTTGGATCTGCTTGGTGACTCGTCGAGAGTACCGGCAAACTCTTTCAGCTGAGAAGTGTAGAAGCTGTTATTAGTTTGCTCTCGGTAGGCAGATAGTGGTGACTGCTGTGTGCGCGTCTGGGTTGAAATGCCATTCCCATCTAGCCTAAGGGTCTTCTGCCGAGGGGTTTCCTCAATAACACGGTAGTCAGTCCAAGGTAAGAGTCTTCCTGCATTGATCGAATCAGCTACCCAAGCCGGCTTCACGATTCTATATTTATTGAAGTCAACCATCTTCTTCGGCGGTAGACTGGAAGCAATGATGTGGGTTGCCATGGTCTTGGAATCAAGATACTGAAGGAAACCAGCACCATGCTGAACCAAATCGCGGTGGAGACTTCGGCCGGGTCAGCTAGCTATACGATAGTAATTTCGGAAAATCGGTAGACTCACACGTGAAGCGGCGGTTGTGTGTACCCGCTTACATGAGCGACAACACCCTTGAAAATCTGTGGCTTGTCTGTCGATGTAGCCCTCAGTTCTGAATCGAGGTTCTGAAGCTTAATCTTCTTGCGGCGAAAGTAATCCGAGAAGCCGCCAAAGGCGCTTTGTTCGTATTCTTCACCAGCTTCATCTGAAAAGGTGTGGCCCTCTATGCGCTTGCGCACAGCGTTCGAGTTTTTCTCAAGATAGCTCCCCATTTTTTGAGGCTTTATGGGTTCACCGGGGGTATCAATCGTGGTTCATGGGTCTTTGGGTCTTGGGAATACCTGCAGCCGAACACGTGCACCATCATTTTACAGCCGATGGAAACGGTTCTATTTCAGGCATACCGTCTGATTTCATCATATGCCGTCTCAGAAATCTTCACACACCTATATTCTAGAAAGACAAAAAGGGTAGAGTTGATAGGTGTAGGCTGCTTATTAAACAGCTGCTTCTACACACTCTTGGTCTCGGTAGCTAACCTTAGGCACTTAGTACAGCTATCTAGACGCGACCTGTCGGAGCCGTTTACACGTCATCCCGTGATCTGACAATTTAACCCCACTATCTCAGCCACTACCGATACTGGCTTTACAAGTGGTTACTTACCTAAACTACGGAGTACCTAGCCACAATATGCCCACCCACCCTGCTTTTCGCCTGCTACCTGGTTTGGTACTCCGTACATGCAGCTGTACCTATGATGTACCTGCGTACCCACAGCCAAGGCGCGGAAAGTACCTACATGTACTACTTCTACCTTGTTCTTTCTACGATACCTAATCGCCGACAGACACGGTGCATCATAATCGCCTATGTGCACGCGGTAAATACCCTACGTAGCAAGTGTACTTCAGGTGGAAATGAACAACGAGCAATTTCGCCGTCTTATCGCCGCGAATGCGGCCAAGTCGCCAACTGCTGACAGCAATGGCGCATCCTCGACTCCGTCGCGCGGCGTTGCCCTCGGGTCTCGACAGAAATCAAGTATACCTATGACACCGTACGTTGGCACATCTTCAACTGAAAGCTCACCTCTGACTAAAATCAAGGCGCTCGGTAGCAGGCCTTCATAAATCCACTTTTGCGCGACAGTTAGCAGAACGAAACGAATCCGAGCAGAAACAGAAGAAGTTTCGGTCGTTTGCACCGAAAGGCTCCAAGCTAGCCGAAGGCTACGTCGACCGCACACAGGCTCGGAAATCTGAGCAAGAAGAGGACGATGATCGGGCGACGAGGCTGAAGGCTCTCGAGGAGGCCTTGAAAAAGGAGGAGATTGACCAACAAACGTTCGACCAGCTCAGAAGTCAGATTGCTGGTGGAGATCTATCAAGTACACACCTCGTGAAGGGCCTGGACTTCAAGTTACTCGAGCGAATACGGAAGGGCGAAAACGTCTATGACGATGGCCTAGCACACAAGGAAGTAGAAGAAGAGGAAACACCAGACACTATCGATGATGAGCTTGACCGGTTAGAAGAAGAGGAAGTCTCGAGCATGACGAGAGAGAAGGCAACAAAGAAAGGTCATTTATCAATAGCGCCGACGAACTCTTCGAGAAAACGGACTCGGGATCAGATTCTGGCTGATATGAAGGCTGCAAGGGATGCTGCAAAGGCCAAACATGAGTCCACCTTGGGCGATAAATTCAGGAAGATCGGCTTAAAAGCAACTGGAACAAGGATAGAACGAGACAGTAAAGGCCGAGAAGTAATGATAATTGTCGACGAGGATGGCAACGAAAAACGCAAAGTACGCAAGACCGCAATGGAGGAGCCACCACACAAAGCAAGCGACTTGTTGGTGCCTGACCCAAAATTAAAGCCGTTGGGGATGGAGGTGCCCGCCATATGCAAGTCAAAAGTCGAAGAACCGAAAGAAAGCGACGATATTTTCGATGACGTGGGTGATGACTATAACCCGCTTGCGGGACTAGATGATGACTCAGATGAAGATGAAAACGATAATGAAACGTCTGCTGAGCAGATGAAGGCTAAAGGTGCAGACAAAGAAGCTGACAATATATTACCACCACCTCCACGCCCTGCAGGGCGTTCCGAGCCACGGAACTACTTCAAAGATTCTAGAACCGGCCTGGTGTCTTCCGAGACATTGGCAGCACCATCCATGTCAGATCCAGCAATCCAGGCGGCCTTCAAGAAAGCAGCATCCCTCCGAGCTATTGCCAAGTCCCCTGAGGAAGATGACGAGGAAGCAAAGGCGAAAGCGGAGCGACGGCGGAAGATGTTGGAAAATAATGACCGCGATGCTCAAGATTTAGATATGGGTTTTGGCACAAGCCGACTTGACGATGATGCAGATCTCGATGAGCAGAGGGTCAAGTTGTCGGAATGGGGCCGGGATGATGAAGAAGGAAATTATAACAGAGGCAGTGGTTCAAAGCGCAAAAGAGGACCCAAGAAGCGAAAGGGTGATGTTAACAGCGCGGCCGACGTCCTGCGCGAGATGGAGAGACAACGAGCCTCCAAATAGCTAGTGTCGTACCGTTTCTGACCACCATAAAGAGAATTGTTCTACAAATGCACCTCATGATCAGAGTTAACGTTGAACAAACCTCATCTTGCGATAACCAAATGCACAAAAAAGCCACGAACAATACGTGTTCGTGTTTAAGTCAGATGACACTTACTACATCTCGGACAAGGAGCCAATAAGAAGATAGGGATTTACTAATTCCCCCTCTGGGGCGTGCGAGCCTCGTGAACAATAACCACCGCCTCTAAGCACGAAGTTACGTACAAGACATCTAATATAAACTAGAAGCGTGTTTTTGCGGACTCTGTGAGGCACCGGACGGCTCCGAGCCTCTCCACAAGGAAGAGAACTAAGTTGTGAAACAAATAAGCAGACAACTCAAGTGGCAATCGCACCCATCAAAGGCCCACAACATAACCAACTATTCGTCTAGGCAAATCAGTGACCAGTGACCCCTATTCAACTTTATATATTCTTCATTTTCTCCCTCTCGTTGTGAGTGCACGACGATCCTTCTGCATCCTCTTGTCTTCACCCTCTTCATCCTATTCATTTCTGCTTATCCCAATTCATATGATTCTGAGTTGGCACGAGGGAACACGGTATAGCTGTGAGGCCACATCGCTAAATAAGATCCAAACTTACTATGTCAGACAACGTTCCTCTCTGGTTGGACTGCGATCCGGGCCACGATGTAAGTAAAATAGGCCCATTTTAAGTATCGACCACGCATGAAACCCCACGGGCGCTGTCGTCTCGAATTCACCTCGATTTGTCCCAACTCGCGTCTACTCTTGCGCCGTAGCACGGATAGTCGGAGAGACGCCGAGACTCCAACGAAGGATATAATACTGTTCCAACCTTATCCCCACAAATCTCATATTCATGCCCACTGTGTTCTCAATACCACCACCAGACTAACATGTAATGCCCACATAGGATGTCTTCGCCATTCTGCTCGGCGCCTACCATCCAGGCATTCAGCTGTTGGGAGTAAGCACAGTCCACGGCAATGCGACAGTGCAGAAAACAACAAACAACGCACTCTCCGTGCTCTCCGCAATCGGGAAGCATGACACCCTCCGTGTGTACCGGGGTGCCGCGAAGGCGCTGCAGCGGGAACCCCTCAACGCGACCGAGATCCACGGAGAGTCGGGGCTCGACGGGACAACCCTGCTGCCGCCACCGGCGCTCTCCGCCCTCGACACGTCGACATCCGCCGTCGACGCCATGGCGTCTGCACTGCGCGCCTGCGAACCCGGCAAGGCGTGGGTCGTGGCGACGGGGGCGCTGACTAACGTCGCCGAGCTGTTTGCCGTGCACCCGGACCTCAAGGCCCACGTCGCAGGCGTGAGTATCATGGGCGGCGGCATCGGCGGCGGCTTCACGCCCGCCGTGATGGGCCGCGTCGACGACGTCGAGCGCGTGGGCAATTACTCGCAGTGGGCCGAGTTCAATATTCTCATTGATCCCGAGGCCGCGGCCGCGCTGCTCCACGATCCCATCCTCGCCCCCAAGACGACGCTCATACCGCTAGATCTCACGCATCTTGTGCTCGCGACCAAGGAGGTGCAGGAGCTGCTGTTAAGGGGCGCCGATGCTCCCGGGGCATCTGCAGCTTCCGCAGCGGAGGACTTGAAGAACAAGGAGGTCAAGGCCAAGTCCACGTTGCGGCAGATGCTGGTCGAGCTGCTCACGTTCTTCGCGGAGACATACCGGTAAGCTGTTCCACCGCGCTGATGTCTCAATATTTTCAGCCACCCCCCCCCCCCATCTCCCCCGCCTCGTATCTCCACATGTGACACCCGCCGTTGTGTCACCCAAGACTACTATGTGCGACCGCAAAAACTGACCAAGCGAAATTTAGCGACGTCTTCGGCATGGTCGAGGGTCCGCCACTGCACGACCCGCTCGCCGTGGCGGCCATCTTGACGGGCACGCGCCACGAGATCCCCTTCTACGACTTCGACTCCACGAATTCCAAGGGGCCGGCGCAGCGGGAACGATTCGAAGTCCACGTCGTGACCGAGGGGACGCTCGACGACGCGAGAGAAACGGGTACGCAGACGGGGCGCACGATTGCACGGCTCTTGCCGCCTGGGGAAGAAGGCGTTCGCATCCCCCGCGGACTCGATATCGAGCTGTTCTGGAAGACCATTGAGGAGTGCGTCCAGAGAGCCGACGAGGTGAATGCGAAAAACGCTGGGGCTAGCGGGTGAAGGAATAGGTTGAGAGTTACAAGTTATTGCTATTTGCCAAGGGTGGTGGTATGCGTAGAGAAAGAAATAGGATAACGAAGAGACCCAGTGGGTAAAGGTGCATTGGTTGGATAGGGTTTGGTAGGCTCGGGTATGGTATCAACTAGAAGGAGCATTCCTCTTTCATAGGATTATTTATTTTTAGAAAGAATATATTGGCCGGTTTGGCTAGTGTAGATAAATGAGACATAATGATGTGAATGGGTGTATTTCCCACGGTCTGATGTATCACATTACAGTATTGATCATAACTCATTAAGAAGAATGTCGAGCACTCGACACACGCCTACTATATTTCTGTAAAAGAGTGAGTGAGTGCCTAGTCAATTGCAACTATCATGTACAAATTTCACCCCGGGTGTTCTCAAATATTCTCTACACAGCCAAACTACTCACCAATACCTAAGCGAGGCTAATAGATTAAGCCATTCTTTCGCGTTGCGCCGGCAATGATGTTGAATCAATAATCTTGTCTTGTAGGTAAAACGAATATAGTGACGGATTTGATAGTAGCAATATCAGAGAAAACAAAATAGAAAGGTGGTTCTTCTCTGGGTAGAAATAGAAGGTTTAATTACGATAATCTCAAATATATGTGAGGTTCTTTTTGTGCTAAGTAGGTGAGTTTGAGATGATGCTCGACTCATACAGTAACATTATATATGGGTTCATGTAGTTAGCAACTTCTACTCTTACCTAGGTATGTAGGTAGATTGGTACAGAGGGGACATTTAAGTGGGACCACTCAGCATTTGTCTACTACCAAGATCTCCTTTAAATGAACAGAGTTCCTATGCTCAAAGGTGGTAAGGCCGATGGTTTAGATTCCTGCCAACTACTAGACTGGGAGGGAGATTTGATTCAAATACTCTGCCCATATAAAAGTGATCAGACTACTTACGTCCTCGTCTAGACCTATCCTAGTTTGACTGGGATTTCGACCTTGTGTTGTCTTGATCTCGCTGACAGCACCTGATGCATGACAAAGACAATAGAAGTTTTGGATGACATGTGAAGTTCTTCAATAGGCGGTGTTGTCTCCAATCCTCGTAGCCCACCCTACTAGCTACCGGCTGCCCTCCTCAAGCAGAGTCGCAAGGGCACGTTTTGGTTCATTCACTAAGGGCATGCCGGGGGTTCTTTGAGAGAGGCTAAGTGACTCGCTTTGTGAGTAGAAGTCATGACAGGCCGTCACGGATTGAAGAATAGCCTCGGTAATAATGGTCACCCCCTGCCGAAACTGCAGGGCACGGATGTTTGCCAAGGCATATACGAGACGAGAACTTGGTCGTACAGGATAGGTCTCATGGGTCAAGCTGCATCAGCCCTTGCCAAGGTTTCTCGTGAACACCGCGTCTTCATTTCGTTGGAGTGTCTTGAATGGCGAGGTGATTTTGCTATTGCGGTTTATACGTATAGACGAATAAGGGTTCAGGTCTCTGGGCTCTTAGCAGTAGCTTCGGCCTCGGTGCTGTGGGCCTTGGGTTCGCCGTCGGCGTCGAAGCCTAAGGCCTCTAGCTCTCGAATGAGCTCATTGATCTTAATAACCTTGGCGATCTGCTCGGGTAGCAGAGATTCCCCGCCCTCTTTCTTGTTCTTCAGTTCCTTTGCCTGTTTTAGTTTCTTTTTGAGATTGCGTGCTTTCTTCTCTTTTTCGACTTCGGGATCGACTTCCTCGGGCTTGGTCTCTGCGGAGGGAGGTGCCTTGTCGGCCGCAGCGTCCCGAGGCTCATTGGCAGACTTGGCCTTCTTTCTGGCCTCTCTGCGCTTGGCGTTTTTATTGTTCGCGGGCGATGGCGTTTCCTGCTGCTTGTCGTTCAAGCCTTCCGCACCCGGTATGCCGCCTTTGCCTCGATTGCGAAAGTCTTCAGCTATACGATTCTTGTAGATCTCGACATCCTCCGGGGGCCGGTATCCGGGTCTAATCTTGATGGCTTTCCTCGTTGTGCCGTCGGCACGCATAGACTCGGGAATGTGTCGCTCGCCACTGTTTTCGTCAGTGACGATACCTGACCGAGACGGTTCGGAAGGCATTGTGTGAGAGTTAAGAAGGTGATGACCGCGGTAGTTAGGTTAGATGTGCATATGATGTGGTCCGCGGCAAGGACATCAATACAATGGAGCCGAAACTCGGGTGCTTTTAGCTATTAGCTAGAGACGAGGGGTTGTGAAGAACATTAAATTTCCCAGTGATAGGTAAAGTGGGATATCGGAATTAGCCCACTAGCCCACTAGCCCACCAGCACCTACCCTACCTCGAGGTTAGGTAGTTACCTAGGTAGATACCTACTGAAGGAGGTACTATACGCATGTAAGTAGATATATATGTATGGTATATACTAGTATATTAGGTTTGGCCAGAAGTACCTCCTTCATCGTGTACTAGGTATTGTAGTGGTAAAGCTGTGCAGAAAGTGATATGGTGGGGCCAAGGCAAGCTCCAGCCAATCGGGTATGGCCTTTTCCCAAAATCCTTGGAACGTCCAAGCTGCACTGCTTTGTAGCGCCGTGTACTTACCTAGCCTCACAAAATCATCCAACTCTTCAACTCCCGCCCGGTCGATAAACAGCCCAATTGCACTTCGAAAGACCGCGAAATTGTCCATCTACATTACTAGTCTCTTCTATTTACTCAGGATTATCGCAACCATGGTGTGTATCGTTCTCGTAGCCTAGGCTCTCTGTAGATTACTCGTAACTAACTAATCGCGCATTACACAGTCCGCTCTCTACAAGCAAGTTCCACCTGACTCCCTACGACCGAACTCGACTCACTAACTATCGTCCGTACAGCGCGCTCTTCCGCCGAAACTACCAGATGCTGGGCTTTGTGTTTGGCGCGGCTTTTGCTTTCGAGATGTATGTCGTATCACATACCAGAAAGTGCACGATTGCTGATGGGAGTTTAGGGCATATGACACCGGCATGAACAAGCTCTGGGACTCCATAAACAGGGGCGTAAGTTCTACCAGTTATTTGGACACCGGAGACCTGGCACTAATACCGAACGACGCAGCGACAATGGAAAGACATCCGACACAGATATGTCGAGGAGGAGTAAGATGTGACCGATCTCGATTCTTGAAGACGGACGAAGAGGGCCACCCGAGAGCCATATTGGCAGCGACATGGAGGTGCTACGAAGTGCATGACTCTTAGAATTGTACAATACATCAATAAAGCGAGGAGAGCAAGCCAGGTTGTGCAACACCAATAGCCAGCTATTCCTTTTGTACATATGTCCCGGATTCGAACGCTTGTGCCACTGATTAATCGTCTATCTCACGCATCACTTCATTCGACATCACCCAGTATCCGTTGTGGATAAAGTCAACGAATAGGTATCTATTCCAGTGCGGCTGGAATGAAGGATAGATAAACAACAGGTGAGGATTGCACACTCATGGGGAATGCAATGGAATGCGTTAAACATACGCAATGACGACTGAAACGCGAAGTCACATAATATACAGTGGCAATGTCACCGTCTATATTTAATAGTATCAATGAGTAAGGGTATGAGATCTGACAGCAAAATGAGTATATACCTAGGTAGTATGTAGGTAGGTAGCTAGGGGGCGGGTGTAGGTGGTACATATCACCAGATTACGCTTACCTGCATTTATAGGCAATTTCTTATTCCTGGGGTGCTGTGACGCAGCTCTTATCGCTGATAAGGAACGTCGATAGGTCTAAGTACTTAGGTCATATCACGCCGGTATTCAACCCTCCTTCCTTGACAACAGTACTCAAGATTGTAACCTAAACAGCTGTCCAAGCTCAGTCCCCGCTCTCTTCTGCGAAATTGCGCGTCTTTTTGTTGATACTTTCATTGATTTGACGCTATTCTACCTTGAATTCCTTCCGCCATTATCGACAAGAGCCGCCATCCGATAACGCATCTCCCACGCCCGCCCCGCCTCCCATCAACCTTCTACCGCTCCTCGCCACAGAAAGTTGGCCACAATCTTCGATATTTACATAAGCGTCCTCCTTTCGAAACCAGCATGGTCAAATAATCCCTTTCATCATGGACAGAACATTGTCTACGCAAGAGCAGCAGCTCTGCGAGCACTTGAGGGAGCTGCCCAGACACCATGGGTATCGCTATGAAGATGCCGCCTGCCGTGACCTCCTATACAACCTGTTCTGGTCCATGGCAGGGGGACGACCCGAATACCTGCGCCTATTCTTTCCCGATGGAAGGCTCACCCAGAGAGATTCCTTAAAACTCCGGGAGGCCCAAGGCGCCTTGGAGGGTGCCGAATATACCGAAGCAGCTCGAGGCAAGGCGTGCGGTCACATATTTAGAGCGGGCGAGGCCACATATGGCTGCAAGACTTGCAGTACTGACGACACATGCTGCCTGTGCAGCAAGTGTTTCCATGCTACAGATCATACAGGGCACATGGTACGGATTTCGATATCTCCCGGCAATAGCGGATGTTGTGACTGTGGAGACCCTGAAGCCTGGAAGTTGCCCATGTACTGCACGATTCATAGCGAGCATGACAGGGAGCGAGCTAAGGGGAAAGGGAAGGAGGCTGCGTTGCTTCCTAATGACCTCGTAATTAACATTCGCATGACCATATCCCGAGTCCTCGACTTCATTTGCGATGTTATCTCTTGTGCCCCTGAACAACTACGACACCCTAAGACCAAGGAATCTATCGAACGCGATGAGAAGATGTCCCGATTAGCTTCCACATACAACGGCGGGGATGTTGACTCACCCGAAGAATTTGCGCTGTTGCTTTGGAATGACGAGAAGCATACCGTGACAGAGGTACAAGACCAGGTAGCTCGCGCTTGTAACACCACCCTAGACGAAGGTTACGATAGAGCAATCGAAACCGACTCCATTGGTAGAAGCATATTGAAATACGACACGGACATTAGAAAGCTTCTCAAATGCGCGACTATTCTTGAGCAGATCAAGATAACCGTCACGATTCGGTCGTCCCGAGACACTTTCCGGGAGCAAATGTGTGGGACTATGATTGAATGGTTAAATGACATTGCCGGCTGCTCTGTGGGCAATGATCATAATATATTGAGGACTGTCGTTTGTGAGGAGCTTCTGAATCCTTGGCGCAAGGGTAGTCCTGGGAGCCATGCTATTCCTGGTAAAAATGGTCTCGAAGATGAAGAAAGATTAGAATATGACCCTCTCACGACTCATTCCCCTTCTCTTCTCATTCAGCGCGCCAGATTTCTCGCAGCCGGTCCACGACACCCTGCCGGCATTCTAGACTCCGATGGTGATGATGAAGATGAAGATGAAGACGACGAGATGGACGACGGGAATCGAACTCCGTCCAGTGGGGAGGAAGATGAGGAAGATGAGGACGATGCCGATGATGACGAGGACGACGATGACGATGACGATGTGATGATGGTAGACGCTCGTCCGGCAAGGCCTAATGACGTAAATCCCCTTACCGACTGGATCGGGCCTACTGTTGCGTCTCTAGAGGAAGAAGAAGCAACAATGGCAGGGTATCCGCCTCCTCCACCTCCTCCACCCGTACCAAGGCGTGCCACCCGAGACAGAGATCTCACACCATCTGATTCAGACACAGCAGAGCCTCTTATTGCCCCAACGGTCTATGCTAAAGCTAATTTGGATGTTCCAAAGACACCCGGCCTGGCCAAAGCAGACGAAAGCAGGCCGCCCAAACCTGGGCGATACTGGGTCGAGACGCCGGCTGCCTACACTGAACGTGACAACCTGCATCCGTACGAGGATGTCTTCCAGCGTGTTCGTTTGGACTGGCTCGTTCTTTTTGATCTAAGAATGTGGAAGAAAGTCCGTAATGACCTCCGTGCCCTTTATATATCTACTGTGGTCACTATACCCGAGTTCAAGAGGATTTTAGGTCTACGGTTCGCGGCACTATATACCACCTTGGCACAGTTATACCTTATAGGCGATCGGGAGCCAGATCATTCAATTATCAACATCTCTCTCCAAATGTTGACAACGCCCTCCATTACTGCTGAGGTGGTAGAAAGAGGAAATTTCTTGACAACCCTCATGGCCATCCTCTACACTTTTCTCACGACGCGGCAAGTCGGCCATCCTTTTGAAGTTGCGTCGAATGCAATACTTGGATTCGACACTGGGTCCGTTACTAATAGACGGATGTACCATTTTTATGTCGACTTGAAATATCTCCTCAGCTCCCCGCATGTCCAAGAACGGATGCGAACTGAGGAAAGATACTTATTGCAGTTTCTCGATCTAGTGAAACTGCATCAAGGCATTTGCCCAAATGTCCGTGCAGTAGGCGAGCACGTGGAATATGAGACGGATAGCTGGATTGGAGCGTCCTTGATGACACGAGAGATAAATAGGCTTTGCCGACTCCTAGCAGGCTCGTTCCGCCATCTTCCTGAGCATGATTCTTTACACCTATCAAGAGCTATTCGCCTTACCGCTAAACTTGTCATCTTGAATTCGATTGGAGCCGAGCGTGCTAGGTTTACTCAGTCCGAAATCAAAGATGAGACTCGCTTCAAGCCCCTTACTGACTTCGAATTCGCCGGAGAAAGTACTAAGTACGATGTCGTCAAATTTGTCGTGGAGGAGCAACCAATCAGCTTCCATCACGCATTGCATTCCACGCTATCATGGCTAATCGAGTGTGGAAAACATATGCCGCCTCAACAGCTCAAATCGATACTAAGTTTCACCGCTCAGGAACTCAGGATGAAACCCAAATCCATGGGGCGCAAATCACTGCCTAAGAGGGACTATGCACCTGAAGACTATTTGATGGCTGCCTTTGACTTTCCACTGCGTGTGTGTACATGGCTGGCCCAGATCAAAGCCGGCATGTGGGTACGCAATGGGATCAGTCTTCGACACCAGGCGATGACCTACCGGAACATCGTTACTAGAGACGTCACTCATGCACGAGATATTTTTCTACTCCAGACAGCCATGGTTGTTTGCGATCCTGCGCGAGTTCTAGCCTCTATCGTGGACCGTTTTGGTATGGAGAAATGGGTGAAAGGCTTCTACGAAATGACAAGTGCGGCGCAGGATGCAACCCAGCACCTGGACGTAGTGGAAGACATGATACATCTCTTGATTGTATTGTTGAGTGATCGCACCTCTCTAATACCAACTGCAGATGAGCAGCAGACACATCTCATGGCACTGCACCGGGATATTACGCATATTCTTTGCTTCCGACCCCTATCTTTTAACGAAATATCTAACAAATTGCCGGAAAAGTTTCATGAGCATGAGGACTTTCACAGAGTCCTGGACGAGGTCGCCACGTTCAAACATCCTGAGGGTGTTTCGGATGTCGGAACTTTTGAACTTAAGCCGCAATTTATTGAAGATATCGACCCATACGTTGCGCATTATAACAAGAATCAAAGAGAAGAGTCAGAGGCTGCATATCGAAAGTGGATGGGGAAAAAGTTAGGAAAGCCAGCTGAAGATATTGTTTACGAGCCCAGATTGAGACCGATTGAGACCGGTGCTTTTGTAGGGCTTGCTGAATTCACATCGACAGGCTTGTTCGGACAGATTATCTATTATGCTCTTCTGTATCCACTTGTTGCAGCAAAATTCACACCGAAGGTACCTTTCACACGGGTAGAGACGTTTCTGCAAGTCGTCCTACATTTGATGCTCATTGCTATCTTCGAAGACAAGTCGAGCGATACTAATGTGCTCGGCTCAAACTCTTTTGTTCGTATTGCCTTAACAACACAAGCTCGCAGCAATTTCATGGCGGAATCGCCAGCGGCGAAGACAATAGTTTCTCTTTTAGACCTCCTGTCCACGAAAGAAGAGTTCAAAGCCTGTCACCCTAAAATTGGCCTCATACTGAAGAGGATGAGACAGAAATGTCCGCAGCATTTCGACACCGCCTACTTGCGACTTGGAATACCATTGGACCGTATTGATACCGCGTCCCCAGCGAACACGCATAACACCGAGGAGGAGCGGGAGAGAAGGAAAAGAGTCGCCTTAGATCGCCAAGCCAAAGTGATGGCACAATTCCAGCAGCAACAAAAGAACTTCTTAGAGATGCAGGGTGACATAGACTTTGGTGAGGAGGATCTTGAAGAGCTCGAAGACACGGAACCCATGGAAGAGCGAAAGAATTTCTGGAAGTATCCGAGGGGCACGTGTATTCTATGCCAAGAGGAGACAGATGATGGACGCCTTTATGGAACCTTTGCTCTCTTCACCCAGAGTCTCATTCTACGGCAGACTGACCTTCAAAACCCTGACTTTGTAAGGGAAGCCGCAAATACGCCAGTCAACCTCGATCGATCTGCGGAGGAAATTCGACCATTTGGCCTAGCTCATGAAAATAGAACAGTGGTTGAGAAGGTCAATTCCGCCGGACAGACTTTCACGGCCGAAAAGCAAAGTATTGGGAAAGGCTTTCCAGCCAATCTCTGTCGTTCGGGCCCTGTGTCAGTCGGCTGTGGTCATATCATGCACTTTAGTTGCTTCGACACATACATAGAGGCCACCGTTCGGAGGCACGGGCATCAAATTGCGCGCCACCACCCCGAATGTCTCGACCGATTAGAATTTGTTTGCCCGCTATGCAAAGCACTTGGTAACGCATTCTTACCCATCACCTGGGATGGAAAGGAGGAATCATACCCCGGTGTATTGCAGACCAACACCGACTTCAACTCTTTCGTTGATCAGCGCGTCAATGAGTATTACACGCCGAGTGCATGGGGGTCTCGGGCACACTCCAAAAATATTTTTTCGGATTATCTACGGATGAATATGCCAGAGACGTTTGTCGACATGTCGAGAGAACATTCTTGGGAAAGCGGCACTGCTCATTCAACGCCGTCAAGTACTCCCTTTGGCGAGGCATTCTCTATAGCAACGCCAGGTTCCAGTATTAGATCCCATTCCCCCCCTGAAGCGCGGACTGCTAGTTCAGAACTAGCAGCAGTTTATCAACGGTTATTTGAGACTCTGCGAAAGAACAAACTTACTACTAACCATGAGGCCGAGGAAAGTGATGAGCAATCCCCTAGCGGCAATACATTGGCACGCTCCGTTGGCTACTCGATCTCCGCCGCTGAAATTCAACAACGTGGCGTCGAAGCTCAATATGGAATGACCCTGATTGAGAAAATTCCGGAACAGTTATTGATCCAATTGCGAATCTTGTCTGAAACTGTATCCTCTTATATCGCAGCAGGTGGTATTAGGAACAACGGGGAGAATCAAATCGAAGTAGACTTTCGGCAAGATAGTGAGCGCCAGCACTGTCAGCTCTTCGTACCGCAGTCTATCGACAGGAGCCAATGTCCCCCACTTCTAGATCAGGACCCGTTCATTTTCATGTGTGAGGCCACATTCGGATTATCGGTTGCGGAGAATATAGATCCTATACATCTAGTTCGCCTCTGTTATCTAGCCGAGATCGTCAAGGTGGCTTATCACGTGTCTAGGAACATCCCCCTCGCAAAGTGGCTAGAGAATATGGGTGGCCGTAATGCGGATGATCCCGCTATGAATAACTTCGCTAAGTTCTTTGACCATATCCTCATGACTGGCATGAAAGTCAGCGCTGAGATAGGGGAGACACCTAATGATCTTCCAAATATCGGGTTTGACCAGCCTGGGCTAGACGGCTTAGCAAACCTGCATTCTTTTATCAAAAAATATGCACTTATCTTCCTTCGGAAAACTGCCATCCTTCTCCACGTTCACCACGGTGTAGACTTCAATAGCTACATTTCTCCGGAGCCAGAAGCCGACGAGCTCACCCGACTAACTACTGCCCTGCGATTGCCCTCCTTCGACGAGATGTGCACCACGTTGACACCCCTTAGCAGCCAATTCGGCTGGTCGCCAAGCGTGGTAACCCTAGTTGATGGCTGGATCAGCCATCAAACATGGAGAGCAAGTTCTATGGTCGTCGACAACGGAGGACGTGCTTTGCCTGTATCTGCACAGATCAGTCACCCGGGCATCTTTGAACTTGTTGGATTACCCAAAAATTATGACACGCTTATTGAGGAATGTTCTCGGCGGCGATGTCCCAAGACAGGGAAAGATCTTGCTGATGCTATCATGTGCCTCACTTGTGGCGAGATCTTTTGCGGGCAGACTATGTGCTGTCTCATGGAATACGGAGTACCGGGTTCTGGTAGGCCTTTGATTCGAATCGGGGGGGCTCAACAACACATGCGTTTCAAGTGAGTCTAAGCAATTATCAGGGAGCATAGGAGCGGTCCACTAACATAAATTCTCTTTTCCAGATGCCAAAGGAATATTGGACTATTCATTAATATCCGCAAATGTGCTATTTTCTACTTGCATCGTGGGTCTGGAAGTTTCAGCAACGCGCCATACATCGACAAGTACGGCGAGGTAGACGTTGGACTCCGCCATGGCCGTCAATTGTACCTCAGCCAGAAGCGATATGACTCGATGCTCCGTAACTTGTGGCTTAGTCATGGCATTCCGAGCTACATCAGCCGGAAACTGGAAGCGGATATTAATAACGGAGGCTGGGAGACGATTTAATATGTAACGTTCATTCACCGACACTGTTTTCAAATGCGACAATGAAACTATAAGGATCATGCATGGGTAGAAGAGGGGACAAATTATGGCATATACTTGATGAGTTTGAAACTACGAAGGGGGGGATATGGCGTTGATTTGCGTATCGATTACACCAGCAAGCAAAAAAAAAAGAAAAGAAAAGAAAAGCATATGGTGTGGTCTATAAGCTACCCTAATATGGCTGTGTAATAGGGCTAAGGCAGACATGTTTTGCTTTAGCGTGCCACGAAGAGATGTACCGATATTTGATTCTCGTGGTGTCTTACATAGACTTATGCCATTTTCTGCATGCTCACTAAAACGTACAAATACAAGCTCCTGTCTAGTTAGCCGTGACTATCATCTCACGATACTGTAGTGATGACACTGCTAGTGGGTGATACGCACAAGCAAATCTCCTAGGAATGGACAATTCGCTCAACCGCTTCTAAGTCAAGCGCAAATATATTCTTTTGCTTCCGATAGCTAGAAGCTGGGAGTCGTTTTATGCATTCCGGGTTTTATCTATCAGTACCGCCTTGTACAACGTATGATTGAGAGGGATACTATCATGAGGAAACCCACCCGAGAGATGTATTATAATGAATACTTTTCTTCTGGACTTCTTTGTAGCTGGTGTGTGCATGTCTCTGTGTGTGTGATGTTTATAAGATCCTAACAAAATACCTGAGCCCTACATTTATCTCCTAAATGACGCCATCTCTGGCCAGGCGGTGGGTAGGAAAAATTATAGGAAGGATATACCTGTATCAGCTTGGGCGTAGGATACCCTGTACGTCGTGATCATGCAATCAAATGACTAGCTGATTGGGGCCACTAAACGCGGATGAGACATGCTCTGATATGGAATATCAGAAACGCCGTTGCATCTCCTAATTAGATATTTTTCAGGCCATTTTCACAGAACTAGAGGAAATGCCGCAACTACCAGCAATACACGGTAGACTATACGCACGATTTGGGGCAAACGGTAGACAAAGTGATTTCGTGATCAAACCGGTCTGCGGTTTATTATCCCAGCAGCCAGCTTGGGTGTGTGAAATCATTATTCAAAGGAGGACTACTGTCATGTTTCAAAGGAGGACTACTGTCATGTCTCCTGTTTGATATCTTCGTCTTGGAGAGGCGAATCGGCGACCGCGAGGTCGCCTAAAGCCTCATTCACACGTGCTACGCCGCTGATTTCCTTGGCAGCCTCTGGATTGTGGTGCTTGTATACCCTGATCTTGCCATCCTGACCAGCACTAGCCATGATGTCCTCGTGCACATCTACCCAAAAGCAAACGCCCTTATGGCCATTTATCCGTTGGACTACCTCCTTGTTCTTCACGTCCCATAATACGATCTCGCCATCTTCACTGGGGGCCGCGATGAAGGGCTCTCCATCGACCGACCCGAAACACCCCCCTATGCTGAAGCCTTCATTCTTATGACCAGAGTATGTCTTCTTTACTGTTCCAGAAACGTAGTCCCAGAGACGTAGACAAGAGTCCATGCTGAAGGCCAAGACGTATCGACCATTGGGTGCAAAACATACGGATGTGATTGGCGGATTGTCCTCGTGCACTAATGTTCGTAGACATTGTCCAGTCGAGGTATCCCATATTCGCCTAAAGAAGACCTAGTTAGAAATTCGTCCCACTTGGGTCCTCGTGGAGTAAAGGTACATCGACTCACGTTAGTCCGTCCGTACTACAACTCACAACCAAGGTACCGTCCTGGCAAAAGTCGATTCCGCTGACGGGGTCACTGTGTGCGGGCAGACTCCTCATCAACCGACCGGCTCGGACGTCCCATAAGAAAACGGCCTCGTCGTAGCTTCCACTAGCGAGAATATTGCCTTTAGGCGAGAATGCGAGACAGTAAACATAGCTATGGTGACCAAGGAGGGGCTTTGGCTTCATCGGTCGCCCGGTAACCCTGTCCCAAAGCCGAATAGCTTTATCGTCGGAGCCAGAGGCAAGCGTCTTGGAATCAGGTGACCAGGCGACGGCCGATACACCGGCCATGTGGCCGACGAGGGTGTCCATATGCCTCCCTTCACTCGCCTCCCATATCCGTATTGTGGCATCGGCTGACGACGACGCTATCCACCGTCCATCTGGCGATATGCGGACTTGTGATATGGGTTTCTGATGGCCGGCTAATAGCAGCCGGGGGACATAATGGGGCTTTACGGGCTGGCGTGCGGGGGGCGTTAAATCGCCATGGCTCTGACCGTCACGTAGTGGGGTGTCGCGAGGAGAGCGAGAGACGGAATCACGATCAGCGCGGGATGGTGACCTTGATGCAAGTCGCGATCTGGCTGATGAACTGTCAGACCGCGACCGTGATGGGGACCTTGATCTCGATCGCGTTCTGGATCGCGACCTAGATCTGGATCGCGAACTGGAGGGCGAGCGGCTATGTCGTGAACGATCGCTAGAGTAGTATTCCTCGTCTCGTTTTCGATCGCGGCTCGGGCTCAGACTCGGGCTCTGTAGTGATTTCTCGCGTATGGAAACACTCAGTGTGCTCTTTTCGTCGGGCCGGCTGCCTTGCTTCTCCAGGCTTTGGTAGCGAGGCGGAGAGTTGGCGCTGTCGTCTTGCACTTTGCGTCGCTTGGAAGGAGGGCCAGCATTGGCGGGGGTTTCAAGCTCGGCCATGGATGAGATCTAAGTTCGCCAATTATTGCCTTCTTTCCTCTTCCTCTTGTGTTCGTGTTGTATGAGAGAAGCTATAAATAAGCAGAGGAGAGGAGAAGCAAATGAAACGAGGGCGAGTTCCTAAAATTGGCCGGAGGTTGCGAAGCTGTACAGCTGGCCAGGCCGCAGTGTATGTAGCCTTGCTGATGATGTAAAAAAAGGTGCCGAGGCTGAATGAATGTCCATCAAATGCCTAAGTTGTCAAACCATGTGAAAGCTCTCTCTATCTTGGTAGATACTTTTAGCGCGTTACTCTCAGATTGAACACCAGGTGGTGCGAGGGCCCCTAAAGGTGCCTACCCTGCCTAGAGCCACTGTACCTACAGTAGGTATTTACGCTAGCACCAGTTGGGAATGGTCCATATTAATACCTCACTATACCAGCAACTACTGAGTTGCTAGGTATACTGATGCCCCATGCTCACCTCCAACACGACAGTCCTTCCGATAGGAAGGAACAATGACTGACCTATAAAACAATATAAAGTGCTGTAGGTCACGTACACCCACTATATAGTAAGGCATTCGGGAAAGGAAGAAAAAAGCATGTAGGTAGTGTACAGTACTTGTAGGCTTGTGGCTGCGGCACTCACCTACAACATGCAGACCCGCAACATCCGGTCCAATCAGAACCCATGGTGTAATCCCTGTTAAGTCTTGAACCCCCCCGGTCATATAATTACCATCCTCCATCCTCCAATCCTCTCACCTTTCTCCAATCTCAAAAAAAGAGGTCGTATTGCATCTGCAGTTACTGTACAGTACACCACAGTATCGTACCCACACGCAGAGGAGGCACATACTACGTACTGTACACTAGTAGAAAGCCTCGCTCACCGTCCATCTGCTGCCTTGTTCTTCGGTGCCGTGCCGTCTGCAAGCAGCAACATCACGCCCCGTTTCTTGTCTCTCTCCATCGCCATCGGTCCAACTAGTAGCCTGTCAGCCAGCCTGTCAGCCAGCCTGTCAAGATGCAGGCCCACAGGGATGGCGAGGCCCGTACAGATCGCGAGTAGTCTAGTGTAGTGTACTACTACTACACTATACAAGCTATACTACACTACTTACTACGTATAGCTAGCAGCCACAACTGCCCGATATTGCAACGCTGGTATTACACATCCCTGGTAGGTATCATTCACGATGGCCATGATGGTCATGATGCGTACTACTATAGTACCAGTAAAAATCCGGAGCATCCTTTGGCGCAGGCAAGAGGCATCCCACAACCGACACAAGTCCTTGATACTGGATTCAACTCTTTATGCCATGCCATGCTGGTTCCCCCAGTCACATGTGACATTGTCTATTAATATAATCGCCTCACAGCTACACTACTGAAATATCTACCTACGCTCCATACCAATCTCCTTGGTAGGTGGTATTCCTCCATTTTCTTGTCTGTTGACTCCACCAGGCACGACGGATACCGGTAGATAGCCAATTTTGCTTGGCCTTTGACATCCTGGATCTTCTTAATACAACCTCATATACGTCCATTTGAGTGGTATTCGCCTAGATCGAGAGCCCCATACCCTAGCTGGAGTATTTGTTATTATTGCTGGGGTTATTGTGCTCCCTTCGTCAAATTAATCTGCATCACATTCGCGGTCAACAGATTCCTGTATTCAATATTCATCATACTCGAACACTTGATCAATGGTACCCGGGATTGAATGATTGAGTGCGGTATTGTGTGAACCGTTTTGCCTTCAAAATCGGTAGCCATGGACGAGCTGCCTCTCGAGCTAAATGTGATCACCCTGAATTGCTGGGGGCGCAAACACACGAGCCCTTACCGAGAGGATCGCATGGGGGCAATAGGACGCTACCTGGCAACGACTGAGCCTGTGCCACATATTGTCGCCTTACAAGAGTGTTTCGAATACGCCGACTACCTGACCATAAGACGGGAGACACGTTTTGCCCTACCATTTGGCAAATTCTACCACAGCGGCGCCTTTAGCTGTGGACTGGTTATCCTATCGCGATGGCCCATTGAAGAAAGCAGTAGTATGCAAACTTCAATACTTTACCCCCGTGTTGAGCCATTGACAGGAGCAAGAATTGCCGTTATGGTTCACGTCTTATTTAGATCACCGTGTTACCCACCGGAGTTCGTAGAGACCTCATAGGAGAAATGACTGACTCTAGATGTTATAGTGGTCCCATTCTCGTTCTGCGGCCGCCCATCAGGATTGCTCAGGGGCGACTTGTTTGTAGGATCACAAGGTGTGGCGTGCGCGCGCATTCGCTACGGTGAGGGTGAAGAGGACGTCGTCGAGGTGTTTAATACGAATGTATTTCAGCTCATACGGATATGCCGATGGACTGTGTCAAAAAGCTGACTAGATGACAGACTCATACCAGCTACGGCGAGCCTTTGCGGAATAGTAGTTACATAGTTCATCGTCTATCGCAAGCATGGGAAATTGCAAAGCTTGTACGAAACGCCGCCGAACGCGGTCATCTTGCCGTTGTGCTTGCGGACCTCAGTGCGGCGCCCTTCTCGCTACCGTACCGCCTGTTAACATCACACGCTGCCATTCGGGATGCTTGGCGCGTGATGCATCCGGACAGTTCACTGGGCTCGACATCTAATGAGCTGGAGCGCGCTCGCGGTCGTCCCGTTCCCACGGCCGCCTTCAACATAACCGAAAACGGGGTGACAAGTAACAGCGCGTACAACACGTGGGCATGGCCTAGGTCCGAGCAGCGAGCATTACGTTCCGGCAAGCGTCCAATGCTCATCTCCCCCGACATACCGGATAAGGATGGGCAGCGTGTTGACTACATTTTCTTCTCACGGGGCGGTGACCCGCGTGCCTCTCCTACTGATCTGAGCGAGATTCTTAGTGCCCATAATACATACACAGACGACGGCGCCGGGACACCACCCGGCTGGGTCGTCAAAGACGTGCGTGTAGGCCTAATGGCACGCCATCCTGATCTCGGGTGTAGTCTTAGCGACCATTTCTCCGTCGAGGCGACACTGATTCTTCACACGCCATCGCCGCTTCGTCATCATCGTCGACGCCAGTCGAGGTCTCGGTCGAGGTCTCGGTCCAATTCACGGGCTCTATCTCTAACACTAGCAGATGAAGCACTCATGGCTCTCAAGAAATCAGGTGTCGCATCTCAAAGCCAAACCCCGCGCGGTATGCCGTCTACTCCCAGCAACGCCGTCAACCGTTCAAATAGCAGACTGAAGGAGAAAGAGAAACAAAGAGGCAGGCCAACCACACCGCACAGCTTCACGTCCACGGACGCCGGCGCACACATCGCCGCTATGGAACAGGGGACATACCTCCAATCGCCCACAGCATCATCCTACCGCCGGGGATCACGCGACCGCGCAGCCTGGGACCTGCAACTCTCAAGTCTAGAGTTAGGGACACCACCGCGTCTCCCAACCGCGGCATACGAGGAGATAATCCACCTGATCGACGTGCACGCTTCACGCACGTACCGGTACCGCACGCTCGGGATCGCGCATTTCGCCTTCTGGATCGTGATCGTGATAGGCAGCTACGTCGGGATTTGGTTCCTACCAAATGGCAAGGGCGCGTTCGGGCTGCTAGCCGCGAGTAGCCTCGGCCTCGGAGCCGGCGTCTTGACTCTACTGTTCTCCTTATTCTTCTATGGCGCGGAGCTGAACAGGTTGAACGAATTCGAGTGGGAGATCCGCAACGCGAAGGCCGTGATCAGTGGCATGGGTCCAGATGCGCTCGCCCACCAAGGAAGCGAAGAAGAAAAAGTATGGTGATGAATATAACTAACCACCACCTGCTTGGATGGTACCGAGGAAGGTTAAAGGCGTTTTAATTATTGTTTAATTTTTGAGCCAAGAGGCGGATTGACTAACGACTAATTTCCTGACTGACTGTACGATGGAAAACGAACGAATGGGTTACACATTTGGGAAGCAGAGACGTCACTACTGTTCCAGCGAGTTCACAGATACCCCTTTCTCTTCGCAGGTCGAAAGGACAGGCCTTGATCGATCGATCATCCATGTGTCTTTATAGGTGTTTGTGTCTAGTAGGTAGTGTAGGGAGCTAATGATACCCGATTAATCCAATACAAAGTCCGATTCAACCTTTGGGATAATGATACAATTCTAATCCTGATCGTCTCACAACTACAGCTCCGCGTTTGACAGACGAACAGACACTTCAGTTCCTCATCACCATCTTCGCATAAACTCAAACTCAACCCAGCCCAGTCCAACCTTCATAGACACACCGCTCCAACAGCTAGCTAGCCAGCTAGCCGGCCACTCTTCTCCGAACGAGGCAATATTGTTTCTTGGGTTCAACACCATCTTCACCAGCCCATATTCTTAGGTCTCGGTTCCTGACGGAAAGCCATGTACGCCGCAATATGGGCAGCATCCCGAGGCCTAACAACAGTACCAGCACCAGCACCAGCACCAGCAACGCCCACGCCCATACCTGTACCCTCAACTCCTCCCACCATCCCTGCTCCCAACCCTCTATACACAGCAATACCCTCCACCGGACCACCATGTAAACATACCCTCGGACTAGGCATCCTCTCCCCGCCATCAAACGTCCCCAGGCCGGTCGTGGTATCGTAGATATAGCTATTATTATTATTATTATTATTGCCGTTGTTGATATTGTTATTGTTGTCGAGAGCAATAACACCAGAGACATTATTATTATTGTCGTCATCATCACCATCATCATCGTCATCGGCAGAATTCATGGCCCGCCGAAACGTATACCCCAGAAACGCCGTCTGCTTCCGCACCTCGAGCACCGTGGCCTTGGTCCTGCGGTCGCGCAGGAGCCGGTCCCGCGGCCGCTTGCGCTCGCGCTTGCCGAAGGCGCGCACGAACGCCTTCATCTGGTCCGCGAGGGCGGATTCCGGGAAGTACGCTGCTACGGCTGCGGGTGATGGCGACTGCTGCTGCTGCTGCTGCTGCGCCGCCGAGATGGATGTTGACGTGGACGCGATACCGGGAGGCGTTGTGTTGGGTATGGGTATGGGTATGGGTGTCGATGCGGCTGCGAGGGCATTGATCTCCCGGTCCATGCGCTTCAGACGTGTAGAATCGTACGGCGAGGCCACGAACTGCGCTAGGATCCCGCGTACGTGCCGCGGGAAGGCGGCCAATTGCGCTTGCATGGCTGCCATCTTCTGCGCGCTGCGAGGGATTGCCGTCGAGGGGTGGGCGTTGTGGACGATGCTACCCACCGCGTGCGGGGGTCCCGGGAGCGGCGTAAAGGGGCTCAGGTTGGCAGTCTCTCCCGTGGGAGCCGCGGCGACATGCATCGCCAGCAGCGGGTTCGCCTCGAGGGCTGGGTGTTGTTGCTGCAGTGCTTCTCCTAGACCTCCTCCCCCTCCTCCTTCGGATCCCGCGTCGTCATTATCATTATAATGATCATCGTCGTCATTGGCGTCGTCCTCGCTCTCCGAGTCCGACCAGTCCGAGATGGGCTCCTCCTCGTCGAAGTAATGCGTGTCCTCGACGCTCGCGATGCGCGGCACGAACGGCGGCGTGATCAGGTGCAGCTGGTCCCAGGGGATGTCGCGGAACCACTTGTGCGCCTTGATGTCCTCGGCGTCGTGCGCATACACCGAGCGTCCCCTGCCATCCCTCTGTTGTTGTTGTTGTCGTCGGCCGCGGCCGTGGCCACGCCCCGGGCTGGGAACCATCAGCGGATGCTGCTGTTGCTGCTGCTGGTTCTCGAAAGCCGCGTCCCGGGACCGGTACCGCTTAGACGAGAGGCGGTTCTCGCGCACGCACACGAGGCTCGCGATGAGGTCCATGCACCGTCGCGAGACCACGGGCCGCGGCGGGAACGCGAATGTCTGCTCGTGGTTCACGATGTTCCGCTTCGTCTGCTGGCGCCCGCCCTCCTCCGACAGGAAGGGCGTGTGCCCGTACAGGCACTCGTACAGGATGACGCCGAGGCTCTACTAGTCGCATCGCGCGTCGTAGTCGCCCTCGCGGATGACTTCCGGCGCCATGTACTGGCTCGTGCCCACGCAGGACCGTGCCGCGCTGCGGTTGCCACAGCGGTTGCGCCAGTTGAGTAGGGGCTCGTCGCGGACGGCTGTTATTGCTGACGACGACGATGATTTTGGAGTGTTTGTCGGCCCTGTTGCTGGTGGTGGTGGTGGTAGTTGACGCGCGTGTTTATGCATGGCCTGCGTCACGCCCTGCGCCCATTTCATCGTGCCCTGGAGACCCTCCGCGCGGTCCGTCGCGTCGCCTTCCACGGAGAGGCCGAGTTTGTGCAGCAGGCTGTAGCGCTGGGTATGATAGTAACTGGTGTCGTGGGACCAATGGCCGTCGAAGGCCAGCCCGAAGTCGGATATCTTGAGGTGGCCCGTGGCGGAAATCAGGAAGTTGTCCGGCTTGATGTCGCGGTGGATGCAGCGCAGCGCGTGCGCCTCTTCGATGCAGAGGATCATCTCGGCGATGTAGAACTTGGCCACCGGCTCGCTGAGGATGTTCTCGCGGATCAGGAGCCCGAGGAAGTCTCCGCCGGGCATGTAATCCATGACGAGGTAGAGATTCCCGGCGTCTTGGAAACTCGCGATGAGCGGGACAATCCTGCCATGCTCGCGTCAGTATTCCGTCAACACAGTGCTCGCAGATTATGAACCATTTAACCTTACCAGCGGGAGCCCTCGGACGCAACGAGAAAATCTCTCTCGGCTCGTAGATGCCCTTCTTGGCTCGTCTTCAACATGGCTGATTTACGAATCACCTTCATAGCGTATACTCGGCTGCCTCGCCGCCCGCCGTCTTTTTTCGGTTTCTTACGCACAAGCCGGACGACGCCGAAGCTCCCCTTGCCGAGTATCTTGAGGACCTCGTAGTCATCGGCCAGCTCGCCATGCTCACATTTCATAGCACGAAGGCTTCTGGCCGCCAGGACCCGAGTTGCGCGGAGATGATTCGTCTCCTGCTGGCAGAAGAGGGCCCGCCGCATGTCTTTCTCGGCCCGGCTCAAGCCAAGGCCATGGTAAAGCTCACTCTCTAGGTATCGTCGGCGAAGGGAGCGTGGAGAGGGTTTGTTGAATTTTTCGTTGAAGTATGTCTCAAGATATATCTTAGCAGCTGCGGTTCTCTCGACAGTCAGAATAGTAGGCGGCGGCGGGTCTATTGCCTTTTCCTGGATTGTAGTCAGACCAGGGTCTGCAAGTGTCGGGGGCGTCTCGGGCTCCTTGTGGTGGACTATGCTGGCGGGTCTTTGCTCTACCGGGTCGTTATCTTTACTGGATATCTTTGATTCGAACGAAGTTGCCATGGTCGTGCCGGTGCCGTTGGTAGGGCCGGAAGATTTGCCGCTTGAATTTGTATTGCTGTTGGATGTCGATATTGACAGGATGGCTGGAGCGCTGGCCGGCAAAAGCTTGTCTGATTCTCTCTCGATTGAACGAATAGAGGGCCTCGACTTCTTCTTGACGCGGTGGATGACAGTAACGGCTCCTCCAAAGGGGGTTCTAAGGAACGGAAGAGACATCTTCCTGAAGAGGCGATGCCGGTCCGGCGATTTCTCGCTCGGCGGAGGCGATGGCCATCCTGATCCCCCAATAGAATGGCCCGACGCTACAAGTGGTCGGATAAGTCAACGAAGTGATGTGCAAGGTATTTGACACATAGAGAGAACGTACCGCTGTGAGTCAGTGTCCGTAGAAGTGACATGATTGAGCCTTGACCTTTGAGTTTTCGTTGTCGTTCGAAACCCTCCAGTGTCAACGTGGACGTCGGCGACGAAGTGGTCACTGATGATATCTCATCGTCTAGCAGAAGTGCTGGCATGGTGCTGGCATCAACAATGCCGAGGTCGTGAGTGGCAGTACCTTGGAAATTATATCATAATAGCCAGAATATATTAATTCTAGTTAATTAGACCTCTTCCAAAACATGCCGTTAAGCAGAGGACGCCACTTGAGCCCTGTGACGCTGCTTAGACAGGCGTTGGGATGAGGTCATGAGTTCGCACGACTGGGTGGCCAGAAAAAAACCCGATTTACTACCAGGGTCACAGTCAAAGTTCGATCAATTCTTTCCCCATCACAAGATCGGAGCTTCCGCGTACCTACAGTGGTGATCATTGGTAGATCCTTCCGATACCTGGACATATGGCATCGAGAGAAAGCGTAAACAGGAATGGAAGTCATAGATCCAACTGGAGGTATCTTAACTACCTAAGTACTTAAACAGGAGCAGGAGCAGGAAGTGCCCTTACACGAAACTCGACCTCCGAAATCGACTTTTGATAACGCCGTAGATGCAATACAGATCTCGTCATCCCTTATGACGACATCTGCTTCCCGTGTCTTGGGAAGACCGGATCCTCGCAGACTCGCGCAGGTCTGAGACCCCATAGCGCACGATAAACCGTCAAGGAAACCGTCAAGCAAATTTTCAGTCCTGGCCGGAAAGGAGACAACCCATTAACCAGATAAAATACACCCCGACCGGTATTCACAGACTAGCAATAGACTAACAAGGGTCAGGCGCGAAAATGAACGCTGACGGGAATATGTGCCACACGCCAAATACAGGGTATTAGAACATTATTCGTTTATTTGATGCCGAGCACCTTGATGTCGAAAATTAACTGGCTGTTGGCTGGAATGCCTGGTTGGGCTCTGCTGCCGTAGGCGAGGTGGGCAGGGATGGTGAGTCGTCGTTCTCCACCGACCGACATTCCTTGGACGCCGATATCCCATCCCTTAATCACATCCCCTGCCCCGGCCTTGAAGCTAAAGGGCTTTCCTTTCTTGTTTGCTACAGGATGAGTTAGCCACCAGTCTTGAGATTTCGCGAGCCGAATTACCTACAGTCGAACACTTTACCATCAGTGAGTTTACCGATGTATCGGACCTCGACCTTGTTGCCTTTCTTGACAACACGGCCGGTACCGATTTTGCGGTCATCGACAGTGACGCCTTGGACGACCTTTACACCTAAAGTAGCCCCCTTCTCGGCGGCGGCTGCGGGGCCGGTAGGGCCCTGCTCAAGGTTCTTAGCAAATTGAACCTTCTTATCGGTCTTGACCGAGGCTTCTTTGGGCGTATCGGCCTTTGCTTCCTCTTTTGCAACGGGTTCACCCTTGTTGTTTTTGAGCTTCTTCTGTTGCTTCTTGCTCAACTTCCCCTCCTCGGCATTAGCCTTTGTGATCAGGTCATCCAGGCTCTCGGCTGCGTCTTCAGCGGGGCGCTTCTTGCCCTTCTTCGATTGAACTAGCTTAGGGGCCTCCTCTTCCTCGTCTGAGTCAACCTCGGTGATCCGAGGGTCTTGAATGTCATCAAGTTCATCGACTTCTGAATCAGAATCGTAGTCATCGATGCCCTCAGGCAGCTCGTAGTCGCCATCATCGTCATCGTCGTCATCCTCTTCCTCCAAGTCAACAACGTAGTTGCCGGTGAGGTGGATAGCGTGTGTTCCCTTGACGACGAAGAAGACCTGCTCTTCAGGGCTGATAGTAATGTCTAGTGGCTGCTGGTAGTTCTGAAACGGGGTTAGCACGCGACAGCGATAAAGAAGGGGCTTAGGTGTAGACTCACACGCTCCGTGTCCAGTGTGCAAACGACTAGCTCCTCGATATCCATATCGCTGGACGATACGCTCTCGTCACCCTCATCGTCACTAGATGTTGCTGGCTCCTTGCCTTTCTTATTTGTCTTGCCATTGGGCTTAGCATCGTCGTCATCCATCTCCTCGTCAGAGTCTTCGGCCTCGGCAGCAGCAATGAGCTTCTTGAGAGCCTCTGCCTTGGCCTTCTTGGATTTAGCCTTGTCGCTAGGCCCGCCATTGGGCTCGTCATCGTCGTCCTCGTCAGAATCCTCCTCATCATCACCGGCCATGAGCTGCTCCAAGTAGTCGTCGTCCATTTCGCCACCAAGAAGACCGCGCTTGCGGATGAGCTTCAAAGTAGATCGAGGCACGCTAGGAATGTTACCGTCCTCGTCAGGCTCAGGAGCCTCAGTAGGGTCGAGAGCGGCCATTGTGATGCGGAACTACGAGAGGGTTAATTAGCAACAGATGGCGCCGGGAGTCGACGATAACAATCGTTGTATGCGACAAGGTCTCGAGAATGAGGGTTAGCGAAACGTGAAATCCACCTACGGAAGCGTTTGGTATGCTGTCCTCCTGCATAGCAGGCACCATGAATCCTTGGGGCTGGACCTCAAGCCCGTAGAGACCGACGGGTGTCATCGACATGATTACGGCGGTAGAACGTCTTGTTATTATTGTTGTTGATGGAGGTTATATGAGCTTCGTATGGCGTAAATGCAAACAGAGGGTTAAGGAAAAGAACTCGAGGGGGTTAGCTTTAGACAATTGTCGAGCTGGTCTGGGAGGGACGCAGAATCGCAACTCTAATTAAGACGAAAGTGAAGAAAAGAAGAATTTGTCGACAAGCTTGACTTCAAACTTTTCAACCAGGTTAGAAAAAAAAAAAAAAAGTTAGGCGGCCTTCCTCCATAGATGTACCCCACTTTCCCCAAAACGATGCCACCGCTCTGCAGATAAGCCCACTGAAGACTGCTCCCTAGAGGTACCCGTTGCGCCGCAACCCCGAATTTTTACAGTGCACCTTTTTGATACCTACTTAAGTATTTATTTAGTAGGTACTGGTAGTATTGCGTTAAAAGCGTAGATAAGTCTTGTGCGACTACCTACATGTGGTTTGTATAGTAGGTAAGTACCTAGTTTAGATAGGTCTCTTACCGATTTCTAAAACAACATCTACCTAATTCGGTTTTACGCGAACCAACGTTCCTCCACTTCAAGATTCCCGCCTTAGTCTGTGTGAGACTATCCACGAATGTCCGGACCCTTTTCAATGCGAGCTTAATGAATTCGACGGCTGCCTGTCTTAGAAACAAACATGCAATGCAATGCAATGCCAGACAATGCCAGACAAACTCAGTCGTGACAGAAGCAGCTGTAGCCTGGTTTTTGTGACACGACACTTTACTCTTGGCACAGTACGCGAAAAGGTCACTGATTCAGCCATCGCCAGTCAAAGTGGAGATTTCTTCTTCTACATCCAAGGACATAGATACACTATATATATACCTAATACCTTGAGCGTGGTAGAGAGCTTCTAAGACCCAAAGACCTGAAACAGTAATTGCTAGCTAGAGTGTTCATGACATGAGCATCTGATCCCTACATCCTGATTCCATCTTTTACCATGCATCAAACATGCCTAACAAGTAAGTACCTACTATAATACTCAGTATACTCAACGATCCACACCACCACTAAGATGGTTGATTTTCACTGTTGAGTCTCGAATCACGCGCCAGCATGAACGGCATTGCCACTCGCTGCCATCAATTCTCCAATATGCTTCTCTAATGTCATCTCTGTGTTAAATACGCTGTCAGCGAGTTTTCCCTAAATGTCTTTTCTTATGCAGGAAGGAAGAACGAAGAGAACAGGTTTTTTTTTTTTTTTTTTGCCAGAACCATATGCTAACTAACCTCTTTGATATTTCTGAGGCCGATCCCCAACCTCAAGCTGCTCGCAGATGAGCTCAACGAGCGGGCGAGGGAAGTACTCGGGCTTAGCACGGCAGTACGCCGCCACGAGGTCATTACCGTTCGTCACACCACCTATCGCATTGTCAGCATGTTGGCTAGCTTATGGATAGCCTTGGAAAAAGAATTCTAAAAAAAAATAAAAAAAAAAATAAAAAAGCAAGAAGAAAAGTGACAGAGGAACCTAGCCGGTTAGCTAGCTAATCAGGACACACGACTCACCACTCGACCAGAAGTTGCCGTCTTGAATCCACCTCAGCTCATGACCTTTCATGCTCGCGGGCTCGAAACCCTTCTCTCGGAGAGCGTCTTGCATGCCCCTCGGCCCGCAGATGTTCCTCCCTTTCAGGAGTCCCGCACCGCCGCAGACGAAGATGCCCGTGCACACGCTCAGGATGTCCACACCCTCTGTGGCACCCTGCTTGCCCAGCCACTCGAGGGCCCCCGCGGGGATCTCGACGGTAGGGTCTGGCCCAGGTACGTAGACGACTGCGTCACCAAGGGGAGTCAGTTCATTGTTGCTTCGAGTGAGGATATGTCGGTGTTTTTCAGATTCAGCAGACGAGCGTCCAGAGTACCATTATCGCCCAAAAGAAGTTCCCTCTGTAAAAATAGCCGGGGAAATAAGGAAGGGGAGGGAAAGGGCGCTGGAAATTGTTATACTCACTGTCGAGCTTGCCGGGCGCAACCTCGGGATCGCTGTAGTGGTTGGTGGCGACGACAGACTGATTAGACGTCATGGGGATCTTCTCGCCCGCCTGCACGGAGCCGATGTAATGGATCTGGACCGAGGGGGCGCAGTCGATGACGACCTTGGGGAGCATCGCCTCCAACACGGTGAGGTACTCGTAGCTCAGGGATCCGAAGATGTCGACGCCCGCCGCGTCGAGCAGTTGGCATTCCGTGGGGATGAAGACGCCGATGTGGAGGACGCGGCGGTTGTCCGGTGCCCGAGACACTTTGTTGACGTCTGCGAAGGTAACCATCTTCACTTCTTGTATGAAAGTTTAGAACTTTCTTTGATGTATGTATTCTTAAGGGTTTAGTTACAGCTTGCCTGAAACTGTAGGTGAATGGAGTTGATGATGGAGTTGTATCATCGTCCTTGAATGAGACGACATCGCTTCATATTTATATATGTAAACAACTCTCTATCAACCAGGTTCCTAGAGAGCCACCATCCATGGATGCCTATGATCCCAACGATGCTATAATGTATTCTCCGGGACTAGTCGGTGATCAATTGCGAGGAGTAGAGCTGCGGAGGGAAAACGGTGTTGTGCGATTGGTCAATTAAGGAACACTAACTCCGGGCATACCCGGACCCAGTTACTGCCAAGGGTCCTTTTACAACTTCACTTCAAAAAGAATATGAGCTACTATGAGCAGGTTTCTACTGAGTACTATCAGGATAGCTGTCAAATACCTAGATAAAGTGGCTTGAATAATTTGTATTATAATAATGCATAGATAGGGGTTCCTAAAGTAGGAATAGGAGAAAAAACCTAGATGCAAGCCTTCTCACCCGCATCTTCTTGGGCGTCTTTCTCCCCTTTCAACATCAGCATAGTACTCAAAACAAGCTATGATAACACTATTCCATGCAAAAAAAAAAAAAAACACAAACAAAAACATGAAGCTTAGAGACCATAAGCGGCATATACATTATCGGTCTACGATGGCTTCACCTAGAATATCACCAAACCTCTCAGTAGTTCCATGCTCGGGTACAATCATATAACAGCTAACCAAGTCGGATATTCTGAAAGTTAGCCTTACGAATGAGATTTATTTCATTTAACTTCTCTTTTCAAGCTCACCGCCTAAGTTTTGTGAACCATCGAAATCATTGAGCAATACGGCGTTCTCATTGATAGTTGCTAGCTTGTAATGCCTAACAACTACTGTCGACATCCAGCCTTTGCTTCACTGGCTAGAGTCTGAAGTACTGCTTATGCCTATATACATCGTAATTAGGTATTATCGGGCTAGGTTTTGCTCATTAGCTGGGCTGCTGTGCCATCGCAAGCCCTTTCGTCCTAGCTGGGCTAGCCCGCCCCCAAATTGGACCGAATGCTTTTCTTTGCATTCGTGAAGTCGATGCCCGAATCAAGCCCGTCTTCCTTTCAACCTCCCTCGCCATATAACGAATGCCGGCAGGAAAATCCTGATTCTTGTGTTGTTCTCCTAGAACTCCGAGAGCCCAAAAAGTGATCCCATATCTAGAATGCCAATGCCGATGCCGTGCGTATCACATCAAGTCCTCTATTTACACACGCTACCGAAAGCTTCTGTTCAAAATTCCAAACGTTCGGTGCTGAATGTCTTCATGGAAAATTGAGAATCGAAAGAGAAAACTCGTTGATTGGCTTGGTAATGTGTAAAAAGCCGGACCATACGAGGATGATAAATTCAAAAATAAAAAACAAGGCCGCCAATTATTATGAAAGAACTTCTGCGATGAATGACTTTGCTCTTTGCCGCGTTACTTTCTTGCTCACCGTATAAACTAGATCGTGAGTGAAGAAGTGCATCAACTGAGCCTGTGCTGATGGAATAGAACCGTAAAGAGGCGCAACAAGTGGGAACGTAAGGTAATCGACGAAGTTAGACTTCAAGTTGCGGTGTGAGAAGCACATCCCTTTAGCCAAGCCAGCTTCTTGCATTTCCTTTTCGCGAGTCTCGGCGCCAATTTTATGGAAGCGCTCATAAAGGAAGAGCAGAAGAGCACATTCGACGAGGCCAACAGTTCGAAGCACCTTGCAAATCTGAAAGATCCAGCCAACATTGTGGGGGTCCGATCCACCTTCGGTGACCGTCCCGTAAAGAGTCGAAGTGACGACAAGGATGGTCATCTGGAGAGGAAGAAAATGAGCCTCAAATAATCGATGGGCAAGAAGGAATGTTCGCTGCCAGTCGGGTTCTTTGATTGTCTCGGTAATGACCTCTGAGTAAATTCCGCTCTCAAGGGGCTGCTCGGGGTCCGCATCAAAATGATTCTTGATATAGGAATCATTCGGGTGTTTCCTATTGATTGTTAGTTGCCATAAGCCATGCAAAGAAGCCAGGGTTTGTCTTACAGTGCAAGGTGAAGCGGACGGAAAGCCCTCGTTGTGTGCTTGCGTTCCTGCCAGAGCTCGACAAATTTCCTAATAGCAAATCCGACATCCAAAGCTCCCCACATGTGTCGAAGGGCTTGCTTATAACGCGCATTCATGTCATTATACACCCGGCGAACACCCTCACCACCGTCGCCTTTCACATTACTCTGACTGACGGGACTGTGAATTGTCCTAACCGTCAAGTTCCCGTTTAACGCAAAGAAGCACTTGAGATACATATGCAGATCCTCGCCAATCGCTTCAGAGTCGCAATCCCAGCCACCCACTCTGTCAACCAGCTGGAGAGGGAGAGAATAAACCGAAGTTGGAGGAGCGATAGATGAGCCGCGATAGAGACCAGACATGCCAGCAGCACCCCAGAGAATATCGGCGACTCGGACAATAGCTGGGACTTCGTGGGCATTGCGATCAAAAATGATGGGGGCGGAATACAATGTAGTTGTTGCAGTTTCAGGATTCGAGTTATGCATGTTCGTGAGCAAAGCGAAGTAATTCGAAGAGAGATGACTGTCAGCTAATGATAAAATCACGTTAGCAGCTCCTTTTGTTGTCGTTTTGGAGGTTTAATAGTTAACATACCATCAATGCCCGTGATAATCACATCTTTCCTGAGACTGAGAGGGTACTTTTCACTGAGCTTACGTCCAGCCCATGCCATGTTGCTTCCCTTCCCAGGTGCTTCTCCGGGAATATCGGACGGGTGCAGGGTGAAATCAATTGACCGAAACTTCTTTGCAAACTCTTGGATTATCGTCATAGCTTTTACTTCGACGTTTTGCTCTCGCGCCTCCATTGCTAAGTAAACCTTCAAACTAGTCAGCTTCACGAATGTCTCGAGCACCAGTAGTAACTACTCGTAGGCCAAGGGAATGATGGCACGAATATTGCGCAAAGTATACGTATTGGGGTCGGTCTACTCACATCGTAGGTGTCACGCGCCAAGGGGTGTGAAGCCATGACATCTAGTGTTTCCCGAAGCGTGTCCATTTCTTCCTTGTAATTTGGTATGATGATGGCGTGAATAACACGATCAATCCCAGTTTCAGCGTCGGCAACAAATTCGGTCTCGGTATCACCTGCCTCGCTACCCGCAGTTGAAGGAGGCGAAGACAATTCCTTGGAAGAGGTCAGGGTTTCGGAGCTCGAGAGCGATGTAAAGGAGCCACGGCGGCGGTGCGAAAGTTTGTAATCCCTGAGTGACTTGCTGCGGGCTGTTCTCTCGAGACACCGGGAAATGTCGAAGATGGACCACATAGAACGCAGCGGGAAGGACGAAACCAGGATATGAATAGTTAAACAATAATATGCGAATATAAGCGTCCAGATGCCACCGCCCCCGTACGAAGTAGGAGTTGTAAAACTGATACGAGCAGGCCGACTGAGCGAGTCGCCCTCAGCGCGCGTCAGGGTGAATCCTGAAGCGGCCGCTTCCCGCGTTATTACATAGTAGGCGAGGGCGACAATGGAGACCATGGCCAGGCCCGGCGCGCACCTCGTTACCCAAGTGAAAAGCATGGTCGACTCGCTACTCGAAGAAAGCCAGGGCTGCTGACGACCTGTCCGACAAGAGAGCGACGGGGAGATGAATTGGGGGAAAGAAAAGGAAGGACTGAAGAGGCAACCAGAAAAATAGCAAGGTAAGAAGACAACGGTGGGGAGCGCGAAGGGGACCTTTGGACTCAAGCCGCCACGGAAGAAGTCAATGCGCCCTGGAAGCTAGTACGCGCTGCCATACACTACACAAGTTGGGGATAGAGTCGGGATAGATTATTGGGATGAAGAGGAAAGGAAGGGTAGCAGAAAGGAATTCCTAGTACTGGTAGGGGAAAGCGAGCCGGGCTGGGGGCGCGCAGAATTACATAGAGTGTGACAACGAGGGTAATGATAATTTGAAAAGGGGAGCCTTGTTTTTTTAGTACGGGGGAGATTGAAATTAAAGAGAAATTAGCAGCCATTCAGGGAGCGCCCAGGTACAGGTACTGTACTAAAAGTAACTCTGGGACGGGAAAGCAGCTATTATGCTCGCAGTACAGGGGGGGACCGAGTGGGGTGGGCACGACCTACTAGGTAGTCTAGGTACATACAATACTTACCTACTTGTAGTATAACTCCCTACGAGTTAGAAGTGCACTTGGCTTTGGGCTTTGTGCACCGGGGTCGGCAGCAGGCAGCATCCAAACTTGAACCTGGTCCAAGGATTAAGCGGGCAGTTTCAACTTGAAGCTGGGTTACTACGTAGTTACGCGAGCTGTGCACATGGCGAAATCTACATACTGCCCAGTATACTACCTACTACACTACACTACTATACACATACATACCGTAAACCTGTGTACTCAGTCTCAGTCCTAGTGTACTACACTAGACTACTTAGTAGTGCTCAGCTCTAGCCCGTGTGTCGCGCTGCTCTTTGGGCTTCCAACTGGAAACCCAAGTTCTCAATTGCACGGTTAATGTGGAGTAATACGTCACGGTACATGATGATAGCAATACTCACAGGTAGGTAAGTAGTTAGTTAGTTAGGTAGTTCCTAACATTTAGGTAGTTCAGGATAATACAAACATTGAATGCACCAGAAACGCTTCAAGTTCAACAATAGTTGTTCACAGCATTCAATTTATGTCGCAGATAAGACTTCGAGTGTTTAGCCTCACGCCGTCTGATAGTTAGGACTGTAAGTGTGAGACTTTGGCAAACACCAAATGTTTATGCAAAAGGCCTGAAGCTCTTACCAACATAAAGTTTCTGAAACCATTGCCATGACATGACGTACGCAGTAGCTCTTAATATTGAATGAGCACTACGCATATACATAAGTAGATCACTGGATTAGGATTCAAGTTGCGGAACATTGAAGCAGGCTAGGGAATGGGGATTGTGGCACATAACACTATACTAATATACTAATATACTATTACCGCAGTTGATAGGCCAGGTCGTTATGTGGTCCGATCTCAACGTTCTATTATTATACAAGAATACGCCGTAGTTGGCATTCTTACATGTAAGGCTGAATTGAAACTACTTAGTATGAATCCTATCTGCACTTCTTACTTCTGCCTACCACCACTCTGCACGCTAGGTAAGCCATCCTTCAGCTCAGCCCCTCTCGATATCTCCAAGCTAAGATTATCAATACCGGCTCTAGTATACACCACACTATCGACTATTACCTACCGCTCGCCTACTATGCTGAGGGGAACATCTAGCATGGGTCATTGAACGTTGGTACTATTATTTTTTAAATGCCGTCGTTCGATATGCAATGCACCCATTACAAACTACACTAGAAGATCGTCTCATGACAACATTGACCGCCATCGATGCCTGTCTATAATGGTAGGATAACGGCAGGATAACGGCAGGATAACGGCAGGATAACGGCAGGTCTGAAAGCAAGAAAGCAGCTCTCTATCCCCTTATCAGTAGTCGTTAGCTAGGGACTGCATATTGGAGGAGAACCGCGGCATAAGTGGCGTTGCATTGCATCGCCGTGTCAGATGTTTTCTACCTTTTTGCACTAGACGGTGGGTCTTTTCGAGCTTCGCCCATGTTGCTGCGGTCTTCAGTTTCGTCATGTGCCAAGTCTAGTGTACGTACTACTCAGTAGTAGTAGCACCTGGATACCTATAACTTCAGACGATATCTTGGCCAGTTTTGGTCCTACGTCCTTATTTAAAGCAGTAAGCAGTTTAACTGCATACGCATGGCACAGCATTTCGCCCCGAAACGGGGAATTTGGGTTGCCATGTACCTCTTCTTTAAAGTCAGGAACGCCAAGTAAATGGCTAAAGCTACTTAGTTAGTACAGTTGGGAGGAGAGCTGCCGGTTGCGTTACATTCGTCCATTCATGACCGCATATGTTAAAGTACCTTACACTAAGTACTCAGTAGTGTAGTGCGCACTACACTACATATGCATCAGATATATACGAACCAATGACCAATAACGTCGTACTTCGAAAACAGTATCTACCCAGCAGACTGAAATGCATTTTCTTTTCCTCGAGTGCCCTGACAGTGACAACTCCCCAAAGACTGCTGTGTCCCCATCCATGCATCTTGCTTTCTCTTCAATTGTATGGAACAAAACTATCTACTATAGCTTATGTAGGTGGTCAATGCGGTCATCGTGCTTCTCCTCGGCTAGGTAGATAAACTACACTAACCGTTACTAAGGTAGTACTAAATAGATGCCTGGCACCGTTCGAGTCAGCCATTGGGAAGCACAACGGCACTTGTTAGTGCCTAATATCCATAATGTTTTTATTGTATCGTGCAGAAAATTCTCCTAGTCACACAATTATGTCGGGCGGGGCCGATCATGCAAAAAGGTGCAGTTAATATTTGCCATAACGCGGTGTGCGCGCATTTCCATGTGTTTGCTGGAGTGGCAGTTCATGTGACAAGCCAGACATCCAAATAGTGGACATGCAATTTCCATCTGGCCAATAAGACGAGCCAAATGGCCCCACGGGGGCGCCGCAAGACTGTGCTCTTTTGTGTACTGTATACACAGTAAAGATCCATTTCTATATACGCCCAATTCGCTACCATTCGCCTTATTTAGGGCATTACCGGATGTCTGATGCTAAGACAACCCTTTACCAGATCTGTATATCCATATGTTTGGTAAGACTGAAATGTCGAACGGAAAACGAGGGGCCAATCAAATCGTCCAAATTCTCTACTTTCAAAATATCTATGTACTAACTGAAAATCTTATTTCATCTACACTAGACGAGATCCAGATATAAAAAATGCTTGGCTTTTTCCTGCAGGTCAGCAACTAGGCCTGGCCCGCATTGGGCGGCCTCCTTAACCGTACTGTGAGAGTAAAGTAGATCGCGCGTCACCTAGACACTTTCACTTTTAGCTTGTACGAACGCCCTTTTTTTTTTTTTTTTTTTTTTTTTCTCTTCCTGCCACTGCATGGAACATTTGCCACGAGCCTCGCAGCTACGTACAAAGGAGGGTGATAGGGGCTAGGCTCCGTTTTCAACTCGGGACGTTGATGGGTGTGGGAAACGCTTCGCGGGGTGCTCGCCAATCTCCGGACATCCGATAAAGCTCCTGCCTACTTTACTGTAAATGCGGCGTTTTAACTAACCTTTCGCCGGGATAACACACCGAAGACGGAAGCAGACAAGCAACCAAGAACGGCAACATGGAAACATGATTATATAAGCATAGCTTATTTGTTTAATCTATTAAGCTTAAGCTTCAAGAGGTCCATTTAGCTATTAGCCGATGTCACTGTTAAGTCTATCTGGGCTGGTTTAGGTACTCTTATCTAAATAAATAAACTCTACATGTTACCCAAGTGGCAACGCAGTTTAGATACTTATTCGGACAATATGAAGGAACAGGTCAGTCCCATGCAGTTAATTCCGATGATCCCCTTTGTCACAAGTGTGATGTCTAGTAGGATCAAGGGATTATCTGGGGTGGATAAGGCAACAGCATTATGGAAGAAACCCCTCAATTACGTGAAAATCCAAGCTGTGCCACAGAGGCTGAGTATTGTCGATCGACGGACTACGCCAGACATACCAAAAGGACATAATCCTTATGACGTTTTAAGATCAAGCTAGATACGGAGTACAAGACTTTCGATAACTGATTTCTGAAATCGGATACACTTTGTATAAGTCAACTCAAGTTTGTTTAAATGTCGTTATTATGTCAACCAGTTGGTGGTGAATATGTCTTAATAACCAGCACAGTCAAGTTCATAGCATTGCTTTGATTATATATACACTACTCTTGACTATTCATGTTGATGAGTTATTTCATTGAGGATTTCATGGTTCTCCTCGGGCCCATCCGCTATTCGTCTGATCGTGTCCTCTTGGGGGACATGGACCTAGATAATTTTATCCCTGAGCCGAACCAATTTATACTTATGCGAATAAGGACTCTTATCGAACCCGACTCCATTATTGGGGATAATCGTGCGATTAGCATACCGCCTGTAGCTTCAGGTACATTTAGTTCAGGGTAGGTGGCTGTTTGTGCTTCGCGCAGGAACTAACCCGGTTATCAGAATACGGGGTATCTTCGAGATGCTGAAGATGGGGAAGTCGCACCTTCTCCAAACAACCGGTCTCTTGCGACCCATCACAAGTCTAGGCTTCTATATTATATCAACAGCCTTTGTCAAGTAACATGTATTCATTGATCACCAAGTTCCTTCAATGATATCGTAGTCGACGCTCTTCTGTAACTCATACATTTTTGTCGAAGAGCTTGGTGATCGGTTTCGCAGACTGTTTCACAATGTAAGCAGAGCTAAGTACAAATGAATGTAATGTAGATACGCACATCTATAAATTTCTCAAGCTCTTTGTCTAGATTCGAAAGGTCGTCCTTCCGCCGTTTGTTGTCAGCAATCAGCTTCTGCTTGCGCTTGAGGAGTTCCATTCGTGTCTGCTCAAGGGCTTCTCGCTCGCTCCGCTCGTGCTCGATTCGTGCAACCATTAGAGCATTCTCATCGTCGGTCGCGTGCTCGGGCTTTAGCGCTAGAAAGTCCTCGACGGGTATTAGAGGAAGCTGCTGATACGAATGACTGTTTTTTACTTCGATTAGCTTTTGCGTAAGTTCGGTTACTGAATAGCGATAAGAGCGACGAATATTGTCCCAGTAGGCGAGATTTGGTGGATCTATGATAGCTACTGTACTATCGATATTCCGATTTCCTTCACAGCCTTGGTTGACCGGGATACTTGTGTTTGAGGCGACGAAAGCCGGAACTACTGGCGCGTCTTCTACTTGTGTTTGTTCTTGTTCTTTGACGTCTTTGTCAGGTGTAGACACGGGAGCGGTGGGCACTGACTCGAATGATTCGCATGCCGCGATCTCGCCTTGCAAATGTCGTTGTTCGTAATATAGATTCTGGAGCTGGAGGTGTAGGCGGTCGACCTCTTGACGGGCTTCGGAGGTTTGGGCTTTCGTCTGTCGAGCCGCGAAGTTTGCCGCTCGATGTAATCCGCGAAGCTGCGCGAGGTTCGTAATCAGAAGCTTCTGTTGCTTAGATGTTTCGAGTTGGGCTCCGGCTGATGCAGCGTCAATTGGGCCAGCGGTGGCGATCTGGTCGACGAGGTTCAAGGCTTGTAGGCGCGTGTCTCGCGAGGCCGCAAGCACCGTCGCAAGCTCTGGGTCAGTCACGATGTCGTTGACAGCCATGACTCCTCTGGTGTGGGGAAAGATGCCTTCAACGTATGGAGAGTTATCTCGAGATGGGATATTTGGTATGTGATGTGCGTGTGATAACCAGATAGAACCTTGCCCGTTGGTGTGTTCCGAGCTAACCAATCGCGATTGCCGTCTACGTTGACTCGCAGTAAGGCGTTGGTGTTCTGTTTGTGGGGACTATGGATACCTACCTAGGTATGGAAAGTCTACCCACCTAGGTACCCAAGGCACTATAAGACTAGGGGGTCTGCTGTAGTGGGTCTTCAGCTCTTCAAAGGGAGGCTACGCTAGTGTATTTCTAATTGGGACTTGGTTAGGCAAAGGACCCTGTGGGGTGGCCTTGGCAGATCTTGGCACATCACTACCCGATAGCTAAGTACCTAGATAGCTGGCTTGTCTTTTGGGTAGATACCTCTACTGCTAAACCTCCAATAGAGCGGTGATCTACTACGTAACTTAAACAACACCACCTTCAATCAACCGGTGGTCAAGCTTCCGATATAGCAAAATACTTCATTTACATAGGCAAGTGCATATGCAGATAGTTGCTGGACGTATCCATATTTGGGGCGGTAAGTCACGGAGGTAGAGGTGTATTCCCGTGCCATTTTAGTGTAATTGTTCCAAGAAGAGAGGATATTTCAAATAGTTTATAATACCTAAGAACAACTTTAAATTATCTCGGGCATGTAACGGCATGCACTTACCGTACTATGTAAGCTTGCCGTCGTTGACTAATAAAATAAGTCCTACCCTTTTTAAACTCCTGGCCTACGGAGTACATTAAATCTTAAATAGTAGTATAATACCTTAACTCTTAGGTTTGCTCTAACAGCAACTCAGTAATCCTTGTTGTTAATAAAGTGCTTTTTCTCTTTTCCCCTTTGCTAAAGGGAAGGAAGAAGTTTTGGAGCCGTGAGTTTCCGGCTCAAATGAAACAAATACAGACTTTCAACGACGACTCAGGTGCTCTTCACAACCACGCGTCGCAAGTCATACAAGGAACCTTGATGTCTTAACTTTTTAGTTTACTAGCTCTCATTGTTGCATACGGCTAGGGACAAACTCCACCGCCGAATCCTCCCGACTAAGGTAGCCAATCTCCGCTCAAAATCCACCGCATGTGATTATACCTCCGTCTCGTTCGTTCTTGGTCAGGACCTGGTCATTGGGTCAGTTTGCTGCTGTACCCAATTTGCTCTTTTGTGGCAATCATCAACCAACTCTCTTTATTAGTAACTAAGTAGATATTCTATGTTCTTGAACACATACGAGTGGACTAATGCTTCATTTGAGTTGGTTCAATTGAGCTTTGTTGGGCTACATTCCGATTTTCTTCTGCCGGATTCCGTTCGTTCGTTCCCTTCTTTCTTGCCTGTCCTCCGCCGTTGAACCGAGTCGCACCAACTTATATCGACTTGCATCGACTTGCCCTGCCACGTACTCCCTCTACGTCCACCATGTCTTGCTCTTCGTCTTACGCCCTCGGGTCTAACCATGATGCTCCCGAGGCAACGAGCTCTGGCGCTGCAGTCCACGACCGCAGAATACAGCGCCGTCGCCACTCTTCATTTGTTCACCATCGGAGGAAATCTATAGTCAACCAAATCATGGATGGCGAGGAAGCACTATTGCTCAAGGTATATTTTCTCTTTGGGCTCAATCCATTGATTACTAGGCTAAATTAGACAAGGTCGACCTTTTTCTCTCGGACCTCGAGCGCCGCTTAGAATCCCTCGAAAGCTACGGCGACCTAATGTACGTCGATGCTAGCATAGCAAAGACGTTCTCGACTCTGCAGGCGGTGAGGGAAAGATGTTCCCACGTATCCGAAGAAGTAATTGGTGCCGGCCGCCGGCGTGTCCAAGTCATGGTTGAAACACTCGATGCCAGGTATCAGGGAGCCCTCGCAAGAGCCGAATCCATGAACGAGAAGGCCCGGATGGGTATCGAACTATTAGACAACATGCTGGACGACTTCGAGTCGCGGGCGATTAAACTACGGGACCAAGGATTTGCGAACGCTGCCGGAGCTGCCGAGAGCCTCATGGGTGGGGGCCGGCGGGTGATGGATGAGGGCCTTGAGCGTGCTCGTGGTGTAGTCGACGAGGGCATCGGGCGAGCCAAGCGTGCAGCTGAGTCCCTCGAAGAGCATGTTCAGAGCGCCATCACACGGGCACGCGAACAGGGCTTACTAAACTACGACGAATTGCCCGTGCCGTGGAGGATTAACCCTCATATTACTAGGGGTTACCGCTTCTCGGACTCTAAGATTGAGTGCGTCCGGTCCATGTTCGGGGTCTCCAACGAGACAGTCAATATTTGGTCTCACGCCTTGGGCTTTTTCATTGTTCTATCCGTTGCCTTTTACTTCTATCCCACATCCGCTCACTTCTCCCTATACACGAAGACGGACGTGTTTATCGCGGCAGTTTTCTTCTTCGCTGCCTGTAAATGCCTAGTCTGCAGTACAATATGGCATACCATGAATTGCGTCGCAGATCAGACCTTGATGGAGCGTTTCGCTTGCGTTGATTACACGGGCATATCATTGCTGATTGCTGCGTCGATCATGACCACCGAATACACCGCCTTCTATTGCGAACCAGTCTCCCGCTGGACCTGTAAGTCATTCCAGGAGTCGTTTTCTTCTTGTCTTGGTGACTAGAAGCTTCTCACGTTGTTCTCATATTAGGCGCAGATTGGTGATAACTAATTTTGAATGGTATAGATATGTCGGCTACTGCAATCTTAGGCATTGGGGGCACAATTTTGCCATGGCACCCTAGATTCAACGGTCAAGATATGGCTTGGGTGAGAGTCGGCTTTTTCATCGGTTTGGCGGCGACAGGCTTCATGCCAATTTTCCAAATTATATTAACGCGCGGCTCAGCCTGGGCTTACGAATTTTATCTTGATTCCAACCTGGTAAAATCGCTCCTAGTCTACGTTCTGGGGGCGTGCGTATATGCCAGCAAGGTACCAGAGAGATGGTTCCCCGGTGCTTTCGATTTCTTCGGCAACGCCCACAATTTATGGCACGTAAGTGATGTTTGATAACTGCAACACAATTTGACACAACATCTCTGACCAGATAAATAGATGGCCGTCCTTGGTGGGATTATCTATCATTATGTTGCCATGCTACAATTCTTCTCGGGTGCTTTCGAAAGGGCTCAACTTGGATGTCCGGCATACTAAGAATTGGAGACTCGAGATGACATTGAACTTGTTTAGTTGCTATATCAAAGGGGGTATCTAGTGTGTCCCGTCTCATTATTCAAAACCAAACCCCTCATACCTGATTCAAGGTACACTAGCTCTATAATGCTTTACGCCCAACGATTTTCAAACCCAACAACCCTCAGAAACCTACATAGGCTGCTAAGATGATGGGAAACACGCCTCCCACGACTATCGCAAGGATCGAGCCTATCTGGCCTTCAATCGCTTTGGCAGCAGTGGACACCTGGATGATAGACGAAACTGATGCGGAAGCACGGGCTGAAGATGAAGCAGACGTGGAACGCAAGCTTGAAGACCAGGTAGACGCGTTTGCTACCTGTGCTACTGCGGGCGCTGAATACGAAGGTGTGGCGTGGCAAGCTGTGGAAAACCTCACGGTCACGGTAAACTCGGTCAGAAAATGCGTCATAGACTCCTCGAAAGGCTCGGTATGAGATCCCGTATTAAAGCCTGGCGTATTGACTGGAGTCGGTCCCGGATGGGCCGTGAGAAACGGCGTGACGGTGAAAGTACGACTAACCCTAGCCGGGGCGACCACTGCAGAAACAGAATTTTCGCTATAATCGTTTACAGCGGAATTTGGCAGAGCAAAACCAGCCCTCTCAGCGCACGTTGTTAAATCTTCATCCTATTCGGGTACTTAGCAACTTAGCTGGCCAACCTATCGCCATCGCAACCTACCTTCAAGCAGCAATATCCCGCCACCGGTGCACAGTAACTACCAGCATTGCAAAATCCTCCATCGAGTTTGCAGCATGTCTATTTCACCATCAGCACGAGCAATAGGTTGGCACTCTTCAACCTACCTGACCAAGATTTGGATTATAACACAATTCGCTCTCCGGCCCACCACATGGTATCGAGCCATTACCGTATGTCTGATCGCAGGTCGTCAACTGTCGCCTGCGAGATGGCATGGATGCCGGCGAGTGGCTTTCTGTTGCTTGTACTAGCAGCTCGAAAGCGGGCAGGAGGAATAATGACGAGTATAACATGTTGGTCTTGCCTAGGGCTTTACGCCACCTGATGTGGTACAGCTTGAGGTTAACGAATGGGTAATTTGTCGAAATGACAGGGTTATGACCGCCCACGATTTCCCAGTGGAAAAAAATTCGACAACAAAGAGCAAACAGGCGGCGATGGAAAATGATGAATAGATGGATAAACCGATTTAGAGATGCATAGACCGAACGAACAACAATAATAGAGCATAGAGCTTAGAGGTGTAGAGATGCGAGAGGCTAAGCGGTACGGAAAGGGATACTTTTTTTCTTGTTCTTGTTAAAGATCTTGATAGAGACGTTTGAAGAAGAGATGGGCTCTTAATCTTAAATACTTAATCATGAGCCACCATGAGACGGGGAAATAAATACATATTACAACTAAATTTCAACTAAGCAATCGAGTTTGGATCAACTACGAGGCATTTCAATCCGATGGTAATTGAGATGTTAGCTGATCTATTAAGCCTTTACATTGCTCACACACGGTTGGAGAGAGGTTGTGGAATTTGACGTTCGTTAGTTAGACTTTCCACTCAAGGTCATTCGGATTGGGGGTCATATAAACCCTCCTTCCCTCCCTTCCTCCCTACCTCCCTGATAATCTGAGTCTGTTACTTACCTCGGCTCTCGATGAATTCACTAGCGTAAGTACCTATCTATGCAATTGCTCAATGAACCAAGCTTTTTTTCCTCCGAGTTGGGGATACACAGCTGTTCTATCCATGGTTCTATGTCGACTGGTTCGTTGATGTCACCACTCGCATTGCATATGCATAGGTAGGGATGTCATGCGTATGTGTATGTATGTGTGTATGTGTGTGCTCTATGCGAGCACGTACACACGCAAGGGACAGCTTGCGAACAAACCCTAGACGGGAAAGGGTCCAGGATGTGGCTGTCTGAGAATGGGTGAAACATAGATCCAGGAGTAGGTAATTGGTTCCTCATTCCAATGAAAGCTGGTGCACATATATATCGGTATGAATAAACCCAATAAAAGATATAGTAGTTCACAGCTAAATACTCCGGATTCGTTTTTCTTCGTTAATTTTGGATGTTAATTTGAAGCAAACCGTGTTTAGCCATGTCGCTCTAAACCACCTAATTGCTCCTCTACCGAATTCCTGTCATTTGTATTTTTTGGGCATGGATTCAACCATATATACTAGTAGTACAATGTTGTATCAAATCAGGCGTACTCATATCCCTTTTCATCGTAATGTCGTTCGCTACGCGTGCCGCATCGCGCTCATTTATATCATCATCGCAATTGTTCAAATATAATACAAATCATAACCGACTTCGACAAACCCTTGCCGTTCTAATCCCGATCGAAACGAGTGTTTTGATTCGTGATGAGGGCAATCAATTATGCCGCTTGGCGGCATATTCCGATATATGATCAGGCACTCTCGGTCTTACCCCTAAATTCGATGTAAGCACCGAGAAGACCCCTAAGTTGTGATGCGAAGCCCTCTTCGTTATAAGGCATGATTGACGATCTCCTCGTACACGTCATTGGGTATCATTTTAATAATGGCCAACGCATGGGCTTTGATCTGGTCGGCATGTAAAGTCGGGAACGAGCGCAGTAGCTTATTAGGACTGCATGATCCGGTTAGTATTAGAAACTTCACTGCAATAGGAAAGCGGACAGTAACTGACCTAGAGGAGCCGAGCAATTCGTTGCGCATCATAATGAGCTGAGCGACGATACAGAGAATATTCAGATGTGGCCCATAGGCGAACAGAAAATCCCATAATCGCAATACCTCTGGCAAAGGGGGTGTACAAGCGCACAATGTCAGCACTGACGGAAAGGCGTATATCTCCGCTGAGAGACCTTTGGAGGTGAGATAGAGGCTTAGTTTGGTGTCCACGATGCCCAAAACCTTATCTACAAGCGCAAGACCGCGGTGTACACCATCCATAGCACCCCGAATATAGCCTGGACACTCCTTGGTAAGGAGCTGATGAAATGCCACAAATGCCTCAGCCTCGCTACGGGCAGCGTACAAGAAAGGAGCTGCCAGCACGTTCATACCCTGCACATAAGTCCCTGGCTCAGCGGCATTCGCGTCTGACCCTTCCGTGGTAAGCGTAAGGGCGCGGGCGCGACTCCTTGCTGCTGGGGAATACGTAATCACCTGTGACGCGTCGCTGCGGGCGGGGCTGGCACTGTTACTAGCAGGCAGCGATTGCCGGCTGCTGGGTGGACGACGTTGTTCTTTAGAATCATGTAACATCCAAGCAAGTGCATTGAGTAGTCGAATCAAGCTGGCCTCACTGACACGGCGACGGAAGAGCGGATCAGTGGTCAAGGTTCGAAAGGTGTCGTTGCGAATTTTAGAATAGGCGGGAGAGGCGCCACGGTGAACAAGCTTGAGGTATTCGTCAGTCGCCAGGACAGGGGCATCGAGCAATATTAGCCAGATATATATTCGACTAGAAGACTAGACGGGGAACCAACGGATTAGCTTTATGAATACAACGCAGACAGACAGACAGACAGACAGACAGACAGACAGACGCCTTGGCCGGGTGAAACTTGCGGGTGCAGACAGATAGATCTTACCATTCCGTCGATATCACTCTTTATGCCCTGATCTAACACCTTGAATCGCATGGTGAGGAGGGCGCCGCCCACATCCTCATCAGGTGGGCCATCTCTGATCAGCCTATCCAAGCTCAAGGCGTCAGCAGCAGACGCGGTCCGGCTCAGAGCAGTGCGCTTCGCGTGTAAAGACGCAGACGAGCTCGCGGCACGGAGATTCGGGGGGTTACCACCGGCACTGGCGTCCGAGTTGGCGCGGTGCCGCTGTGGTGATCGATTGAGGGCCTGGCGGCGGGTTGGCGAGATGTCTCTCGAGTGCGCGTCTCGAAGCTTTTGCTGTGTGAGCACCGTGGCCGAGCTGCTGGAGATCTTGGCAGCGGCGCCTAGATTGTGTGCCGACTGAAGCTTGCGCAGGGTTCTCTGCGTTCGTGGCGTCAGAGGAGCCTGGAGGTCCATACCGAGAGGAGATGGTGTGAAGAAGGAAGGCATCGCGTCCCTTGTCGCGTCCCTTGTCGCGTCCCTCGTCGGACTCGGCATCTTGCCTCTTTTTCTTTGGGGATGACTCGGTCACCGCGAGATTTCAATTGGAATGTGCAAGCGACGACTTTCAACAAACCATGATACCGAGCGACGTGGATTTCCGATTTTTCTGACGTCGCTCGGTCGACCTCGAAATTGTTACATACCGATAGTATGGTAGGTATTGTTAAAGACGAGGTTGGGTGAGGTAGTCGGACCCCTCACTTAGCCTACCTAGGCTTAGACAGTTACTGGGGTAAGCTCTAAAAATAAGGAACGCGTTGCGTCGCGTTACTGCACCTAGGCCGTGATAGCCAATAGGCAAGACAGGACCAAGATATCGGTACCTTACATATCTAGATATATTACCTATAGATATGTAGATTATTATACACCGCTAGTTAAGCTACAATCATCGAAGATGACCTAAAGACGCAGTTGATACTGTTAGCAGTCTTTAATCTTCAACAACATCCACTTTGCAACGGCCACTATAAAGCCGACCGTGCGTAGACTTTTGAAGTCCATGTTCGTCAAGTATTACAAGTATTCTCTATGCCCTCAATTCGACCAGGCGACAGTCCCTGTGCTTGGTTAAGGTTATCCTAGCCAATGAACTTGTATACGTATGCACGCTGCTATTGACGGGTTGTACCAGGCTTTTTCAACAGCACGAGTCTGAAGGTGGCCGCGGCAAACTCTCAAATAGATACAGCGCAGATGTTTTCCTTTGCCTTGGGTATCTACCTGGGCAGGTGATCATGGTGCGAGAAAAAAAAGGAAACCGAGTAACTGGTTGTAATGTATTTGATCTCAGTCTTCCTCCAGTCTTGTTAGCTGGGAGTCGTCGGCATCTGTTTTTGCTTAGTGCTTATGCTGCAAAGGACCACGCATGAGGTCTCACGATAAGCTTTGAAGGGAACTGCCAAGGAATGAGATATGACAACATGATGCCCAGCTTGCTACTTACTACGTAAATACTTTTTCAATTTTCATTAGTGCACCTATTCATCATATCGGAAACCAAGTTATTCCAACACTGAAATTTCTGGCTTGGCGAAACGGCATCACCGGGGGCGAGAACACGCGAGCTCTACGCAGTATTTATTTCATGGCGGTACTAGGCTTAACAAGTCGTCCGACTAACGGTCGAGTCGGCGTCCGTCTATCCCGATCCATATCCTCGGAATGCTTTAAGCCAGGTATCTCCGCAGCCAAGACAGAGAGGAGAGAAGACGCTGCACCGAACCACTGCAGGCGCATCATCAGCAAACCTATCCTTTCCGAGGTGGTGTATCATTGGGATCGGCGCTATCGTTAGTATCGTTGCCATCTTTGAAGTCTTGAACATGGTTGCGATTGTTTGATGAGGATTAAGCTGAAAATATGACGAATTTTGATGTTGTGTAGCGTTCTATAATATCCAAGCTAGAATCAATTGTACGCGTCACTTTCTAGTCTAATATGGCGACATTTGAAGACGTCTTCAGAGCACGCCTTGTGGCTAGTGGTCACGCCTTATCGATGGCTTCCCACACTACACCAAGAATGGAAGGACCGGCCGATGAGCCAAGACATTGTGACTTCCTGTTCAGAGGGTCCGAAAGGTTGTACAGAAGTAGCTTCTGAAGTAGCTACGGTCACAACTTGAGTGAAAACCTGGCATCTTGATGGAGTCATCAAATGATCAACTCCCAATTAAGAGTATAACCCCATTGAAAGATTGAATATCTTCATGTAGGTAGCCGTTTCAGGTTAATAAATTGTTACCTCAGATACCTAGGCAGGTATTTAATAAATCGTGGTAAGTGTGTATACTAACTAGTATAGTTCAACTTGGCTAATTAAGACAAGTTCTTCTACACACTTCTACTAAGTAGATCTCGACTTCTTGCATATTTCGTGAATGTCTTGTCAGCTGGGTTACGGCTACAAACTCAAAACTAAGCTTATTGGGCTAGTTAAGTGCGGAGAGGCTGCACAGCTTCATCACGCTGACGAGCGGTGACACCAGTTAATCATGAGTGAATAAGCTCGTCCGTCGGTCGAGCAGTAGTATACTGGCTGAGACAGCGTGTGCATTACTTAACCTTGCGTAGTCGAGTCGCTATCTGAATTGTCCGATGAGACCGCGGTGGGGGGTGGACTTGTGCTGGATTTGGCAGGGGGGAGAAATGGCATCAACTTCAGCCTCAATCACACCATCGAAGCTCGGACCAAGCTCACGCACGAGGTCTCGATGTGATTGGTCAGCTGCGCTGTCCATGACCCAATTAGGAAAGGGGGTTTCGGATGGTGAACTGGAAGTGTAAGATGCTTAGTGCAACCTAACATACTAAGTAGATATGTACTAAATACTAAGTAAGTAACAACAATGAGACAAGCTTAGATGATACTATTCTAGACACTGTCCAGCTGCCGGGAACCAAGCCCTATTGAACTCTGTTAGTGAACTCTATTGGTGTAATAGTGTGTATAACTACTCGTGTACTACACGTGGAGATATTGTTAGCGTGCTCACGAAATTGCAAAGTGTACCACTGCCCCATCCATCCAGCTAAGTTTTCAGGCAAAACTTCCCGACATTGCGTAGATCTTTTCGTCGCGCCGTTTCCTGCACCGCTGCACTACACTCCTGTATGGAGTATAGATATTCTTTACACTACGTATACACGTGGATGACCCGTATACTGTACACCAGCACTGTCGGGAGTAATCCACTAGGCCATGAACGGCAAAGGGTCAATGGCGCCATAGAGGGTCATCCACGATGGTGTAGACCAATCCGGTGATCCATGGCACAAACAACGACTCTTGAGTTGGAGAGAGGAATACCGGAGCACGGATTACATGACGATCCATATCCCTTGGGTAGGGAGTTCTCCTGGCCTGAATATTAATACCTACTCTATTCGTGTGCGACCAACATCGACAAGTCGTATACGATAGATGGTTCTGTTATTTGCGACGAACCCCTATAGCATCATCGGTACCATTTAGACCCATAGATTCTTTGCTTTTCGGATCAGCCACACATAACTATCATTTCCATGGCATTTTCTCTTTTAGACGGCGTTTCTTTCTCGGTTGCATTTTCTCTATAGATAAACGGCTCGAAAACCTCCCTAGTTCCCAATATCAGCTCCTAGCGTGGACCCTTGCATATTTCGAGTCGTCTTCTCCACGAAAAGCTTGTCCTCATGTTGTAGCTGGGTCGCTTCTGCAGGATTCAACGTGCTATATTCGAGGCTTGAGCACGTCATCGCCCTAGGTCCTTTCCTGGCCAACCAGACGCGAGAACGCCATCTTGGTGTTCAGGGTTGGCGTTGTGCGTGATCACGTACGATATTCATACATACATAGGCGTTGGCTCGCCTCAATTGCTACCCGCCGTCTTTCTTCGTCGCATCCATATCGCCAGAAATATCGCCATGCCTTCGAGCAGGCAAATCGGCCATGGCCTGGCCAAGGTTCTCGGTATCAAGCTCGAAGAGTCTGAATCCGAGAGAGTCACCAGGGGAGAGTCAGTCTTCTCGGTCCAGACTGCAGACACCTTCTTTGAGGAGCAGCCAACGGTTAAAGAAGTCATAACCAGCGTCATACCCTCATGGAGGAATATCCTGGACTATTTCCTGTCGCTGTTCCCGTTTCTATCGTGGATTGGCTTCTACAACCTACAATGGCTCACAGGTGATCTCGTCGCAGGTGAGTCTCTCATAACATAACCACCATGCGCTTTGATACTGATTATGTGGTAGGCATAACAATAGGAGCAGTCGTCGTTCCCCAGGGAATGGCATATGCTAAACTTGCTGAGCTTCCCGTGGAGTTTGGTCTATATTCTTCATTCGTCGGCGTTATCATCTACTGGTTTTTCGCAACTTCGAAGGATATCACTATCGGAGTAGGTCCCCCAACTAGAAAGATGGCACTTCCGTAGTTAACAAGCAACTTTTAGCCTGTCGCCGTTCTTTCTACTGTCACAGGCACAGTGGTTAACAATGTCATCGCCGCTCATCCAGAGTACACAGATGTGCCATGGGTCATCGCTTCGGCACTCGCTGTCATCTGCGGCTCAATCGTGCTCTTTATCGGTCTGATACGATTTGGTTGGATCGTCGAGCTGATCCCCGTAGTCTCACAAGCAGCCTTCATGACAGGCTCGGCCATTAACATCGCCGCCGGACAATTACCTGGGTTATTCGGTATCACAGGCTTCTCTACGAGAGACTCTACATATCTCGTCATTATCAACTTTCTGAAGGGCCTACCCAGAACCAACTTGAACGCAGCGATTGGCCTCACAGCGCTCTTTGTACTCTATGCCATCCGAAGTACATGCACTTGGGCGGCTAAGAAGTATCCGCATCGGCAAAAAATCATATTCTTTTTGAATACTCTTAGATCCGTTTTCGTGATTTTGTTGTATACCCTAGTGAGTTGGCTAGTGAATATGCATCGTCGAAAAAACCCAGCCTTTCAGATTCTCGGCACAGTCCCACGAGGCAAGTAAACCCTAGCGACATTGACACTCGAATGACAATTAGCTGACTGGCGCTTAGGTTTTACCCATGCTGCTGTACCGACGATCAACACCAATATAATCAGTTCTTTTGCCAGTGAAATCCCGGCCACCGTTATTGTCCTCCTCATTGAGCATATCGCTATTTCGAAGTCGTTTGGTCGAGTCAATAATTACAGGATCAACCCATCGCAAGAGTTGGTGGCAATCGGAGTGACCAACGTAATTGGACCTTTTCTAGGTGGATACCCAGCGACCGGTTCCTTCAGTCGAACGGCCATCAAATCGAAAGCCGGCGTCAAAACTCCATTCGCCGGTGTCATCACAGGAGTAATCGTTCTCCTAGCTATATTCGCTCTGACCGCCGTGTTCTTCTACATCCCCAATGCCGCTCTTGCAGCCGTCATCATACATGCTGTTGGTGACCTGATCACTCCGCCCAACACCGTCTATAAGTTCTGGCGTGTCTCCCCCTTGGAGCCGATTATCTTCTTCATCGGTGTGATCGTTACCGTGTTCACGACGATCGAGATAGGCATCTACACGACGATTTCGATCTCATTTGCCATCTTCCTTGTGCGAAATCTCAGGGCAAAAGGTAGATTCCTCGGCAGAATCCAAGTACACTCCGTCGTTGGCGACCATGTCACTGGCATTGATAACGTGGCAGCCGGCGAGTACGGAACTTTCAGGTCTGAACCTAGCTCTAGCACCAATAGCCGCAGCGTATTCCTTCCGATCGATCACCAGGATGGCTCCAACCCCGGGGTTGAGCTGACAAGCCCATACCCTGGTATATTTATCTACCGGTTCTCCGAGCTGCTGAACTACCCCAGTGTTAGCAGTACAATGGAATATCTAGTAGAGTACGTCTTCGCCCACACGCGGCGCACGACTGTGAACTCCTATCAACGACCCGGCGATCGCCCATGGAACGATCCGGGCCCGAAGAACGCCGAGGACGAAAACACGGACCTTCCTACGCTCAAGGCCATCATTCTCGACTTCAGCTCTGTTAACAATGTCGATGTGACATCAACACAAATGCTCATTGACGTCCGTAACCAACTAGACCGATACGCGGCGCCGGAATTCGTGGACTGGCACATAGCGTGCATTCAAAACCGATGGACCAAGCGGGCCCTCGTGTCAGCGGGCTTCGGATATCCAGCGGTGCGCGCAGACGGGGCTCATTCCCGCTGGAAGTCCATCTTCAGTATCGCCGAGATTGGCGGCTCCGAGTCCGCTGCCGCCGCAGCGGAGCGCGAGGCGAACGAGAAGGAGCTCACGGTCACGCAGAGCCGGGCCGAAGACCCTGAGGCTGGACGGTCCGAGGGGATTCAGCCCAGCGGCGCCTCCAGCACCTCAGCCTCGGACTCGGTGTCGAAGGCCAGGAACCCAGATCTCAGGTCGCCTCGCAGGGCTGTGGTGCATGGTGTTAACCGCCCCCTATTCCACGTCGATCTAACAAGTGCCCTGCAGAGCGCCATCGCCAATGTGGAGGCAAGACACGAGTTTGAAAGGCAGCGTGAGAGCGGTTCTGGTACAACCCCTTGAATGCCGAGGAAGTAATCGCCAATAAATTTTCACAGCTTCACCGAGGAACTATAGTTCATGTAACCCAATGCCATACCTATGGCAATGAGGGAACGTCCAACCGGGTATTCTCAGGATATAAATATATATATATACATACTACCCTTAATAGCGGGTAAGACAGAATTTATGGAAACCTACTTGCCGTGTCTATATGGCAAGGCAGAAAGGGATATTACTGTAGGGGCGTAGTTATTAGGGTCCCATGTGTGGAGGGATACCGTTGATACGCCAGTTTTGATGTCTGGTCCAAGAGGAAGAGGATTGATGACTGGAGCAGCAATTTTCATATACCCGTATAGCATTTTTATTACTCAATGTCGAGCAAAGAGGTCAGAGAAATCTCCACAAACAAGCAAGCAAGCCGGTTCTCTGGTATTATGAATGACGCTTGCGATAATATATTTATCAAAGAACCCAAGCACAAGCCTTCACTTTTCTCGGCTTATATGTCTACAGGTACTATAATATCTGGTGAACGCCCCCTGGTGCTAGTAATGAGTATGTTTCGAGGATAGCGCGAAGATCTGGAAGTACAGAGGAATATACAGGGAGAATGCCGCGAACGGCTAAGGCGTCCAGCGACGGAACATCCCACGGCGAGATGAAAGGGGTACAATACGAAGAAGACATCTGCCTGTACAGATTTCGTTTATAAAACGTCTCTTCGCCTATTTTCGTCGTACCAAAGGCGGGTTAACGTAGGGTCCGTGGTCATATTTTAGGGCGCAAAAAGCCTGACGGGATTTATGTCATAGCAACATTATCTACGTAGTACTAAGAGAAACCTTGTCTAAGTTTATAAAGAGGAGAGCTCTTTAAATCAGTTGTCTAACGCCTTCAGCTTAGCCGCATCTAGTATTTCTTCGCAGGCATCATCATCCTCATCACCACTAGATCACCCTTAGATCAGCATGCGACTTTCATTACTCTTTAGAGTTCGATAGAAAGGCCTAGTGTATATGTAGATCGAACGGGCCAGCGAGCCTATAGTATCTCTCTATAGTATGTGAATATATAGTCATTTCCTAACAGTGTTCTTCTTTTTTTTTTTTTTCGTCATCTTTATCCTACACTTGCCTGTGCTTCAAATAGATTTTATAAGACTTCTAAACCTAGTGTTTCTTTTTCCGATGCTAAAGTAACCCCCTCGCGACTAGAACCAAAGGTAGTAATCGAAATCAGAGGAAAAATAGAAACAATGAGGCGATAAGCAGACCCCATCCTCACCAGTTTGCCTCGTAAAATTTTTTCCCTTTCTCGTTATTCTTTTTATGGTGGGCTGAGGCGTTCTGTAGCCTGTGAGGTAGCACACCCACCCACCCACACATGATTTTTTCCGAGGTGCCGAGGGACGGTCAAATCCAAGCAACTCCAACCGGGGGCTGTCTTATTCGAAAATAGCGTTTTCGGCCACTACCTAGAAATAGCCATCCATCTACACATAGTCTTAAGTAAGCCTGTGTAACTAGGCTCTGTGCCTAATGTGACATTATGGCGCTCAAGACATCGAAATGGAACCGCAAGCTGTCGTATCTTCAACAATAAGATATTTATAGAGGGGGGCCCATGTGACGTGATGTTTCATTGCTGATCTAAAACGTGTGTTTTATCTAATCTTTTCTATATTTTACATGCTTGATCATGAGAGGATCCTGCCTTCAAGACACTGGTGAATTGGGAGCTAAAGGTAAAAAAAGGGGTGGGGTGGAGAAGACCAAGTCCCAGGACAACTCAAGCTTCCAGAGCTGATTGTTATTTGGCCACTCAAACGAGAGAAAAGAAAGAAATTATAAAGGAAAGACGAGAAAGGAAGTGAAGCGATTGATTTGGGGAGAAGTCCATGCCTAAGCTCGCTCACGGTGTCCTCAAGAATACCCAGCTTGAGAAGAGAGGTGACGGCTTAAGCCTACCCTGATTAAGATAGACCACATTTACGATTCTCGGCGGGAGGAACTAGGTTGTGCCGCACCGTGAACATGCTCATTTAACACGTTTTGGGTTGCGCTCGCTGTCCTGACTGGTACGCTTCCTAGACCCTTCTGCGGGTTCGGATCCGACTCTCGAGCTCGCACCACGTAAGCGAGAGATAATGTCTCTGAGCTTCCTGCAATAAGATCGAGGAGCGTCGGTATTGGCGAGTGTTCGTTCAATCCGACTAAGGTCCGGCAACAAGTGGTCCAAAAAGTCCGATTCCAGCTCGTCCAAAGTGTCCAGGATGAAATTATGGCTCGACTCGACGACCAGCTCGTTGAAGAGGTTGATTTTCCTCGTGTCCCTCGGCTGGCCCTCGCTGCGAGCGCCATCGTCGCTTCCGCTGCGCATTAGGTCGTGATCTTCTTTGCGGCTAACGATTTGATCCAGGATGTAGACCAAGGTGTTGGCTGCGGCACGGCGATCAAAATCGTCCAGATCCCTCTCAGAGTAAATTATGATGGATTTGATTTGCTCCAAGATATCTTTGAACGTCTTGTAGCACCACTGCGGATTCTTCGACAATTCGACTCTTCTGAGATCCGAAGCTTTGATATAGTTATCAAAAGCATCTAGGGCAGCGTCTGCCCGGTCCCGGAATCGCCTGAATCGAGGATTCAGCGGCTCATGGTTTCGCATCGAAGCCAGGCAATACGAGAGAAACGAGTCGTTTTGTAGCAGCATGCGGAAGATGGTCTCTTCGAGGTCGCCCTCCCTCACAACTCTCCTGCCCACTGTCTCGCCTGTGAGGTCTGGCCGGTACTGTTCGACCGGCCTCCCGCATAAAGTGGCGAGAATTTCGCGGGCTATCTGAATCCTGTGTGGTCTGGGCTTTGACGATTCGCCGGCCATAATATCGCACCGAAGGCTATCAGCAAACACATCGAAATGAAAATCAGAAATGTAGTCGCAAACATTGCCGTGCTTTGTGGTGTACCCGTCCTCTCGCCAGGTGTAAGGATCGCCATGCAGGGGGACCAGCTGGCTCAAAATCTGATCGCAAAGCCAGAGCGTGTGACGACAGGGGTATTGACGGCCAACGCTCTTCTCATCTTGTCGGCATGAGCAGCTAGGGCCATCGTAAGGGCTGCTGCCATAGGGAGCACTGACGTGGTATTCTATGGTTTCCGTGATCATGAAAACGTAGCCTTGCCCTCGAGATGCGCAGCCACGCAGGGTGAGTTCTGAAGGTGTTCCTAGAGCCTTAACGACGGCGTCCTTCGTCCCCTGCTCAAGCTCGTGTACAGAATATCTCGTGCCAGAATGGAACGTTGCGATGCCAGCCGCCTCATCAAAGTCAATGCTGGTATCAATATCCGACCTGTAAGTGAATTCAGCAGAGTCCTCCTCAGCCCGTCGACCTTGGGAGCCGCTCGGGGTCGACATGCTCTCAAGAGAAAGCTGACTCATGCGCTGGATGGGAAGGAACATTGAAAAGCGAGCGTTAAGAGAGATTATGATAGTCGCGTAGGACTGGTAGGACTTGCTGGACGCTTGACTCGCTTGACTTGTTTCTAAAACTGGCGATGGAGATTATATAGAACATACAACGGAGATATGGTGGGCAGCCAGGCTCCCGGGGACTGTGTCATTGTGTCATTGTATCATTGTATCCTAGTATCCTATATCCTAGTATCATAGTAGCATAAGGGAGGTGAGTGACTGTTCTACGGGGCGAGCAATGTGAGGAAGCAGAGGCCCGTTATGGCGGCCAGCTCCTGGGTCATGTTGGCTGTCCCATCCCGGGTATGTGGTCATCCCACCACCGACGGGCACCATACCAACGAGGCAGAGGATCCATCAGCGCGATGCCTCTGGAATCCCAAGACGGGCGAAGCACGTATATCGGGGCATCACGGCTGCAGAACCGCGTAACACCAATTGGGGGCCCATCACTGATGCCACCTTGGCAAGCATCGCGATCGACTTAGTCGCAACTATAGCCAATCTCGGACTCGTTCACGTCAGAGCTGGAAAGAAAAAACCATCTGGAAGAGGTGGAAGGCTACGTAGATCGTCTGAACTTTGTCGCATGAAGGAAAGCAGCCTGGTAGGCTGGGCATGCATGTAAAGTTACCTAAGACTATGTTGGTGTAGTGGTGTAGAGGTATAGAGGTGTAGAGATGCGCCAAGAAGCGTACTTACTTACCTAGGTACCTAGTGGAGGGTGTAGAGGGGAGTTCGTCGGGGTCGTCAGCCACCGATGCCGCCACAGGCCAGGGCTGTGATTGGTCCGTATGCGGCGTGTGGCTTCGAGGCGTCCGGGTGTTGCCGTTTCTCGAACTGCTCTAATTGACCATGGACTCGGTACAGACTTGGTGGAGCCTCGGTAGAAGCACACAGGCCCTCTTTTTACCTGCTGGGCTGCCTGACTAGAGCAGTACTATAAAGCGCCACGACGGCCCCCAGTTGTGACACGCTGCAGCTCTCTGTATCCACGGGCCGCCATATCTGGTCGCAAAGCCTCAGACCAGGGCCGCGCAAACAGCGGCCTGCACCACTGTTCATATACTAATCCCCCAGTAGGTACTCTCCCAGTGAAGCCGACCCATTTCGGCGGCCCATCACCGACCCAAGGCATTCACCGCCTTAAATCATCTTCGTTGCATTACCTACTATGTAGGTATTGAGGGCGCCCACGATTATCCTCCCCCGCTATGGCCCTATTGAAGTTGGGTTTCTAGCCGTGTGCATCGGGCTGTCGTCAAGTGATAGGTATGGAACTTTCCTAGACATCCTGGACACCGTCCCGACAGCGCGGATAGCCGACGCCACGACTTTCCCGATGCGGTCATGTTCCACAGATCATCTATCCATCTCTACTCATTTACCTATTCCACTTGCCCAGATCGTGCTTCATCTTGCTTCTAGTTTCACACAAGGCATACTTCTCGGCCCTCCGCCCGGTTTCTACACGCCCAATCTCCTCTCCTCTCCTCCGTGTTGGGTCGTCAAGCCTCGGTGAGATACAACCCGTGTCGTGCATCGCACATCGTGTGCATCATGCGCCGAACATTGACCAGAATAATCTTGCTATGCGGGACTTCCACGCAGCAGCGTGCTCACCTCCGCCTCAGACCCGGCAGCTCGCTCATAACAGCCAACATGTCGGGAGCCAACTATCTACTGTAGGCTGATTTATGCCCAAGCTGGCCGTGGTGACTTGTATGTGTCTAGCTTACCCCCTATTCTGAACTCCGATGCCTGATTGGCGCCCTAAACGGACGTTGTTATGCAGTTGTGATAGGTCTCGAGTCCATCGAGTCAGCTCCCCTTGCGTTTGTGCCGCCTTCGTCACATGCTGAGCTTGAGTCACCTCGGCTTGTTTTTCTGCTTGTGAAGTCATCACAATGTACTTCTGGTTCGGACAAGTCAAATATGCATTTCTTTACGGAGGCCATAGACATCAGGGCGGAGGCCCCATGCGAAGAAGATCAAACACAATAACCAACTCCATAGAGCCCGGTTCATTCTGCCTGTTCGTCCTTCACTCCCCTTCGTAAGGTGGGAGAAATAGAGATGACGACTCAAAGTTGCCCGCAGTTCGTGGAGAAGCCGTGAAGGCGCTCTTCTTTCTATCCCGCAGATATTATCATTTGGACAGGTATTTGGACTTACATTGGTGCCTCCACGCTTGGCTGGGCTGAGTAGTCTGGTTTGTTTGGACAATGGGGTCTCGTCTGGAAAAGGTTGGTCTATATTTATAAGTTAATGTTGAATCTGGGACGTCTGGTGTGCCGCATCACCAGGGACCCTATGCGACGACACCGCATGTTGTCTCTTATCACGGTAGGCCCGAGAAACTAGAAGTTGGCTACTGGGATGAGCTGATCAATCTATACACGTCCTAGGCATGGTAAGATATTAGTGGTAGAGCTAAGTGGCCGTCCCATAACCTACGACTGAAAGCATTGCTTACTCCAACTTATTATATCAATCTTCGTTGAGAACTTAAGGTGTTGGTGTAAATTAGCGCGAAAAATAGATGAGGTGTAATGGATTCTCATTCTCCTGTCTTGCGGTGAATCTGTACTATTTGTTAGACGCTGGTGCGGGTGCGACGAATGACCGACGTTTGAGCTGACACGGGCCGTCTCTTCATGGAATCCGAACCCTAAACATCCGACCTCAATTATTGACTACTATTATCGTGCATACTGCGTTTGGATATCCAAAAGAGCCTCCAGGACTTCCTCGAGACGTGGCCTATTATAGTAATTATTATTCCAGAGTCCTTGTTCTAGCAGGCGATCTCGCTCGGACAAGAACTCTTCCGCCCACTTGAGCTCAGCTACCCAATGGGCTATTGCGGCATCTTGGACTTCATTGGCGTCATGATCCTCCTTGAGCCGGTGACGCAACAACAGGTGACTCTGCTGTCTGACGACGATGCTGCCAAGGTTCGGTCGCCTTCCCCGGGTGCAACGGTCGATGAGCTCCCTCAGTTCCGGTGGCGTTCGATCATACTCGGGAAATTCGAGGTTGGACTCCCATCGGTATGACTGCCACACGGCAGCCTTCTGTGGCCCACTAACACCCTCAAAGATGCACCATAGTAGCCGTCCAAGCATATAGACCTCTGCCACTTCCTGTTCCTCGGGATTGAGAGCGATCCATGATGCATTGTAGCCATCTTGCGGGTTGGTATATCGGTCTTCTTGAAGGCGATCATAGTCGGGTACCAGGTCTCTCATAATCCCTTCGTACTTTAGCTTCACCTCGCTCGAGATCCGATCGTCTGCGGCGATGAGGCGCATGTACTCGATCGCATTGACCTCAGGCGCCGCAAACTCGCACCAGACTCCTCGCTGTTCAAAATCCACCATGACGATATCAAAGCCCTGTGACATGACAAGATTGTCAAGGCGGAGGTCGGGGTAGTAGGTCGACGAGCGCGTCCGCAGGTGCTCAAGGGCCTGTATCACTTGAATGGACCACTTAAGTTGATCCTCTCGCCGTAGGCGATTGTGGATGCGTAGCTGAGGTAAAAGATCCCGAAGGCTACCGTGCTGGTGATAGAAGGTGGTGAAGCCCACGATGGCATGCTTACCGCCAAAGCTGCACGCCTTCCGGATGAGGTGGATGGGGCGCGCGATTATGTTCGCGTGCGGTTCTACGGTGCACAGCGTCCTTAGTTCGTGGTAGAGATACTTGACCTCGCTAACTAGTGCCTTGAAGATGAAGAGCTGCCTCTGGATGCGAACGAGACATACGCTATCATGCAAGACAGAAACGACATGCACGTCGAAGAAATCAACCACCTGAAGGGGCTGCAACACCGTTCCCCATAAGGAACTCAATTTTTTGAGCGATAACAACTGTAGCTCGAGATTATGATTGGCCCCGACTCTGACATTGATTTGACGCGTGTCGAAAGATAGATTTTCGAAAACCAGGCGTGACCCAAATGGCTTTGATTTGTAGAATCGTTCGAACGCATCTATATCCTCAAATGCAGACTGGGTCCAGGCTTGCAGAGTCCTGATGATGTGTTTAGTGATAGCTAGTCTCGACAGTCGTGAGGCGTCCTTGGTATGGAATGCCTTGTGGAGATCGAGCTGCTCTCGGATATGCGCTGGCTGATTCTCGGGAATGAAAACGTCCATCCGCATCGGCGGAACACTCGGAAGGCAGACGGGGACGGCATAGTACTGGGTGCCCAGGCCCGTACACCCGTCGATTCGCCACAACGGGTTGTCGGGGAGGTCGAGGCTGTCTATGCGGTTTTTCGGGTTCAGGAGGGAGTCGTCCCATGACGGTTGGGGAGCATCCTCTGAATATAGCCGGGCCTCGCCACCTGATGCCCGAAGAAAAGCTGCAGTAGGGTGGACCACCTCCTCAACCGCCCTCTGGCACAGGTCCATGTCGCAGGTTCGCAATGGAGCCACCAGATAGGCCAAATGGGATGACAGTGGGGGGCAATAAGATGAAACTACCTAAGATCGACGGAACGCAGGGCTAGACTTCGATAATAATAGTCTCCAAGTAATTCTTAAATAAACAGCCATGCCTTCGTTGTGTGCGCGCTTGTAGTATGATGTTGAAACTTCCCACAAGCTCTGACCGGCTTCAGAAAAGTCGATCTACAGTACTTGGCGGGAAAGACTCGTCTTTCAATGAGAGCTAACAATCCCCATCCTGCAGAAGAATGTGTCCGTCGGCAGTAACCGGTAGCTACCACGCATTTTCGAGGTACATTCGCTAACTCAGTCTCGCTGGCTGGCTGGCCATCTGTTGTTCAACATGATCTGTTCTTACACGCAGACGCACGTTGTGGCACAATCAGTTCCTCACAATTCCCTCGAGGCTCGCAAGCTTGTCCGCTTTTTTTCTCCTTGGAGACTTCTTTTTTTCTTTCTCTTTTCTTTTCCATTCTTTTCTTTTCTCCCCGCCCCCCAGGAATCTTCAGCCTTGCCAACCCACTCGACAGGAATCCATTCCGACGACGGACGGCCCCCCGATTACAGATCTGCGAGTGGACGTTTTTGGAGCAACTCTGGGGAGGCCGACTGTGTGATGGGTTATACGGGTACCTACCAACTGAGTGATGCAAATAATGTGACCGGCGCGCCACTGTGCAGAGTGACTAGTCATCAACAAGATGAGAATAGCTGTTTGTAATATGATGCGATTGGTTAATCGCTTGCTTCATATTGATCAGCGGAAATCGCACGCTTGCTCTGCGGCGCACAAGAAACTACCACAGCGACCGCCGTATACTGCATCATAGCGTACCAGGACGACACGGTGGAATCGAATCCTTACCAACAAAGGTGGCCAGGAAACTGTGAAGGAAGGGATGCTGGACATAGAAGGGACTCGAGTTAGCCCCATTTCCAAGGCTAGTCTTCTAATTTCCACCGGTTCCTTTCTAGCAGCTCGGCGCAGCCAACGCGTCACTCGGTGTACCGAATTCAGCCATAATGAGGGACAGAGATCTCGAGAATGACCCCGAGTAGTGATTATCATGGGCTCAAATCACTAACGGGAGGACTCTGACACACCCGTGCGAATCGCCGGAACTGCTTGATGAAATACTGGACAGCCTCATGTTGGAAATGCATGGATCCGTATGACGGGATTAAAGTGTTGGTTTGTCAAACGTAAAAAGCAAAGCAAATGCTCTCTTATCCATGTCTGACACGCAATGTCACCAATTCATCATTGTCGGCCAATCCCTTCTGGCAAACCCCTGGGAAATACATATGCATAGTCGATCGAGTGCGGTGTGGTTTGGAAGTGAAGGGTTACTCTATAAGCACTCGAACCGGTCGTATTGCTAAACCAACGTTAACCGAAGGGATGGATGCAGACTACCGTAAGTGTAGTGTAGGCGGGATGGCGGCGCTAATCCGTTAGGACGAGTCAACGTTGTTACCCTCCTTCGATCCTCCTATATGCGTCTCATACCTCTGTCTCTGTCTTGCTGGTCTTGTATATTCCACCGCCACTGCGAAGTTGACCTCATTAGGTTCGAGGATTCCGTGGAACTCACAGTGTTGGCGGTGAAAATGGTGTAGGTCTAAGGGCCGGCGGGTTCGACGGCCCTGTGTGCGATATCATTCTATGGGTAATACAAACAAGACCCACGTCATGAGCGTGGAATGTTTTAACTACCTAGGTATATTGAAGCTGTTTGTAATGTAAGTAGTACTCATGGGACAGTGATGGTGTTGAGATAGCCAGCCTCTACAGGACGAGTTGTTCACTACAGGTAAGGTAGTACCAACATATGGTATACGTACGTTCTCGGCCACTTCTATGCTACCATTGCATGATGTAGGTACCACCTTTGCGTACGTAATACCGACATAGGCAGGCATTGGCAGAGTTTCAAGAATCCATGGCTGTCCTCGATGCATCGTACTCTAACTAGTAAGTATTAGCGTAAGTCGGCATTAGCGTTAGCAGTTGCTTTTACACCGTATTTGTGCATTTGTGGTGTATCTTGTAGAATGTGAAAGGTAGCGTGATTGGACTCATGATTTTCTAAATTTTGCTATCAACACTTGACATTGTTGTTCTAAATGCTGCCTGGTGGTCTGTCAAAGCTTCTCTTATCATTCGGCTGTCTCCTGTAATCATGGAAGAAGGTGCTGCAGTTAGAAGAAGGGTACGAAGGGCAGGGCGGAATGGTGAAGTCCCAATACGGTTAATGTCGCCCAAATAGGCTAATCATACACCTTGTCGATTTGAATTCATTTGGTTGGCTGTGGTAGTGCTTATCGGAAGTGGGTCGCTTCGCTCCTGAATATCTACTACGTAGTGTAGGTAGTGTACGTAAGGCGCTTGGGTAGTATTCTACATATCACGGTAGATCTCCTAGTCTATATACCTCGTGTAGCTACCTACTGACTTCAAACCCTCAACCCCTAGCGAATCGGGGAGGATCCTGTGGTGCTTTCTAGAAGCTAAATATAGAAAGAATAAGCCGCGAAGATAGTAGTACTGTGAAGGTGGACATTGATGGCTTGGGCCTTGAACCTCAACCAGCCAGCCGTGACTATCGAAATCGTAAACGCAGCTATGAACGCCTGCAGCCGAGTTCCAAAATTCAGCTACTACTTGCAGTACTGCACTACTACACCACTAGGACTCGCAATCGCCAATATACCACATACACTGGAGGTGGGTAAATGTACGCGTATCAGTACTGCTCTAGTCCCCCGCTACAGCAGGGTCCTGGGGTCCGGGGGCAGCATCCGGGGAAAGCCTGTACGTACTTAATAGTTTGTAGTGTACAACGGTTGAATTGTTCTAATCATAACGAATCACCATTACAATTACTTATGTTTATTCACAACTATTGCTAACTAGTGCTACTAGTTGTTACCTATACGACCTTAATACAATCCTAATATAGTTACCGTTCGCGAAAGAATTACACCTAGCAATACCATGTACTGCCAACCTCTTCGGGTACATACGGAGTATACCGAGGTAGGTAGTTCGTAAATATAGATATAAGAAAACATATGTTCGTTTTAATTCAACCCAATTCTAAAAATCCCCGAACCTTTCCCTGGAGTTTTTTTATTAGACGGGAAATATACCACTACTAGTGTAGTACGCATGCAAACTTTCTAATGCCAGTCTTGTGCTCGGTATTCTATACAGGTAGGTAGATTGATTACTGCTTGTAGGCTAGACTGTAGGTGTACCACGTGGCATACTAGCCAAGCAGAGTCTACTGTAGTGCACCTAGCGAGCCGATCCGTTAGTGTGCTTATAGTGCATGGTGACATAGTTACACTAGTGCACGTAGTGAAACTCATGAATTGATTATAATCTCGGTCTATCTCCAAATCAGTAGGTTGTCCCGGCCAGCATGCTTAGCTACCTACACTAGTATAGCGTAGGACAATACCGACGCTTGTCCGCCTCACTGTCTAGTGTAGACTGGTCTACCGAGGACTTGATAATTGTCATTATTATAATGTTACTTGCACTACCGGCATGTTGACCATCCCCGTTGCTATTCATGTCCCTGTTCGAGGCGCCTCAAGCTCCCTATTAGACCGAAGCATTCCATTGGCAAAACGATGAGCCCAGAATAAGTGGGAAGATGGGAGCGATAGTATCGGGAATTACGCATTAGCGCGCGATCTAGCTGCAGAGACATATTTGGGGCATAGCCATCGTTTTCACGCACTCTAGATACTACGCAGTACAGTACAGTACAGTACAGTACTGTACTGTACTGTACTGTATCAATTGACTGTATCAATTAAAATCTAGGATAGGTATACCTCTTCGAGGGTATCTACAATTAGATCGAGTTACTACTCATTATCTGGTTTATACGGCGATGTTGTGTAACTCGAGGTTGAATGCTACTTGGTTAATACTGTAGTTAAATATGCAAAGAACTTTAGTCTTTCGGTGAGATCGTAAGTGCGAGTATTGCATGCAACCCTAAGCATCTAGTGTAAGACAGTTTGAGCTCCAAGAACCTTGATTGGCTTGTCATGAACTCGGCGGAAAACTCCAATCAACATGACGTGATCCTCGCGATTGTGCTATTCGCCGAGTCCCTGCTGTTCCGCTGGTTTTCTGCTCTACCTCACTTCTGGCCCGACAAATATTCGAAAGTAAACTTAGATTCTAGGTTTCTGTCAATGCTCTGTCACACAACTAGCAGACCGATATTTTTATCATGTATTCGGATATTGGTTCAAGGGAAAACTAGAGGGCAACAAAAAAAGCAAGTTGTTCGATCGAAATCTCATCATTGGCTGTTCATTGGTCTTGCCTCTCACCGACTCGCAGGCATTTAACGTATATAGGCAATTTTAAGCCTCATTCTAGAAAATAGTTTGCTTTCGTGTCACGAGGATCCTAGTAGTCAGCCTACAACACATGATAGCGTCCCTATTCGCGAAGGAGGACTTACAAGTATTTCACAATGCTTGAGCCTGATCACAAGATCCCTGCTGAGGCATCTTGTTGGTGGCTAGCCTACGCTAGTTTCCTAAAGGGAGCCTAGCCACGCTGCACTACTACGTAGAGTTGCTCGGACGGGAGATATTTTTGCACCGTATCTTATATAGGCCGTTTCTGACGTGAGCCGTGTTTTGTTGCCCCGAGTGCCATATAAGATAGTTTAGGGGTTATTATACCCTCTTCACAACTTAGGTTCCCACCCCTTGTTAGCGACGTGCGCCCACTGGACCACGTACATATCCATTCGCATTGTATTTGGAAGAGCCACAAGCAAGCTCATACTACGTAATACATTACTAAACAAGCCGGAGACCAGATATACAGCCTATCTATGAAGCCCTTGATAGAGAACAAAAAAGAGATTAAGAATCCAAACGAACTTAGTAATAGATAACAACAACGAGCCGGGGAAAAAAAAAAAAAAACGAATGTAGGATAAGTTAAAAATCTCTCACACAGGAGTCCGAGTGATGATAAGAGTATAGATTATAAGATGTGCCTCCGATATTGTATGTAGTGTGATGACGGAAAAACGCCGAGCCCTAATATCCGACATATACGTACACCTCGCTTGCATTTTCGTTCCGCTTCTACACCAGACATGGACCCTTCGAGTGCGCAATATTTCGAACCCAGTATCCATTACCTAGGTACTTACTTACAGTATACTTAGTACGTAGTACGTACACTAGTACCGACCCTTCAAGGCGTACCCCTGTCGAGCATATCCACTTATCATGCCATCAAAGCGGATTACCTGCCGATGGTTAATACTCGGCCCGCTCTGGCGGTGCCAAAACGTCACCTTCTTTCCCTGCCAAGAGGGGAAGTGGAGGTATTTACTTCCCTTTTGGACGTGTCTTCGTCCCGAATCTCCAGTATACCTAGCACCCTATAACCGAGGCGAGGACCTTTTGCCCTTTCACCCTTTCACCCTTTCGCCCCGTTCTTGGTGTTGCGCATCCACGACTGGCCGTATACTATCGTTATTATAGCGCGTAAGCGTCGCTTTCGAGATGACAAAACGTGAGATGTCTCCGTGTCGTCACAGCTCGTGCAGTCACTTGACCAGCTCTGTTGCTACGTGATTTGCCTGATGCCGTGGTGCATGAAGCCGGTTCCGCCAGTTGATCCCATCAGATACTCGTGCTACCCTCGCCCTTCACAAGCCTGCTCCCCTTGGCACCCTTCTTTTTGACGCTCGCGGCCTCTGATTGCACAGCGCTATTCTCTAGGCTTTTGCAAAGGCCATGGGTGCTGTCTGCTACTGTACCTTTGTGTGGTGGTGGCATGATCATTCCATCATCTTTGCCGGCGCAAGGGGACCTCAGCCTCGGCTTTGCTTTTGGTGTAGCTCTATTCCGCTCTTGGCCTCGCTGGCATGGCAGAGAACTAACTCAGTACCGACTCAGTAGTCGTATTGTGAGGTTGGGTTAGGTACAAGCAGTTCCGCGCACGGGGTTTTCCGTAGATTGCGAAGCACCGACAGCCAAACAGAGGCAGCCGGATCGCTGTTCTGCGATTACAGTAATAACAGTAAGTAAGATGTTGGTAGATAGGCGGGCGGGCGGGCAGGGAGGGGAGGGGAGGGGAGGTATGCCAGGTCGCCAGGTATACCAGGCATATTGTATGCTGTATGCTGTATGCTGTATGCTGTATACTGTATGTTGTATGCGTAGAATATTCTTTCTTCTTCACCAGTCCAGTCCGGCCCCGTCCAGCCCCAGCGCCCAGCGCAGCGTTGGCGTATGTAATCTGCACATCTGGACGGACGCAGGAATGGGAACCATACAGCCATACGACCACGTTAATATCCCTCCCCCTCCCTCGCCTCGCTCCAACCAGCGACGAGAGGCCATGACCCTGTCGGCCGCGCGACAGGATAAGGACCGTGGACATGGACCATGACGGAAACTTTGGGACCCTCATCTCATCATTCCTCGTACCAGTACCAGTAACCAGTACCCGTGCCAGAGGCCAGTGCCAGTCCTAGGTGTCTATTGTATGTTGTCAGTGTCAGTGTCAGTGTCTGTCTGTGTCTGTCTGTACCGCATCCGCATCAGCATCAGCATCAGCGTCAAGTCGTATCATTAGTAGTATAGTGGTGGACAGACAGATAGACCGACAACCAGCCCAGACAGCCTCAGCAGCAAGCAAGCAGCAGCATGCCTTCGTCTCGGCGCACGCTTTCGCCCCCTCTCGCCCTCGCCCTCGCTCGCTCGCTCGCACGTGTACGTGGATGTGGTCTCACTCTCCACATCGACCCCCCTGGTCTCTTCTGATTATTTTACTCGGCTGTCAGCAGCACCGCGGACTGTTGCGGTTTGATCATCCTAATTGCCACGAGAAAGCAGAAAGAGGGCAATCCCGACTTGCTCAGTCCACCCCTCTTTAAACCGGTCAAGCCTCCGGCTCAACCGCCGCTGTGATCCTCCTCACCGAGTCTCTCGTCGAGCAGAGTCCCGTTGCCTTCTCTTCCAATCATTGCCCGCTCGGCTGTCTTTGCCGGCAGCACGGCGTGTCCGTTTCTTTTGGTGATTTGGCCTCCCCTGGCCTTCCCGCATCCACACCCGCACGCCCAGTCCCAACGCCCACGCCCACGCATCCTGTCTGGTTATCCGTTCAGCCCCTCAAACCCAGCCAGCCAGTTAGCCAGCCTAGCCCAGCCCGGACCAGACTCAGGAAGTCTTGACAAGCACAGTTCGCAGCTTGCAGCTTAATACCTACCAAGGTACTACTTACTACTGCTGCTGCTGCTGCTACTGCTGCTGCTGCTACTGCTGCTACTACTCTACTGCACAGCGGACCATAGCATAACATAACATAGCATAGCATAGCATACTACCCGTACCTAAGCGCTGCACTGTACTGCACTGTACCGTACTGTACTATACTATACTGCGCTGCACTGCACTGCACTACGCAAGCATTGCACAACACCGGCACAGTACAGCATACATAGCACAACACAACACAGCACAGCACAGCACAGCACAGCACAGCACATCATCACATCACAACACATTTACAGCACGTTGCAACAACAACACCAGCAGCAGCAACAGGGTGTCTTGACTGACTGACTGACTGACTGACTTACTCACTCACTCACTCACTGACTGATTAGACTACACTATCTCTATCTATACCTGTTATACCTGTACCGCTCGGCACGACACAACCTCTGGGAGAGCTACTATACATTACAAGGCAGACTACAGAGAGCACAACGCCCGCTGTCGCATCTGTCGCATTTTTAGCTCTCTGACCCCGGCCACTCTATCATTTTTTTTTTTTTTTTTTTTTTTTTTTTTTTGTGAAGCAATGACATTTGTGAGATACTGATACGGGGCGTCTTTCTCTATCCACCCCCCTCTAAACCCGGGTAAGGCGCAACGTTCGCCACGACCGTACCAGTGGTCCTGGTGCTCTGCCCCGGTGCTGGTGCTGCCCTGGTGCTGCCTTGGTGCTGCCTCGGTGTTGCCCCTGGTGCCCTGCTGCTGGCCTACCGCTGGTGCTCTGCCGGTACTTGGGACTTGGGGGTGGTGGTCGGTCTTGGGTCTTGGTGCTTGCCGTTGGCGTTCCCAGTGCAGTGTTACTTGTCGCTGCTGCTCCTGCGACCGCTACCGCTACTGCTACCGCTACCGCTACCGCCGCCGCCGCCGCCGCCGCCGCCGGTTCTAGTGCTGCTATAGCACCTGTCCACCAGATACCAGATGTGCAAATCGATCCGCGCCCAAAGTGCAGCCCCTGTCTTTGCACTGTTAGGATATTGACCTGCTTGTCCAACACACCTTCTATAAACGTACCTCTTCGAGTAACGCACGATGGTAAGATCTTCCTGCCAGATTATTTGGTTGCGTTCCACCCCATACGACGTCTTATTGCATAAGCCTTCGCCGATGTGCAAGCCGTATTGACTTGTGGATAGAGTAATTCTAATCTCAGAAAACGCCGCCCTCATGGGCACGAGGGTGCCCCTGCGGTGCCTGTGGCCCATGATCCTCCTTCGTACCCTGCTACTTCTGCGACTGTGATTCCCCCGGAGGACCTGTCGCTGGATGACATAAATATACTTGTCCGGGCTGCTCATATCCTCAACTGCCCAGTCTCTCAGCTCTATAGCCTCGATAACCGGAGAGCTGGCCTGTCACATCCTTATGCTCCTCCTCTCCTTTCCTCCTATAGCATACCCCCTCCCAAAAGGCAACGCTTGAGCACAGATCTTACGGCAATGCCCCCCCGTGAAAAAACACTGGCTGTTGACCAAGATGACCCTGGCCACCAAGACGAGCCGCTCAACGGCTTTGCGTTGGGCGTGGGGCCGTCTCGCCTGGCACAGTGCTTCGCCAGCTTCTCCGTGTGTTCACCTTGCATGACCTATGAACCTCAAGGTCTGTAGCTGTAGCCCTTGATCATGACCCGTGCTGCAAGGATGCTAAATTCCACTCAGGTTACGCCGGCATACCGGCAGTTAGTCCATATGACTACGCTGAGACACGCCCCTATATTGACAACAAAACCCAGTCTTCTCAACCAATGCCTAGCAGCACACTGTCTCCCGTCCCGTCTAGGATATTTGCTAGCGAGAGCCCTATCGTGACGCAGCAGATGTTCCCCAATTACACCGTCTTGCAGCCGGGCCGATCAATGACCATGCAACCTACCACCAGCGGCGAGGGAATGGTATACCCTGTGCCTGCACCTAGTCAAGGCTATCCGGAGCAACCTGTGTTGCCACCCAGCCCACCCATTCCGCCCGGCACTCGCATCACGGGAGTCCAGGCCTTTCCTGCTCCATTATCAGCGGGGGGTGAAGGGCCTCGGAGACAGTATAATAACGCTCCGGCCTACGTTCACACCGCAGTAGGCAGACAATCCATGCATGCACAGACCCGAGAGTTAGACTTTGTTCCGTCAAGCCAGAAACCGCCTCCTGCAAGAAGAGGGCCGTTCAGAAACCAGCATGACAGGGAAAGGACCGCTGAAACAAGAAGGATCGGCAGCTGCATTCGATGTAGAATGCAACGAATACGAGTATGTTACTAGTTTCGTGGATTACGCCCCGGATCTGTAGTACTGCAACGGTCTTTTACTAACGGTATAACCAGTGTGAAACGAACCCGGACGACAAGGCGGGTACTTGCCTGACTTGTTCGCGGGTGTCCAACGTGAAAGTGTGGAGAATGCCATGCCTTCGGTACAAAATTACCGATGTGAGACTCTTCAAGCCTGGGCCTGTGAAAGGTCACGAATGGACACAACGGTGGGTGGAAGGTGTTCCGGACGATATCTCGCTTTGGGCATCGACGGAAACCCGAAAGGTCAGGGTAACGGAGGGCTACACCAAAGAAACAGTTGAGCTTCGGGTTAGGCAGTTTGTGCCTCAAGACGGTGATTCGCTCGAACGATCGTGGGTGCATGATGGCATCAGAAAGCGAGTCAGGATTCCCGCATACGCCATCGTAAATCTTGAAGAGGCAAAGCACGCGTATGCCGCCTACATTAATAATAGTTTTGTGGAGTGTTGCAAGAAGATACTCTTGGGTAAGGATAAACTGCTGTTGGGGACATATGCAGCGGCACTGAAGGTCACGCGGGATCCCGCGGCCGGCGAGAAGGAAAAGGAGCTTTTGAATAAAGCACTTCAATTGTGGATGGCTGTTCGTATGACTACAAAGTCAACGGTTATCGTAGGCGAAGAGACGCTGGGGATGTCTCCCGATATCATGGATGAAACAAGCTCACTGAAAGGAAAGATCCCTCTCCCACCGGTGATGGGAGCACAAATCGAGTTGGTTCTAATCCACCAGATCCAGTCCAGCCTTCGAAAAGAGATGCTTGAGAACTTGCAGGCCATAACGCAAGCTAACAAGCAGCATACCTGGTTTACCACATACCTCATAACCTTCATATTACTGCATAACGTAGCCCTTCTGTGCCAGCACGACGCCAGTTACGCTCGAAAGCATGGCATGAAGGTAAGTCGGCTCAATCAACTCAGGTTGGAGAGCTATTGCCTTGACGGGCAACTTCCCCAGCCCCTAGGAGAAAGCTATATAGCTGACTATCGAACTTCAGACTCGTTTTGCAAGGGAAGACATGGTCAGAGAGTACCAGTTGGGTCAGTATATGGTTTTATTCCTTCCCCTTGGGAATGGAATGCCTAACATTTTGGACAGGCGCAAACATTCTATTAGCGTATTTCCACTACTGCAACAAAGGTATGGGAGCATAGCTCAGACGTCATGTATGACATGCTGCAGCGCAGGTCTGACCACCAATAGGCATACACCCATTCTCCGCGGAGTGCAAAGAACAGGACTTGACAACATTAGCCGCGCTTAATGAGACTAGGGCCCTGTTCGTCAAGCAAACGAAAGTGCATGTAGAGAAGCACAGTAAGCTTCCCCTATAAGAAACAATCTAGTTAAGCTCCTCGAGGTGAGGGGGTGCATGCATGAGTGTCTGTGGTGTAGCATTCATCAAGGTACAAACCCGGTTACTAACCAATGACAATTCATAGGGAAAGCATGGGCTAAGGTTCGGGAAAGTCATGACTACGAGGACGATTTCTTCTATATAAGTCAACTCTTCGAGGAGAATTGGATGCCACAGTCAACAATATAAGCTGCTATCCCGAGCCCGTATCGCTCCTTCACGCTAGCTTTCATGAGGCATGAGATTGGTATCGGAGAAGCATGTAGGAAACGAGTATAGGTTACCAACTAAACATCTAGCTATACTATATCAAGACAAAAAGAATAACTAGTGCTTATTACTTGGCTTAGTTCGAGCATGCATTGCATCTGGGGTGAAGATGGTGTGAACCTGGTTCTACTAGTAGGTTGACTGCATCACTAAGATGATGATGACACGTATGGAGGCACCAACTAGTATACCAGGGAGAATAGCTCATGAGACTGTGTGCTTGTATACAGGACAGCTAGACACACCCGAGTTATTTGAGAAACCAAACGGCCAGCCAGCCATACCTGCTTCTATCCCACTCACGTGTTACAAGGTTCCCGTAACACCGTGGCTTCATGTGCTCCGTAGGCCTACTGAGTACATGGGTAACCGTGGCCCCGAAGACCTTCCGAAGTTGTGGCTCCAAGATCTACGGTATGTGGTGGCTCAATCTAACCGACGGACGTACAGTATATCCACTGACCCGGTTACGAGAAGAAGAAAAAAGAAAATAAAAGATAGATCGGAATGCACACAGGTATCCTACATTGTAGTACCTCGTGTGTCATTTCATCAACCAAAATATCCAACAGTCTACGAGACTGCTGCGAGTTGCCTTATTAATCTACATCTGCATCCCGTCTTATGCATCTGGGCGAACACAATCTAGTAATTTCCCGAAATAGGATGGCCCTCGCCGGCTGGACACCCCACACAGACCGATTATCTAGTGTAGTGTCGATCACTAGCGTAGGTATCTAGATATAGTACTGCATGCGAGGAGGGTTTGTGATATCCGGGCTAGATCCGATGGGACTGAGCCGCTTTTGACATGCTTGCGGCAGTTGGATGCATATGGGACAAGGACATGGACACGACGAAGATCATGCCTTGGGTCCAGCTACTTGGGAAGAAAAGAGTGGTGCCAAGGGAAAGATGGACAAGGCCCAAGCTATGATGCGTCCCGGCTAGATACTCCCTGGCAGAGCCAAGCTGCCAGTCCAGAGGCTATTCATCTCGATGTAGCGTTCAGTCGTCCATAGAATGGGGGTCCTTCCTCACTTTTACGAGCCTCATATTCGTCGACTGCCTGTGCCGCCTTGTCCTCTTCGGTTGATATTAAGTAGACATGGTTGCGGCTCAGGAACCCGGCCCGTTCAGGGTTCATACACCACATCTCCAACACCCTTAACAACTTCTCAGAGCGCGCCACCCAACCTCCCGGAAGAATTTTTTCTCTTCGTGCAGGGACGCACGACTATAGTCAGGTATCTCATAAGGAGTACACTACTGTTGTCTAACAGTTTCATCGGAGAGGTATCAGTGGAAAGGGGCTTGGGCTTCAACGATGCCGTCGGGGGCTACATCGTTTGTCATACGCTACTTCCAAATTTTAATCGGCTACAACTCATCTCAGTTTGTCGTTTCTCGTCCTCGCCCTGATATTGAAGCATTGCTTTGCTGTCCCAACGACCGCAACGCTGGGCGGCAGAAACCAGACGTCTGGTTACCTTATTCCACGCCAGCTCACCCCGTCATATGTGGCAGTAGTTCTCCGGTTATTTTCAAGTTAGATACTTCGTTTGCTATTATTTATGAAGCGCTTAGCCGCTCCTTTGGTGGAGCCCTCGAGCTACTCATTGAGTTCAGCTCTCTTGTCTCTTTATCTACAACTCCCCTAGCACCGTTGGGACGTCTAGTCGGTCCCCTCGACTTATTATATATCTACATGCATATATCTTGACTCTATTTCTTAGAACATCGTTCATTTTCAGCCCATACTTATACACTACACCCTTGCCAATCAATTCTAGAAATATCAGGCTCACTTGCAGCATTGTTGAAGTTTGGTATTGGCCAGGTCGTTCTTCGTTACCCCGGACAGGCTTAATTGGCTCGCAGACACGTCATTGGTAGAATCGAATACTCCAATCGCGAGATGGGGGAATTCCAAGTCGCAGGTCCAGTGCTCGCCCTTAGTTTGAGCAATGTCGGTCTTTCGGTGCCTTTGCATGCCTCAGCACGCTCGGACCCTGCTCAAGATAACTTGGTTGATCTACCGAGTGGCTATCCATCCCGAGTATGCAACTCGTTCGCTTGGACACCGGCAGACTTCGTGGGAGAAACAAGCTACGTCTACCGCCTATCCACGGAAGAGCTGGCAGAATTATGCCGGGCCAAGGATGGCTTCAAAGGTACTTACTCGTAGGAGGCGACATCTGGGGGCCGGATTTATGCTGATTTTATTCGCCTTCTTAGCTCAAGAGTTAGATGGGAATCTAGTGAATCAGGATAACTTCCATCTACCAAGTCTTGGTCCCAAGTTGCGGATGTTACGCGATGATATTTACAATGGCAAGGGCTTTCACGTCATCCGTGGGCTTGATCCAAGTGATTATTCGGTGGAAGATCTTGCGATCATCCGGCTAGGTGTGCAGGCATACATCGCCGATCAATGTGGTCGCCAAGATCATCGAGGGAACATGCTAGGTATTTCACCGATCCATCGATTGACGAGCTGGCCAGCTCCGGGCTTACACACGGGACAGTGCACATCGTGGCCGATAACTCGTCCGAGATTAAACTTGGCCATCATCGCCATTCCACCTCGGCCATTGTAGGCATCTCTCAAAACCAAAGGGATTGGCTCTCTCGACTAATTAAATAAATGCTACCTGCTAGTCATTCCACAATGAGGAAGCCGGTGACGTGATAAGCTGGTTGACCTGCGGCACCTCGAAGACTGGAGGCAGATGCATTCTTGCCCCGGTTTATACGATTTATAACATCCTTGCCGCACATCGCCCCGATGTAATTCGGACGCTTACAAAGTCTGATTGGCCCATTGCGCTGTAAGTCAACCCCCCGTTCATCAATTTCTCGGAGCTGGTAGTGTACACACTAGTCGTGCTCTAAAGAAAAGGGGGAGAGACAACTGATAATCAACCGTTAATCAACCGTTAACCCGGAATCAGCCCGCACTTCCAGTGCCGTCCGTTGATGTTCTTCCACGAGTCCAAGTTGATTATGAACTTTAGTCGCACGCCTTTGCTAGGCAGTGCTGCGCACCCCCGGCCGAGCCACCTCCCTCAGCTCAACGACCGCCAGTGCGAGGCGCTGGATCTAGTGGAGGCCATCGCCCGGGCTCTACAGCTGGAGATCAAGACCCGCAGTGGCGACATGCACTTCATCAACAACTTCACCATCTTGCACCGGCGGGAGGGGTTCGTCGATGGTGCATCGCCGGATGAGAAGCGGCATCTGGTCCGCATGCGACTGCGGAGCTCGAGTATGGGGTGGTCCATCCCAGAAAGTCTCCACCAAGAATGGACAGATGCATTTGCAGAGAATGGTCCCAAGACGTGGCACTTGGAGCCGATGCCTGGGGACGCGTTCCCCCTCCGCAAATACACGAACTAGAGATGGGGCACGGTCACAAGGGGCTGCTACAGTGGTCACAGACTTCGGTTGGCTATGGTTGTTTCCCTCCAGGCAAGCCATCTCAGCAGTCATCACGGACGGAGTTCAGGTTCAGGGGGAGGGGGGGGAGGGGTATAAAAAAAACACATAAACAAGGGTCTCATCGAAGTTTACGGCCAGGAAAAAGGTCTATGGTTCTCCCATGGTGTGTAGATTGCAAACGATGTTAAAATGGCGAAAAGGACGTGTGTGCGTGTGAAGCGAGCGTTCTCTTGGCAGTGTATTCCACTGTTCGTTACGTATTCCTAGTGGTAATGGTGATGTGATGAGTGGTGAGGTGCGTATGGTAGGAAGAATTACACTACACCCCCCGCAACCATGTGAGAATCGACACCCTCCCTGTATATGTACGGCGCTCAGGTATTAGTGGTGGTCGAGCGGGCCCCTTGGCACCTCAGCTATCTACTTTACATTACGCTACGTTACGAAAACGTATGTAGTATAATTAGTTATAGAAGTCCTAGAGGTAGAGCTTTTGGGAACGAAAGAGTTTACTCTCTCTGAATATAGCTTGGGTATAATTAGGTATAGTGTAGTATAGACACACACGCGCATACAGAAACTACTGTACACTAGATCTGTAGGCCTGTTCAAGCGTCGCCTAAAACGTATATGTACATGCACCATGCATGTACATGACCATCCGCTTACCTAGACGCATAAACTTGAAGTAAGTTAAAGGAACGTTGGCTGCAGAATATAAATCTCGCATTGTGTAGCAGTGTATTGACAAATCAGTTCTCGATGTCTACTAGAGTTTATAATATCAGAAGGCTGGTCGTCCGAAACCATATAAAATTATGTATATAGAATAGTCCGGCTATCCGGTAACTTATACTACAGTAGAAAAGGGCTCACATGTGATACTTGATACTACTAGTGTACTACGTAGTGTATGTCAGACGCGAAGGAATACTTGTAAGTGTTAGGTTAGAGAATTGGGCTGTGGAGTCGCGGTTGAGCCACAAGTGTCAAGGTTACAGACAAGACACTGTGAGACATCATTTCCGATAACCTGGTTTGCCCTATCTCAACATCCTGACCTAGCGTGGTCCTAGAAATGGTACACTACACTATTTTCTTCACGTAAAAGCTACTCCCATGCTCACATCTCACCTCACCACCACCCCGGTCCAGTCCCTTGCTAGATTTATCTGCCGTCAGACTACTAGTAATGGTAGTACCGGGTTTCTTACTTAGTAGATTCCTACCAACGAGGACTATTCGCCGAATACTGACCGAACGTCATAGTGTGTGGTAGCTAGAATATAATAAGCGTTAGTTGTGAACTAGTGTAGTAGATGGCTTATCTACAACTTGAGGTATGCATGTCGTGTACTGCAGCGGCCAAGTCAACCCGTCTCATCTCTAAACCATGCGTATTCTCCACATACTTTGATTACTAGACTAAATGCGGTACTTTCCTTAACCTGCAATACACTACTGTTTAGGTAACGTACAGTGCTAACATCGTAATCGAATTAATCGACTAGGTTAGATAGGCATCCTGCGGCATACTAAGTAGTTAACGCTACTATACCTGGTTGTAGTGGTGTATAATTTGAATCGTGGTTGAGAAGGGACATTAGAGCTTAGTCACATAATTTGATATCGTCGTCCTAGGACTGGTCGTGTTACAGTCAAGTAACTACGTACTAAGTAGTAGGCAGTGTGAGTATGGTATGTTGTCAAAAAGTATGTGTGCTATATTAAGCTACCGGGGTCCCAAGCCGTTGCAGTTCTTGATCTATACTAGTGTACTGCACTAATACTCTACAACAAGGCGTCAAACTGCCGACTTACATAACTCTTTATATTAGTATACATACCTATCTATCTAGACACGGCCACACCTACCTAGGTAGTACAGACCTGCATTGGCTAGAAGTTTAGAAATACTATGTAGTATACGAGCACCATGGTATAGAGGAACCCCTCCTCAATGCCTCAATAAGGCCGAAGCTCGAAGCTCGTTCCCTCGGTACCATAACTTGTATTACCAACTAACCGCTCCAATCGTGATGGTTTTCGAGCCTGAAACAAGATGCTGCCGGTGTTCATGACCAAGAGTCCCGTACCCTTGCCATTTGTTGTCTTTGGTCAGTATAAAAACCCCCAACCGCTCAGGGTTACTTGCCTTTGGCGCGGCTTTCAGGAACCTTGTTTTTTTTCTTTCCCCTGTGCATATTTTGCCAGCTTCATCTCTACCTCTCCTCGTCGACTCGTAGCATATCTAACAAATCACACAATATTTTTCCGTCTGCCGTCCGCGGGTCGACTAAGCAGATCAGCATTCTTCTGTTGGGCGTTCTGTACAAAGTAGTCAAGTCGGGTGGGAGCATCGCATCGCCACTAGGCGGTTGGAGCTAGCGCCTCCGAGGCAGCAAATCATCGTGGTCTGGTGAGTCCAGTCTAGATCCTTACGATCAGGTGCAGGATTCGACGAACGCTTTTATCGACATGCATACACACCGGCGATATCTATCGTCAATATCCCATAATAGCTGCGCAGGGCGGAGAACAGCATATGCAACCGTGCAATCCCTATATGTACGTGTATTATACTAGCTCGGTAGAGCGCAATCCAGCGCCGCTGTGACTACGCTGCCGTATACTGTACCTAACGCACTCAAGGCTACATATGTATGTATGCTGAAATTGGGGATATCCAAGACCACCCGCCGGTTCCGTTGGGGATACCTAAGTTATGCAGGCGCATATAGGTCGGTCGCTTACAAAGGAAGAGATACGAGGGACAGAAGATAGGTATATTAGTAATAATATATATACTGTATCTTTCGTATCATCCATCTCCGATTCGCTATGAGGCTGGAAGGGGACAGCCTTGCGAATAGTTACGGGTGCATGACGTAAGGTACAATGTGCAGTGTGCACACGTTCTAAACAATCTCGTCTACTACGTACACTAGGTACGCATTGGTTGTGTTACACACTCGTTTGGTTACCAGGGCCTCTGTCAATCCAGCAACCCAGAATAGGGATGAGGTACATGGCGTACATAGCGTACACGACATAGAAAAAGAACATGATGTGACCTGTCGACCAAGCGACCCCCACCGGAGACCAAGCCCGGATCCGCGGTGCCAGGCCAGGAAAAACCCGGGCTAATTATGCCATGTTCAGATCGGTCTCACGTGTTTCTTCGTACGATTTATGATCTTTTTGCAGTATCAATTCGATTTTGCTCAGTACGTCCTGCGGCATAGTCTACCCTTGAACTAGATTATACTCGCGTGCATGCTTCGCAACGGACATGTGATATGTATTCGTATTACCTGCTTAGCCTTCGTCTTTCAACACGTTGGGTAGCCGGTATATCTTTTCCTAGGGTCGTTTAGTCTTAGTAGCAATGGAGATGTGGCTAAACCTTGCGAGCAGAACCCGCCACCAGGCTATTATTATTCTTTGTCTACGGAGATAGCGAATCATTTTGAATATCAATGGCCAATGTGTGGTTGTAGCCCCCAAACTCGTCGTGGATACTCACGCATGGCGTACCTGCATCCTAATCCTGGGACAGTCTACATATGATTCCTCAGATGAATGGTTGTCACATATCGAATCGTGAATCTGAAGATCGGAGATACCCGCAAATGCAATTTACATCTGACGGCATGGAGAGTATCAGCGAGTTGGACTAAACTTGCTGTTTCGATGTGCACTGTACTAGCTCATGTTAGAAAACCTCATGATGAATGCGCCGTGCAACTAATTATAGGGGGCTCAGTTTCGTTTCAAAGGAACCCCTTATATATTAAGAAGTCGACTAATGCGGAATTTCATTCGTTACCCTGGTTGGTCGTTCGTCTAATGGATGCTGTATGGTTCAGTTTTATTTGTATAATGGGAAACATAAACCTATATCAAGTTGGCAGTTAGTCTCCTTCAACGTTAACACGTCGGTGAGCATATCAACACGAGAAATTAATTGTCTCCGTAGCTAGGCCGGAAGAGGGATCTAAACAATGATTTTCGTGCAGTAAATACTGAGCACGTCCTCATCCCCTGGGAGGCGTGTGCATATCGTAACAGTATGTGGAGCCCAGTTATGTATTACATTTTATCACATTTCGAAGGTATCGAGATACTCGAGCATACCGAAACGTCTGAGCTGCTGCCGCTTTTTGAAACGCCCCTGTAGGTGGGTTACATGTACACCACAAGCCCGCACTAGGTAAGCAAGAAGCAGACTGTCTTGATCTCAACCTGCTGGTTAACCAGCATATACCGGGCCCTATCTCCTGGTTCGTGGCAGGTAGCAAGAATTACCCTTTCCGGCCAGCGTAAATTAGACAACTTCACAGGCAGGTAATATATGGCGAATTTCTAACATCTATTCTACGTCATCTGTTGGTCAGACCAACGGCGAGAGAAGAATATGGCCATGAAATTATTGACATGCCTAGGCGAGAAGACATTGAGCCCACGACCTGTGGTCGCCCCTGACGGTTTATGAGGATTGCCTGTATGTCTTTTCACGAATCGAGCAGTGATTTTTCATAGTATAGACTGTATAGTATACCCAGTAGCTACTCTTCACAGGCATCACTCGATGACATATCCTTAGTTTCGTTGTGAACAAACCCAACCCAATATAGTATATTTACTCACCACCGACAAATACTGCTTATTCATTTACCCTTCGGCACCAATTGCCCAGGAACACTCCACGCCCACGGAACCATCCATGGTCACACCCCCTTGACCCCCAAAGCTTCCATAATCTATACCCTCAGCAAGCCAAGGTATGGTTGTTTTACTCCCTCCCGCAGGTCACTGCTAGATGTGTCCTATTACTGATCCTCCATGCTCCAACCGACAGGCATTCTCTCGAATAGCAGCTGGCGAGAACCCCAGCATAGACCTGTCCACCAACGGTTGGGAAATATAGCAGGCCATTTGTCCAATATAGCTGACAAAAAGCAATTACTTAACCATAACGGATTCCATATGCATGCAATTCAGCTGGGAAGCCTGGGCGCCACACAGTACCGCCGGCCACCGCGAGCCCTGCCCATCATAACATGGGCGAAAGCTCGATCCTGCGTCAGGCCGTGCCTTTGACGAACAGAAGATTCGCGTTAGCCGCGAACCTTTCTATCCGCAAAACTGGCCAACAAGGGCTCGTGCAGTGCTTTGGCCACACACCGGTGCCCGAACATTCTCCAAGTACAACGTACTAGGCCCTCAAGGGATAATCAAAGGACAATTCAGACACCGCCCTGCCTTCAACAATAACCTTGGTTTTATGTCGAATGTTAGGTCTTAGAAAGCCATCTTTACCTGCAAGGGTATGGTTGCATGGTAGCAATCATCAGATCTCGCAAAGATCCGGTGTGATACTTCGACACAGCCTATGTATCAATACCACCTAGGTATCCCTCGCCAACGTGGCATTTAAAGATCTAGCCGCTACGGGCGGGTAAGGGAAAATCGAGGCTATGAGTTCCTGGATCTACCGGCCGTCGGGCCACCAATTCCTCGAAGTGGAAACGGGGAAAAAAACCAACTCGAAGCCCAAAGTCCGCCGTCACAATCGCCGTCACATTGGCTGTAAACCCGAGCGTCCCCCGTACGAAACATCGAAGGACACGATACCATACCCCGATCCCGCCTTGAAATAGGAACGGTGACGCATAGTCTCCTATCAAACTCAACCGTAAAGAGATATGTATCGCTTTGACCTAATGTGGATATACTTACAGAAATTATAGAGGGTCAAGAACGACTCCTTTTCGCTCTCCACGCACCCAACCGTTTGATCGAGTTTTATTCACGCTCCTACTCGAAACGCCCAATATTTGCGCATCCCTACGAACCGATCGCCCTGACCAGTCCTCCATTATCGTCCGAGTATACATCGCCTGGAAGTGTATACATCTTCAGATACCCACCTCGACGATCGCTGTTCCCACTTGGAACCGTCAAGAATCAAGCGTCAAGTGCCGATTCGGCATTTGGGTATTGCCAACTGGTAGCGAATTAGGGCCTCACCGACCCCTACCAGCACACAAGCTTATATGACTCCCTACTCATCTCCACAACCTGAGATTGATTTGATAGGTTGCTATAACCAACCCGTGATCTCAGGGTGAGTGCCTATTCACGCCCACTAGCCGGGAGGGAACCTTCCGCCCGCCCGAGCAACAAGAGGCCTGAGTGATGCCTGAATTTTGAACCTGAACACTTCATCAAAATTTAATTTTCTAGAAATCCTTTCCCGTCTGGCCTCAAGATCACCCCTGTTGTTGGCAATCCACGCCGATTCGGACAACATTATTCGGAGATCTGCGGGCCATGACTCGAGTCGGCGCGTGTCCCGGATCCTGCCGATCCCAGAAGGCACTCGGCAGTTGATGGAAAGATAGTAGTGAAGCAAGGAGTGGATGTTGCTATTCCCAACACCACCTTGGCCTTCGTGTGCCATCATATCTCCTGACCCTCAAGATATGGATAAAAACTGTTGTGTAGTGCGTAGAAACGTAACTATTCTTGTTCAGTGAAACTAGCAGGGCATACACAAGAGCATAGCGTACTCTTTGTGATGTTGATTGGAGCACAGGATGTATCATTGTTGTGGCAGCTGCATATTGTTCCCTGTTAATTTTTATGCCGGCAACGTGCAACTTAGAAACACTGGTAAAGTACAGATGCCGCGCCAGCTTTTACTCGACTATAGATCGTTGTGGGTGGATGTCCAGGACAGTAGATACTATTATCTAGGTGAGTAAGTATTCATTATGCATCGTGATAGGATCTTCTTCTACGAGAATTTCCATCTCATAACTAGTTCCATGATAACTCATCCTCTTCTCTTACTGTTACTCCAATGACTAATAGGAGAAACCATACCGTGTTTGTCAACCCCTCATAAGCTCCAGACTCGTTTCCAGCTACTAGTCTAACCAAACACCTATCACTGGGGACAATATGATCTCAAAACTAGCCAACTACAAGTCGGCATTATAAATAACAATGCCGAGCGAAGAGCCTTGGGCCATCCTATGGCCAACCGTCGAGTATCTGTGTACATACTGCTTTCATCATAAATCGTAGGTGAGGGAGTCCATTCTATGATCCATGTCCCTCTTAATACGTTCTTTTACCCACCTTTTACCCACCTTCATGTATGACAAAGACGAAACTCCAACTCGGTCTATACACTCGGATTAGCGGATGTTAGAGGCTGAAATCATCGCTTCATAGCATATATGGCTTGTAAAATCCGCTTGACGGATAAGACCGCCGTGTACCTCTTCAGCAAATATCATGTGACATCCCACAGCATATCATAACTAGACTATATGCGCCAGAATCTACAATTTGTCTTCTAGCTATCGCGCTTGTATATCTGAATATTTCGTATCCGTGTTGTCAATACATACATATCAATAGACCACAATCCCCCCGATAGCGCGGCTCTCTCATTATAATTACATCAGCAGAGTGTACTATACGCACTTTCTACGTTACACGAGCTAGCAGTGTGAAATTATCACAAGGGCTATACGTAGGGCTAGGAGATTCACTCTGAATGAGAATAATATTCTTGTGGTCGCATGGATCCCCTTGACTACCTTTGAAGCCTCTCAGGGCCCCTTGCATCTCACGGGGCGTGGCACAGGTGGCCTTCCGTTGAAAGATCTACCTCATCGGTGATTTCTGTTAGGTGGGTTACCGTACGGATGTATGCTTCCGTGCTACAGAAATACCAAGGCCCTTATTTGCGTGACAGCACAAAACAAGGCAATAAAGGCACACATATTAAAGATCATTAGTCATTGATGTGTCGGATGTAAACTGAACATTTATACTTCTAATGTCTCACATCAAGAAAGCACATCCTCCTCCTCGTCCCTGTTGTCCTCATCGTTTTCGCGCTGAATGGAATAGGGACATATGCATACTCGTCACTAAGCATAGACCGAAGGTAACGAGAACCCCAGGATAGCTATATCCCTTACGGTACGAGTTCACAATCACCTCTCAATTGTATCCTACCTATTCACAAATCTTCCCCTTAGTCAGGTTGAAGCGTTTTGCTTAGCTAATCAAACCCCACGAGTCCCCAATCAGCCCAGAGTTGTTCTCTTAGTAATCCCGCCATTCGTAGATACTCTTACCATTTTAGTTCCAACTTCCTCTCGACATCTGTAAGATCGAGGTGGTAGCATACATAATTGCGTATGAAAAGACATGAGCTTTTGAACGCTCAGGGATGTATGTGCAGGTCAGTTTTGGCGATGGGAATAACATGATTATTGCAGTGGAGATAACATGATTATTATGATGAGAATAGCATGCTTATTGTAAGGAGAGTGGTATGATTGTTATAAAAGATGACGGACGGTCGCGATTAGTGCAGTCAGAATCGCAACTTCGATGCCATGCACCGAGTCACTTCGTCGTCTACTCAACAATTATTAGTTATTCTCTTTCCATTTTTAAATATTAATGCTGTCATCTAACCTCGAGTGAGATTGCTACATGATAATGTATCACTTTTTCTCAACAAGGGATTTTCCGATTCGAAGTGGCTTTCATTGTTCGCATGGAATTATCTGTCGTCTTACCGTCTCACGAGGAAAGAGGTAGGAATCAGTATAGAAGTAGTAGATATTTCATTACTCATCACTCGTAATAAGTATCGTCGATACGTAATAGCCGAACTGTCTCTTCCCCTAGCTTCGCATCTTCCCCGCGCATAGCTTCCAATGGCACGGAAATATATAAGTGTGGAGATGGAGGGATTAAGAAAATACCTGTTTGCCTTACCAGTTACTCTCAATTCGACTCTCATGTAGGGCCATGAAATTCCCGCCTCACGACGCTAGAAGCATAACGAAATGCTGTGTCCTATATAAAATTACGTTATGGCTACTCAAGGTTCGAGAGATCCCAAGCTTCTATAGAGGATAAGGCATCAAGACCATCCAAGTTAATCTCGTGTGAAACCTGACTGGGATTCGCAGGGTTTGTAGATGAATGTCCACTGGGTGATGCAAAAACGAATAATTGCTGATCTGGTATAGTAGCGGGGGGCTGAGAGGGATTCGCATTGCCGATGGTCCACGCGTTGAAACCGGCTTGCCAGTTGACACCATCCTTGAGATACCACTCCTGGCCGTCAGCGACAAACATTGAATTCTGCCTAGCCAATTGTGTTGCCGTGTGAACTGGCATGCCTTGTGAGCTTTCTCCGGCTTGATTGCTAACTGGAAAGGGGGTATAAGTTTGAGAGTAATGAGGCATCATCTCTTCCACCGACGACGATGGCCAGTTTGGAGAATTGAGCCCTCTAAAATCAATTGATGACTTTCCCATAGTTGCTAGATCATTCATTGGTTGTCCCGCCAATTGTGATTGCGATTGAAAGTCCGGTAAAGGTGCCATAGTAGTAGCAAGTAGTTGGGGAGATAAACTGCCTTTAGGAAATATTGGAGGCGATGATGCGGAATGGCTTTGGGGACTTTGAGATCCGTGTCCTGGTTTGGGTGATGGTGTATTCTTGGTGGTCGACGTTGTGGTGACAAGGATATGTGACCGGGGAGAAGGGACATCGGAAGTATTAAATGTGCCCCATCGCTCATCCGTTCTTTGTAGAACCTGAGCTGCCTCGTCAGGTAGCTCAACACTCCACTTGCGAGAGAGTACACTAATGATACTGAGGGCTCTTCGCCCACAAAGCCAATCCTCGGCTATCTCTTCAAGATGCTTGACGCCGTGAATAATATCTCTCCTCGCAGTTTTTTCTGGCAAGTTTAATAAGTGGATAGTGCAGGCTGAGTGCAGCATATATACAGCAATATTACAGATTTGGCGTAGGTTATATATCTTTTTATAGAGGCGCATTAGCTTGGAGATGGCTCCTGCGTTTGCGGTGCATATCCTCCGAGGAGACACGTGTGGTGGTAAGGGTGAAGTCTTCGGGACGTAACGGAGAAAGGGGCGGAACAAGTGTATGTACTGGAGATGAAAGAACATGCTATGGCTTATTTAGCAAACAAGGATAAGTCGTGGGTCACATGGTATTTGTTGCTTACTGCATAAGGATGACATTTGGTAATTGACCATCCTTTGGTTGAAGCTCGGCGGGCAGCTGTTTGTGCCACTCTTCAAGGCGACGATGGAGTTCGCTCAACTTCTTCAATTCAACCGACTTTCCACTGGATCGCCCTATATGGCTAGGGTGATAGAAGAAGAGCAAGAGGTCACTACTAATTTCGCATAGTGTAGTCATCTGTAGCCCGATTGTGCGAGTTCGTGCTGGCTGTTTAGAGTTTTCATCAAACCCTGAATCGGTGTAAGGGCACCAGCCTTCAGCGTCCTCTTCCGGGAAAACATCGTACTTCGGGACGCTATAGGAATTCTTGGGGAGCTGGGGCAACCTGCCCATGTAATTGGACCAGCACTTGTCGAATAAGAAGCAGCCCCAAAACGTCACGGTGCGAGCATCAACTTCTTTTTCGTTGAGGTGTTCGAGGTCGCCGTTGATGCCGCCAAGATTCATGTTAAGCCCTAAATCCTGTGCCATCCTAAAGCTCATACCACTGTAGACCCAACCTTTGGCTTCTCGACCGCAGCCTGCTTCCCTGACAGACATCAATGCTAAAGCTTGAACAGTAGTCAGCCGAGGTTTCTCGTATTCATCATGGTCGATGATGAGCCGTTTTGCCTCGCCAAAGAAGTGATCGCCCTTGGTCCAGCTGTCCCCCACGGTCGCATAAGCGGAAGTGACATTTGTAAAGTGGCAACCGAGGGCCAGCATGGCGTTCACCAGCAGAGAAGAGCAGTAGGCTGTCTTATGCGATGCGACGTTCTGCTTGCCCCTCAAGAAGTCCCTATAGAACAAGCTCCGTGAGAGGGTGGTGAAGTAAGGGTAGTGCCAGTTGAAGTACATGTTTAAAAGGTGGGTGACAACTTCGGGATCCTTGGTGACATTGGACCAACTCGTGATGGGATTACCATCGGACCCCTCCATGTCAATAGTCTCGTGGTCGTTGCTCGGCGAGCCCGGCGCATCCCAGTGTATGAGGTGAGAAGTACCGCCGATGAAGCGGGTGGTCCCGTTTTCGACCCGTAGCTCGCCCATTTTGCGGGCTAGATCCCTCTCGCCGTCGACGGGTATCTGAGTAGTGTAGTCATCATGTGACTGAAACCCATCATGAGCTCCGCCAGCCGGGGGTTCCTGGTTCAGGATCGACTCAGCGACGACGTCCAAGTTGTCGCAGGTGCGGATCCGCTTGACGATGTCATACACATCGTCCTCCTGGGCATTGAGAATGGCCTCAATAAGGACCTGAAGCGTGGAATTGGAGGCTTTCATGCTATCGATCTTCTCGCGGTATACACCCTTCCGCCGATGGTCCGAGTTCGGATCGTAGACACATTCGGTGCCGTAGACACTCGCGCAGGCAGCGCAACTGGGTAGAGCACCGTCGCATTTTGATTTTCGTCGACGACAAGCTATACAGGCACTACAGGGAACAGACAGGCATCAGTGTGGGTTCGCATTCGCATTTGCATTTCACGGGTATCATCGAGACGGGTCGCGGCGCGGCGCGGCAAGGCAAGGCAAGACAAGGCAAGGCGAAGCATGGCGAGAATAGGACGGGATGCGACGGGAAGAGAACAGCATTAGATCAAATTAGATCAGATCACGGGCGTATTACGAGAGAGAGAGAGAGAGAGAAAAAGAAAGACAGTGAAAGTGAGAGTCACGTACGTGCTAATGCATCGGCGCTTTTGCAAGGAAGGATCTCCGCCCCTTCTGGATTTCTTCTTGGTGGTAGTGGTAGTAGTAGCAGTAGCAGCAGCAGAAGCAGCAGAAGCAGAAGCAGGGGGAGCGGCGGGGTTAGTAGTATTAGGAGTAGTAATAGTAGTAGTAGTAGTGGCAGCGAGATGGAGTTGGTTGTGAGGTTGTTGTTTTTGAGGTTGCAAGCCTTGCATGGACGAGCGATCCATTATACCTAATGGAATGGGATCTCGCAAGGCAGATGGACAACCGCAACGTAAGAGATATTCAGTCCGTGGGTCGGGACGACCTGGTGTAAGTGCGTACGGGAGGGGTGCATCGGGCTACATGTAACTAGAAAATTGTTGATAGGTAATTGTGTGTTCATACATTGCACAAAGTAATTGATATAGGCTCAATAGGTACTACCTAGTATGTATGTAAGACAGTCAAGTCATGCCTCCTCCTCAGCACTAGGGTCTAAGGCAGCTTGGCGTGCACTTCAACAGGGCGGCAATGGCCCATTCTCAGGTCTACTAACGCAGTACCAAGGGTCCAGATTCCACCGGCTTGAGCGGGCGTATTAATAATTAGGTAGGTACTCCGTAGTGTGACCACCAACAACTGCCATACTTACCTTGTAGGTACTTAAGTATGTACCTATAGGTATGTGGGGGTTAGGTGTTTTTAATTCTCATATTAATGTTCAAGACTTCAAAGTTGGTCTAACATAAACTTATATTATGCTTCAAAGCTTGACATAGCATAGCTGGTGATCGCAAATAACCCTTTCTAACCAAGCAGTCTATTCTATACTAATATAGTCATTAGTACCTAAGTATACATCAATTTGTGCGCTCCTTACAAGGTTGCAGAGGTTTAAGAGTTTACACACTAACTAACCTTGATACCCTTAAGGGTTGTAAAGCCGTATCGCAAAAGCAACGCAGAGCGATGCCTTGGCCTTCAACCCATGCACTGCTTAACTAGGTACCCATTAAAGTAATCGTATGCCAAAATTCGGGTTTCTACGAGAAGCCTATATGGCAGCCATAGAAAAGAGCCTATATCGTTATCCCGCCTACTGAACGTTTCGAACTACTTTGTGGGCTACCTACTGTAAGGGAGTAAGGAGTAAATATGGTAATATGTGCCTAGAATAAGATCAGTTAGTAAAATAACTCAAACGATGCAAGTGACAAAGCTGGTTCGCATTATAAAAAGACGGCGCAATACCTAGCCTATTCAAGCACCTTCACTGTCGAGGTACGTAGGTAGAGAGGGGTGGCGGGGCATGGAGGGGCTTTGTCGAAGAAAAGAACTGATATGATTGGCTTATCTTAGCTCAATGGGACCCTTGAGTTCTCCACAACCCGTAGTACGCAGACAGTACTCGGCCCAACTAGGAAATTTCTGTACTTCGCAACGTACCTGAGTTGTCACCAATGCCCCATTCAGTTCCCAATTCCAGTTGCCCGCCAACTCGATTTTGCGAAGCTCTCTAGCGCGCGCGACCTTCCTTGGTTCGTAAAATATCTTTCACGCCTCTGCCGAATATCGAGAGAAGTACGATATATTTTGCGGCGGGTTTGTGAAGATCGACCAGAAGCTGGAAGCAGTATTGGTACCCTGGTAAGGTTTTCAATGGTTTTCTATGGTTTTCTATGTAGTATCATCTTCGCACGTGAGACCTGAGAAACTCTGTTAGCTTCTTCTTCTTCTTCTTCTTCAGCCTGCCTCGGTGTGATTCATTCGCGCCGCACTTTTTTTTTCCCTTTTCCCCCTCCTCCGACCTCAACTTTAGCTACGCTTAAGCTTGACTTTGCCCTTGACCTTGTTCTACCTCTAGACAACCACTTTATTCTAACTAGTTCCTCGTCCCATATAGTCCACACAATCCATTGGAATCACTTCGAGTCGCGAAGATGAGCGACAGCGAAACCAAGCCTATCGAGGTCGCTGACCCTCCCGTCGCCGTCGATGTCCAAGAAGAGGACAAGGTGAATGACGTCGATGCTCCGGCAGAAGAGAAACCCGCCGACGAGCCTACGGCTAGAGAGGGCGATGCCAAGGAAGATGAAGCAGAGGCTGCAGCCACCGACGATAACACACCGTCCATCTTTCGACCGCCACCTGGAATGCTCCGCGTTACTGGTCCCCGCTACCAGAAGAAGTTTGTCAAGTCAGATCCCACATCTCTCTCGGAGACTGATGATCCCCGCGAGATTCGCAAACAAGTGAGTCTTCTCTTATCCATACATGGGTGGTTGACGCATCTCACGGATTAAATAACTAGGTCGAATTCTATTTCGGTGACAGCAACCTTCCCGAAGATAAGTTCCTGTGGGAAAAGGTTGGCGGCGAGGAGAATAAACCCATCCCCGTTAGCCTGATCTGCAGCTTCTCCCGCATGCGCCGCTTCAAACCGTACGAGGCTGTCGTTAAGGCTCTCAAGGAAAGCAACTTCTTTGTCATCGATGGCTCAGAAGGTGAAGAGACCATTCGCAGAAAACATGCGGTTGATACCGAGAAACGGAACAAGAAAGAGGAACGAAGTGTCTATGTTAAAGGCTTTGGCGACGAGACCTCCTCCACCCAGTTTGATATCGAGGCCTTCTTCACACAGTATGGACAATTCGACTCAGTCCGCCTTCGACGAGCAGAGCCCCCTGAGAAAGTTTTCAAAGGTTCTGTCTTTGTGGAGTGGTCTGATAAAGAGACGGCTGACAAGTTCATGGCAATTAAACCCGAGCCACAGTGGAAGGGACACCCTCTGCATATCATGTGGAAGCTCGACTATATGAAGCAGAAATCAGAGGCTATCAGAGAGGGCAAAATCAATGCCAGCGGTGGTCGCAAGTTCGGACGTGGGTCTCACCGGGGCCAGCGTGGTCACTTCCGAGGCAATGATCGGGGAGCGGACAAGGATGACTGGAAAAAGCGCCGTGAGCACGATCAGCAGAACGGTTTCAGCGATCGCCGTGATAATAACCGTGGCCGAGGTCGAGGTCGAGGTCGGGGGAATTTCCGCGGGCGTGGTGGGCGTGACAACCATGGTGCTCGCGACCAGGAGACCCCTGCCAAACCAGTAGGTGACGGGCGGCCAAAGATTCACGTTAGCAAAGAGGGAGCCAAAATCATGGAAGAAGAGAAGGCTAAGTCTGGCGAGGCGAACGGCAAGCGAACTAGAGACGACGATACATCGGCTGCTGAGCCTCCTGCTAAGAAGGTAGATACCAAGGAGGGGGCGACAGAAACTACCTGAAGCAACCACCATCTACAGTCATCTGCGTGGTGTCTTTCCTAAGCCACATATATACCCATACCCGGACAATGTCTAGTTTGTCCAGCTATGCAACCCTCACACGAACCAATAACAGCGATATGGTCTAGCGATGCTGCAGAAGGGGAGGAGGCCTTGAACTGGCTTAGGCGTTAAGGTTTCGATTATATAGATTCTCGGTGGCTAAGGTATCAACATGGTTTCATCCTACTTGATTCGTTGTGGAACTCGAGGGTCTAATTAATTTACGGGAAAATACCAAATACAAATGCTATACCATGCAATCAAAAACCAACCACCAAATGCTTGACTTGTAATTGCCCCCTTTAGAAAATGCCCTTCATCGTTCAATCTTACCCAATCCAACATTTAGTCGTTAATGCTTATGCCATACTTGATTGTAGATGAATATTAAACTCACAGTGCAGGGCTTCTTCCCCACACCTAGAGCTTGTATCTTTTTTTTTTCTTTTTCTTTTTTTCTTTTTCTCTTTTCTTTTCTATTGTTTTCCGGGATCACTACTACTTCACTCACCCGCCAGCAGCAAACGGACTCCGCCTCCGCAGCGCCTCGCCGTACTTCCACAGCAGGAAGGGCGCGGGCCAGCCCAGGACGACGCCGAGCAGGGCGAGCAGGGTGTTGCCCCAGCCGTCGCCGAGGGCGGCGTAGAGGCTGGGGGCGAAGAGGGGGAAGCCGAAGCCGGCGAGGGAGCGGAAGACGGTGCCGGCGCTGACGGCGGAGGCGGCGAAGCGCGTGTAGGTGTCGACGAGGTACGTCTGCAGGCACTGGAAGGAGATGATGGTGGCCGTGGCGAAGAGGAAGGCGCCGACGTTGGGCCAGATCCAGTGCGTCTTGAACCGCGCCGTCCAGCCGTAGACGATGAGCCCGAAGGGCATGAGGACCGCGCCCGGGATCATCATGGGCACGCGGTACTCGGGCTTGCCGACGCCGCCGTAGCGCTTCTTCAGGGAGACGTAGATGCGGTCTTGGAGGGGCGCGCAGATCTGCGCGCCGAGGAAGAAGCCGAGCCCCAGGGAGATGTAGTTGAGCCCGCCGATGCCGAGGGATTCGCCGTAGCCCGCGGGGGCGGGAGATGACCAGAGAGTGGGGAAGGAGGTCAGGACGATGTAGATTAGTCCGTATACGTAGAGCATGTACACGGCGATGACCTGCACGATGATCTGCGTCGTGATCATGCGGAAGGGGCGCTCGAGGGCGATGCGCAGCATCTTGCCCACGGTGCGGTCCGGGTTGTCGTAGGGGGTGTGCAGGGCCTCGTTGCCGGTTTCTTTCACGAGGCGGCGCTTCTTCCACATGAGCAGGACGGGGGCGTACGTCTCCTTGAGGAAGAAGATCCCCGCGCCCTGGATCAGGGCGTCGGCGATGGTGGTGGCGTAGAAGGCCCAGCGCCAGGACGTGTTCTGCGCGATGAAGGCGCCGGCGATGGGGCCGATGGCGGGGCCCAGCAGGGGCGCCAGGCTGTAGATGGAGAGCGCCTTGCCGCGGTCCTCGGCCGTGAACAGGTCGCTGAGGACGCCGCCGCCGATGGCGAGGGGCGCCGACCCGCCCAGGCCCGAGAGGAACCGGAAGGCGATGAGCTCGCTCTTCGTGCGCGCCAGGCCGCAGCCTAGGTTGAAGAAGAGGTAGATTAGGTTCACGAGCTGGAGGACGAGGACACGGCCGTATAGCTCGGAGAGCGGTCCCCATCTATATACGCCGTACCGATCAGTCTGGATTCGTTGCTAGGTTTGGCTATGAGAGGGAGGGGTTGGGCGAGAACGGTAACTTACACCAAGGGGCCAATCGCATAGGCAAGGATGAAAATCGATAGCGTCAGGTTCTTTTCAACTATTTTTGTTGTAACCGGTCAGCCTTTGATGAATCTTTCCGCTGAATCTGGTTCATATTTAAGGCAGATGAACTCAGAGGGGGGGGGGTTGGCTTATGAGGTTTCGACTTACAGGCTTGGTCGATTCCTAGTTCTTCTCCGATTGTCTCGAGCGCAGGTGCCACGAGGGACGACGATATCGGAGAAATGAAAGTGAAGAGCGAGACGGTAAACACGGCCGCCCACTTCTTAGAGAACTTCCAGTTCTTTGGGTTCTCCGGGTCGTCGGGTCCCGTCCAGGTCACGAGGTTGGGGTCGTTTGGGTTGGGCGCCGTCGTGTCCACCTTCTCCGTGAGCTCAGGCCCCAGCTCGGGGTCCCTTTGGTTCATAAATCCATCTCGGATTTCAGTTTCGGATATGTGACGAGATAGGGCACGCGACGACGGACGCGAGTTCTGCTCGCGGTCTTCTTCCCAGGAGGACGATATGCTGCTGGCGGTGCTGCTGCTGCTGTCCTCAACCTCGGTGTCCTCGTCGTGTTGATGGTCCTTCTTCTCGACCTCGGCCGAATGTCTCGTTGGGACGGCATCTTGAGTATGGGAAGTTGCTTCTATCTGCTCTTTAGAGCCGGACTCCAGCTTCTCTGGATTGTCCATTTTCAACCGCAAAAAAAGCTATCTCTTACCACTATTCTCGTCGGTGGGTGTAAAAGGTCAAATTTCTCTAATCAAGTAGCAGCGAAGCCGGACTCATGACTTCTCAGCATCAGCAGGGTTGGGGTTCCCCTCTTGGCAACAAAAGCGTGATTCTATTCCGTCGCTATGTCGCGAGTTTAAGTATGGATTGTATTGTACAACTGTCGCGTTAACCCGCTGGGGAAAACCTGGACTCGAGATGTAAATAGAAAAAGAGATAAAGAGAAAAGTCTTATAGTTGTATAAAAATTTACCCCTTCAAACAGTAGTTTGGTCCACGGTCACAACGGGTTTGAGCTATTCGTTTACATCGACAACAGGACGGACGGGGGCCAATAGAAATAAATAGAAAATAGAAAATACCCAAAGGGGTGCCCCTCCCGTTCTCGGGTCCGTATAAATCTTTTGCAGGATAACAGAAATGACGTTGCGGATATCGCCGTCGGCTGGCATCGTGCCTGGAACCTATGGTACTACTACATACTTATACGCACTCGTCTTCTCGTAATCGGTAACAGACTCCGTACCTAGTTCTGTCCGTTATATAAGGGCCGAAGGGGCGAACTCCTTCGTGGGGTTGGAGCTGACCAATGGCAGGTGACGTAAAAGAACAAGCTTTAGGCTAACTTACCCGCATCTCGGTACCTTGGCCGATTTTGGTCGAGGGCGGAGTTAAAATCTGGACTTAGGGGTTCGTTGGGCCATGTTGGGCGGATGATGCTCGGAGGCGAAGCGGCTTGCTGTCGGTACCGGTATGCTGGATTAGCACGTTAATTAACTAATCCGAACGAAAGCTTAACGGTACAGAAGCCTGATTGGCAGAATATTCTCGTAGGACAGAATCCTGTTGAGTCATAGCATTTGTACTTCAGGAAAACGGCTTGCTATCCAACCCGCAACTGTGGGGCAATTAAGACGAAAAAGACAAAGCAGGCGAGTTGCAGGGACAAAGAAACCTTCAATTACGGAGTAGGTAGTAAGATTTGCTTTGCTTTAGTTACCCACTTCTGCTCCTCTAGATCTTCTAGACTCTCCACATTGCGACTCATCTATACAACATTATAACCATAACAAAATTCCACCAAAGATGAGGCTCTATTCGTACCCGTATTATGCATTTCGTTGATACAGTAGATTTTAAAGATCTTATCTGGCTGACCTAGGCTCGCTAGGGTCGGGTATAGATAGGCTAGATAAACCTTAACACTGCATTAGTTGCCCTATCTACTTAAGTACCTAGGCACCTACCTAATCTACCAAACTACTTACCTAGAATAGAAGGATAGCCACAGCTATTCTTCTCCAATTCGACGCCTTAACTAACTCCACTGTGAACAATAGTTTGGAGATGTCTAATGGTTGTATGTATGTATGTATGTAGCGTGATCGATGACGTCAAAAGAACGAGTATTACAGCTACCTTTCACCACGCGATACCGCAAGACAGGACAAATGTCTGTTGTAATTGGAGAGACTAGACGAGGAGATGATGCTATAGTGTGGGATAATAGAGCTAATTGACGAAATTGGTCCACCTTGCGACCTACTTAGTATTATACTCCCTAACCTAGGTACTCCGTACAGTAGTTAAGTTAACTCTCGGAGATAATGACATTTACACCGATACTGTCTCGGAAATATATATGTTTATATTATATACACAGAGCTCTCACAATCATTTAGACCTTTGTTACCCACCCATCTAATATCTTACAGATCTAACTGGGAGTTAACTGGATATTTGTATACTCACGGAGATAATTTGGTACTTAATTAAGTATTTAATATCGAGTTGAAGGAACTTAAGTTGACGATTGAATAATATATGGTAACTAACTTGTAGCGATTATGGCCGTTAGATTGGGTTCGGGGGGGGGACAGGCAGAGAGAGCTTGGGCCACCTAGACATCACTGCCAGAAAGGTGCCTAGGTACCTTGGTACTCAGCTCAGATCCCTAGTGCTGCCGGCTCCTGTCAATTGGCACCACGTGACAAAGCCTATCCAGAAATTTTTGGTCAATGTCAATCGCTAAAGCCAAAGCGCGTGTGTTGTAGCTCAGAGACAGCCAGCCGACTTTAGTTAAGTGTTCGAGCCAACGATCGGACACCAGCCAAGATGAAGCCCAGGAGATTTCACGGTCTTCAGCGGCCAGTAAGTTTGTTTGTTAATCTCTTTCACATTGTCTTCGTTTCCGTCTCTACTTTACCATCAATCGCATTACCGCCTCTTTCTCTATCTGTAACCGTAGCTGACTATAAATCTCGGTGTCCCCCAGAAACTGCGACAGTCATGGAACAAATATAATCTTTATAATCTGTCGAGGGCGCAGGACCCTAACTTCCGCCGAGACGACAATAAAACATTCTTCCAGCAGAAATGGCGCGCCAAGGGGCTGCTGCGTACCTACCACGGCGAACACATTGTCGAACGAAAGTGGGAGCGAATGTTCAATAGGCGGCTTTTGAGTGTCGCCGACATGGATACTGGGTATATGGCTAGGAACGACGGCTCCGAATTGGCCGCGGGACGGGGATCCGGCGTAGAGCAGCCTCCTATATGGGGTCGGTGGGGGATTCCTCCGCGCACCATCACTCCTTACATGCAGATGACATTCGCACCAATGGAGAGGAGGTTAGATATCGCTATTTTCAGGGCTATGTTTGCCAGCAGTGCGCGACAGGCTAGGCAGTTTTGTGTCCACGGCGCTGTCAAGGTGAATGGCAAAGTCGTGAGTGTTTCCTGACCCCTAACCTATATAGCATTCCATCATATATTGACTCGGTGTCACGAATAGGTACCCTATCCAGCCTATCGTCTAAATCCGGGCGACATGTTCCAGGTCGACCCTGAGCGTGTCCTTTATGCAACTGGCCTACCAAAGCTACCCCCCAAAGAATCTCAACGACCATCATCTCTTGCCAATGAAGACGAGGCAGGGGAGGAAACTCCCGAAGCCACCGCCGAGGAGGTATCAGAAGTCCAGGCCGCCGAGCCAGAACAGGACCCGGATACGACGGACGCACCCGAGGCCACTCCGGTCGATATGAAACCCACTCGAAAGCAAATCCAGGATTTAACAGCGCAAGCTAAAGCGATCCTGAAAGAACAGCCATTAAGCGTGGCGCAAAAGAAAGGCCTACGAAGCTTCATCCAAAGTACCAAACCATTACTTACGCGCGCGGGCCGGCCGAATGCCTCGCCTACAGAAATCACTGACACGCTATCCACGCTTCTAGCTGAGCTAGATCTTGGGGTTAGCGGTCATGAAAAGACAGCGTCTGAGGAGAATGCATCCTCAAACTCAGCTGCAAGCCTCAGCGCGGCCGAGCTAAAGCAGCTAGAACAGCGTATGACAGAGCACATGCGTGAGGAAGAGGAGAACCCCTATGATCCTTCCAAACCATACGCGACCCCTTGGCGACCACGGAATTATATGGCTCCCTTCGCCTTCATTCCTCAGTATCTTGAGGTGAACCAGAACATCTGCTCGGCCGTCTACCTACGGCATCCTGTAGCACGGAATGGCTCCGCCGAAGTCCCTACCCCATATCCCGTTGAAGTTAACCAGCTTGCTTTTAACTGGTATCTTAGGAGACGGTAAATAGCTTCATTGTTAGCTGAAGTATTATATTTGAAGGCGATGGTTGGCAACAAATCTAGAGAAAAGAGGGATCGGCGCCAGTGTCATGTAAATCGCATCCGCTTCTTCGCTCGTACTAGATCTGTACATTCCGCAGGCCGCCCGATCGAATCGGGGATAGACAAAAGGGGGAGAGGAAACGAAGAGTTCTCTGCACATATGTCTACACGTAATGTACTTATCAACCTACAATCCTCCCGATGTAGAGAAAAGACATGTAAAATATGTATCAAATATTCACAATGAAGGAATGAACTGTCAAAGATGCGAACTTATACGGAGTAAACGCTTATGATATCTCGTCTATAAGGTGAGAATAGGTTCGATCACATTGGATTCCAAGCGCGACAAACAATTGGCCATTATGTTCCCCGGCTCGTATCTTCATCTGTTTGGTCGTGAAATCCCATCTCCTCAAATTCCGCCGCAAAGGTAACTAGATAGTGCTGCCCTATCTAGAAGCCCCATACATAGAATATAAGTGTCTATAAGCTACGTAAAGGCGACTTGTCGCAACTCGCCTCCCCCTACCCCAGCTGCTAATCGATTTGTAAAACGTGGTAAAAATAAAAATAGAAATAAAAAATAAAAGGAAGGAGATGTATAGGTATCGCGTCGCTAGACACCTTAGTCTAAACCGGGCGCTTAGTAACTGGGATCAACTATTTACAAAAGCTTATTTGAAGCTGCTATCTGTCTTTTCGTAACTATAAACACACACACATACACACACACACACATATATATATATATTTGTATATTCAATAATATTGACTGTGAGCTAACCTTTTTAGCGTATTACCTTCCCGCCAAGTTGCTATCCTCCCCTAGGTCTGACCTTATGTCTCTATGCGTACTAATAAGTGCCCAAAAGATACAGCCACAGATCCGAAGATAGGGTTTCGAACTAGGCCTGAACAGAATCTAGGAAATTCACAAAGTCTAGTAGATGTATCACGCAATTTTAATCGTATCAATCGTTGAGTTTTAAGTACGATAATTATTTTGGGGTATAGCATCTGCTAAGGAAATACTGGAATCGCACAAAAAATAAGGAAAAAAACACAGTTGTTTGCGACTAAGGAAACTAGAGGCGTGACCATGTTGACGGCCAGTGCGTGTCGAACACCAAGGACAGTCCCCTCTTCAAATGGTACAAGCCACTGAGACTTGCGAACCAACCCATCTGATGAAAGAGATCTCTCCTCCTAAAATACAGACATCTAGCTGCGTAAAATTTTCTGCTGCTAGACATTATCGTTTTAATCTTCACAGCCGGCTTGGCTTGCCTGTTTCCTCCGCCCCGGGTATACTATCATGGACCCTAATGACTAAACAAGCCGCCGACCTCACAGAGGATTGTTGGCGCAACACACAAGGAGAGCAGGGAGACCGTCAGATGTTGTAGAGAAATTTCGAAAAATGTTTTGTCCAGTCAAAAGGGATTCCTGGTAGATGCTGCGGCTTGGTGCATATTCGTCATATGCCATATCCGTCTTCTCCTCCAGTCCGAATGGTATTTAGGTGATCATGTAAGGGGTGAAGGATTAGCCGCGTGTTATCAGATGCTTGAGAAAACGGTTTTATTAACCCGGCAGAACACCTGATTAGCCCATGTCTATTCATTGCTGAAAGTCCCAGGCGACTTCAATCTTGGACAAGTTTTGTTTCTTGGGAACCCAACTTGAAGTATGTGAACGCCATAATCCCTTAGTACAAGATTGGTCATTCTTTCGTGAGAAGGGCTGCCCCGAGATGAGCTTGTTTTCGTGAGGTTTATTAAGTGGGAATTAAAAGCGAAGAAGATGAATAGACAGAGAGAAGTGAAAAGAAATACGGCAGGCTGGTATAGAACAGGCATCATCAAGGCTCGGGCGTGGCACGTAGACTGAAACAGACGTCGGGGGGTGTTTAGCGTAGGGAGAATCCCTTGCGCTTGCCCTCTTTCTCTATCGGTTTGCCGCTCTCGACCCTGGCCTTCTTGTCTTCGAGTTCTAACCGCTGTCGCTCTAGTTGTTCTTTCATCTCGCGGTGGCGCGCGTACAGCTCTTCTTCGCTCTGTTTCAGCTTGCTCTCTTTCTCTGACACCTTCTGTTGGAAGACCATCTTCATCTCGGCCTCCATCTTTGCGAGCTTCTGTTCGTGTAGGGCACGCTCTTCCTCCTGCTTGACAGCGGGGTTGACCTCTTTGAAAACACTAGGGTCCTGGGCAACACCCATAGCAGTAAGTTTGTCTGTTCTGTAGTTCTCGTACAGGTTGTTGTTGGTATGCTCCTTGAGTTCCTCCATGTGTGTTCGAATGAGCATCTGACGAAGCTTAACAAAATCACAATGTTCCTCGTTGTCGACTTCAATGATACCCCAAGGGTAGCGTCGGCCACGGACTTGACGCCCATCGGCATTAGTAACCTCGTCGTTGCTACCGACGACAGCGAAGGGAACCTTAGACATAATTTCATTGTTCTCAGCAATGGTCTCTTCATCATCTAACTCATAACGAGGACCTTCGAAGATCTGAATGCCGTGGTGTTTGATATCGGCAAGGATCTATAGTTACAGTCAGTCTCAGCGCACCTGCAGTTGATTCCGCCAACTTACTCTAGACTTGAAGCTGGTAATCTCTTCATCGGTAAGGGTATCTGACTTGGCAATAACAGGAATCAGGTTGACCTTGGTATGCAGACGACGCATGACTTCAATATCCAGAGGCTTCAAGGAGTGGCCGGTGGGTTGAATAAAGAACACACAGGCGTGGATACGGTTGTCCACAATGTTCATACGGTTTACCTTGTTCTCAGCATCCAGATAAGCATCATAACGCTGCTCGATGTTGTCGACAATGGGCCTCCAAGACTCATCATTGTTGACAAAGTCACCAAACCCAGGGGTGTCAACAACAGTCAAGCGCAGACGGACACCAGCTTCCTCAATGTCGGCGCTGATAGATTGAATAGAGACGGTCTTGGGTATTATGTCAAGGCTAGGTCCCTTTCGGTCCTTGGGGGGATACAGCGAAGTGTTGAACAGAGTGTTGACCAGAGTAGATTTACCCAAACCGGATTCACCTAACAAGGGGTTAAGACTTTGACCTCTACAGATGAATCTAGGCCTTATACGTACCGACAACCATTACGTTGAAATTGAACCCTTTTCGAACACTCTTGCGGTGCCACTGGTTAGGCAGGTTGGCAAACCCGACATATCCTGTCAGTTTCCTTCGGACAATATTCTTATTGTCATTGACAATTGGACCTGAAGAAACGGCTGTCGTTTTCATGTCAGAGACGTCGATCGTTGGAGATGGAACTGAGGACGCAAGCTGGACATCTGCTGGCGCAGGCGATCCACTCGTACCGTTTGCAGCTACACGAAGACAAGTTAGCCAACTACGGGTTACCAATGCAATTGAAGATTTTATAAATATGCCAGGTCCGTGTCGCAAGATAGGTCCACAGGTCAATACCAGGCATCGCATCCATGTAGAACTCATCGTAAGACATGGGTTTGTGGGGTCCCAGAAAAGGAGCATCGACAGCCAACATGCTTCTAAAGTGACGCATGGATGGAACCTGGTTCTCCTGATCTATCATGCCTTTGGTCCGCGCAGATAGGGGTGGAGTATGGATAAGTTCCCGATGTTTAGAATAAACTGTCTGGGTCGAAACAAAGCTGTTGTCCAGCTGAACACTGCTGTTTCGTGCCTTGCTGTGACCGTTGAGGAAAGGTGGCATTGTATGTAGTGCAGGTTTTTTTCAGGGGTGTTTTTTTTTGGGTCGTGAAGGAAAGTTTGCTTCTAACAATGGTTGACTATTCCAAAGAACCAGAAAGGCAGCCAAGAAGTAATAGATCAGCCCAAAAAAACAAAACGAGTGTGGTCCAGTAACGAGCGCGTTGGTGATGTTTGATCCAAGAGAAGAAATAGGAGGACTTGGCCGGTCGAGAGAAACGTTGCCTGGGGAGAGTAGGTAAACCGGGCGCCTCAGATTTGTCGGCCACGGGTTCAATGGAAGCGACGGTGTCAAGAATATGGCGTGTCCATGGCAATTCGGCGACAGTGACGACTGTGTAGAAGAACGTCTATGCTTACCCATTATGAATGTTTGAAGGTATGTCGAGATCTAAGAAATGTCGCTAAGGAGGTAGTCGCAACGAAATCTAAGGGTGTAGAGAAGGTTAGTTCTAGTTCCATTCGTACAACTACTGTAGGCGATTCGAAAAGGGATGAGAGCTGCCGCGAGTGCGATGGCAGATGGTCGAAGCTGTCAACGAGGTGCGATAGCTAAGGTATCACAAGCAACGGTGCTCTCTGCACAGGAGCGCGTAGGCACGTAGGCAGGCATGGATAGGGTCGGGGAAGGTGATAGGATGCCGAGTGCCTGGCGAGCAGGCCAAACGCAGTGGTGGTGGCAGCCAGATGAGTAGATCGGGAGTGTTGGTTGCAGCTCACATACCGAAAGATGATGCGTTTGCTTCAGACTCGCGTATCGAGTCGTGTCAATGGCGTGGCAGGTCACAGACACACACAGACACGAGGAGAGAGAAAAAAAAAGAACGGGTGGTCTGGTGCCGGAAGGAGTCAGAGGTAGGCAGGTAGTCGCGTTCGATGATGGTATTATGCTGTCAGTAGACGTAGTCAATGTCAAAACTGCAGTCAGTTCACGCGGAAGGGAAAAAGAAGGAGTCGAACAAAATTAGGCCTGGACGGGATTGTGGATAAAGGAGATGGTTTGGCTCTCTCGGTGGAAAAGGGACGTGACAGGGTGTGTTGAGAGCAACCTAATCCTATTCGCTCCAACGTGCTAAGTTATTAGTTAAGGGAGCTTTTGGAGGTGGTGGGACACTACGGCATACTGTACAGCAGAAGATTTTCCAGTCTACTACGTACACTAACCTACTTGAAAGGTACGTGGGTGCATGTTGGCCCCGATCCCCTAGCCCACCTAAAATGGCCATAAAAAACGACTATAATGGCCAGCATCCACTCTCTACCTTATATATACATTAGTAGCAAGCCACCTATATAATTTGTAAAGGGCTTTGCTTAAGGGTCATGTTAAGGAATATACCTTTTTAAGGTCTTTAGCTTTTTTTTTATTTGTGCTTAATATAATATTTAAAGTAAAAAAAATATATATAATTATAAAAATAAGCTTAATTATATATAACTAAAATTAAACTTAAATATTTTTAATTATAAAGTTAAACTTTATATTATTATATTATTAGTTATTATTTTATACTTATATTTTAATTCTAGGTTAGTTTTTAAAAATAGCAGCTTTAAAGCGTTAATTTTTAATTTATAAAAATATTATATTTTTTAAGCTAAAATAATATTAGTTATAACTATTTTATTAAATTGCTTATATAATAAATTTAAATATTTTATAGCTTTATAAACTTATTATATAAATTTAATTAGCGTTATATTTTAATATTAGCAAAAAAATATATTAATAATAAAAATAAAATAATAATTTATTTTAAAATATGCTTTATTAAGATTTATTATTTTAACTAGCTATATTTAACGACTTTTAATTTTAGCTAAAAGCTATTATATAAAGCATAAAAAAATATAGCTATTATATAAAATATAAAAGCAACCAACTAAAAAAAAAAAACAATAAAAAAAAAAAATTTAAAAAAAAAATAATTTTTTAAAAAGTAGCTAGCTTAAAAACTAGCTAAAAAATAAAAGTTTTTAAAAAATATAATTATAATTAAAAACTAATAATAGTTTTTTTTTAAACTTTTAATTTAGTTTAATAAATATATTTTTAAATAATTAATTATTTAAATTAAATATAATTATAATAGTTTAAAAAAACCTTTTTTTTTTATTATTT
>MU380163.1:0-269050 GCA_022495085.1 Xylaria sp. FL1042 | reverse complement strand
TATTATTTTTAATTAAAGCTATATTTATAGCTTTAATAATATTTATTAGCGTTTTTTTTTTAAATTATTTAATTAATTATTTATTTTAATTAAAAAATTTTTATTGTTTTTTGCAGGCTTAGTTTTATTAATATAACTTAGCTAAATAGTTATTATTATTTATATTTAATTTTTAATTAAGTTTATTATTATTAAAATAAACGCTTGTTTAAAAATTTTTTTTAAAGTTTTATTTAAATTATAATATATAAATAATTAGTTTTTTTTATTGCTTTTTATTATTTTAGCTATTTATTTTTTATTAATTATTTTTATAATAATTGCTGCGCGTTTTTTTTTAAATTTATTTTACGTAAATATTTTAAATCGTATATAATAGCTGCGTTTTTTTTATATTTTTTAAAAAAAAAATATTTTTTTTATTTTATTATTTAATATTAGCTATAATATAAGTTTTAATATTTTATTTATAGCATTTTTTAAACTTGCAAGTTTTTTAGTAGTATATTTTTTATAAAAATATTATTAAATTATAATTGCGTTATTAATAAGTTTTAATTATATATTTGTCGCGTTTTTAATAAATAAGTTGTTTATTATTATTAATAAAATTTCTACGTCGCTTATTATTTATAGCATAAATATAACTTTTTTACTAGGTATAGTTTTTTTTTTTAAATTTAATAAATATAATTATTTAAAGCTATTTTATAAACTTATAAAGTTATAAATAAATTTATTAAAAAACCCTTGTTTTTTTATATTATATAATTATTATTATAGTTTATATATTTTTTTTAGCTTTTGTTTTTTTTATAAAAAATTTTTTTTTTAATATTTAAAAATAACATAGTATTTATATTTAATATTTTTTAACTAAAATTTTATAATATATTTAAACTTATAATAATTATAGCATTATATAATTTTTAGCTTTTTTATAAAAAGTTTATAATTAAATAATTATATTTTTTATATTAAGCTATTATTATAAATAGCTTTAATTGCTATAAAATTATTTAAATATATTATAATAAAAATAAATTTTATTTTTATATTTTTTAATATTATTTTTTATATTATATAATAATTATAATAGCGTTTTATTAAAATATATTTTTTAAATATATTTTATAAATATTTTTTTAATTATTACTATATTTTTTTATTTTATATTTTTATGTTTTTTTTAAAAGCTTTAATAATTTATTTTTTATTGCTAGCTTTTTTAAGCATTATATTTTTAAATATTAAAATGTTTAATTAGTTTAACTAATTTAACTAATTAAATAACTAAATTAGTCTTAGTTAAACTAATCCACTTTTTAAGTGATTAATTTAGTTAAAAACAAATTTATAAGTGACTAAATTAGTTAAGACTAGTGACTAAGACTAAGACTAAGACTAATTTAATCACTTTTAGTTAGACTAAAATGACTAAAATAATAGGTAATAAATAAGGAATGGGCTAGTAAAAATCAGTAAAAATACTTTTTATATAAAGGTAAAAAAATGCTATTTAATAGTAGTTTTTCGATTTTTTTGGCCTAGTAGTTATTTTTTAAACTTTATTTAAAAAAAAGGTTTTTTTTTAATAAAAAAAAAGCTAAAGTTTAAATAAAGTTTAAAAAATAACTACTAGGCCAAAAAAATCGAAAAAAATACTATTTAATAATACTTTTTTACCTTTATATAAAAAGCATTTTTACTGATTTTTACTAGCTTTTTTCTTATTTATTACCTATTATTTTAGTCATTTTAGTTAGATTAATAACTAAATTAGTCACTTTTAATCACTTAGCCTTTTTTTTTAAGTGACTAATTTAGTTAAAAAAGCCTTTTTAAGTGACTAAATTATTTACTTAAAATTAAAACACCTTAATATAAAATAATAAAAGCTATTTAACGTTGTTAAAAATAATAATTTTAATAATATTATAATATATAATAAAACTTAAAAAATATTAAAGTATAATTATTTAAGTAGTAAATAAAAAAATAGCTAGTTAAAGGCTATAACTATAATAAATATTAATTTATATAAGGCCGAGCGACTACTTTAAGCCGTAGTTTTATAAGCTACGCAATTTTTAAAAGACAAGATAATAAAAATATATTATGTAAAAGGTTTTTTATATAACCTTTTAAAATATAGTTTTTTTTATATAAATAATTACTTATAAAAAAACCGCGCAGCCAAGGCTATATAATAGGTTAAATAATAATAACTATAATATAAGTTTTAATATTTTATTTATAGCATTTTTTAAATTTATAAATTTTTTAATAATGCGTTTTTTATAAAAATATTACTAGGTTATAGTTATATTATTAATAGGTTTTAATTGCGCGTTTATTACGTTTTTAATAAATAGTTTATTTATTATTATTAGTAAAATTTTTGCGTCGCTTATTATTTACGGTATAAATACGACCTTTTTATTAAATATATATTTTTTTTTAAATTTAATAAATATAATTATTTAAAGTTAGTTATTTTATAAACTTATTAAATTATAAATAAATTTATTAAAAGTTTTTAATTATTTTTTATTTAACTTAATAAAAAATTTAAATATATTTTTTATAATTTTATTATTATTTTATTTATAGCTATATTAAAAACCACGCTAAAATTTTAACGCGGTTTTTATTTTACTAAAAAATAAAATAATAATAAAATAATAAAAAATATATTTAAATTCTTTATTAAATTAATAGCTATAAAATTAATAAAGTTATTAAAGTTTTAATATATAAATTTTATATAATAATTTAAAGTGGTTTACTTAAGTAAATAGTTTATTTATATAAGAGATATATTATTAATAAAAAATATTAAATAAACTAAAGTATTAATAAACTTAAGAAATTTTAATTTTAATTTAAAAATAAACGTATAAAAAAAACAATAAAATAAATTTAACTAAATAGCTTTAAAATAAAAAACTAAAATAATACTTTAATATTTTATAAAATAAATCTTATTTAAGTTTTTTTTATTAATTTTTAAAAATGCTTTTTTAATAAAATAAATAAATAATTTTTTTTACTTAATTAAAGTTTTTAAATTAAAAATAAATAAAACTTATTATATTAATTATTTAATTAAAAAAAATAACTATTAAAAAAAATTAAAACTTAAAAATTAAAAAATTAAGCTTAAATTTTAAGTTAATTAATTTAATTATTACTTAAAAAAAGCTAAAAATAACTTAATTATAAATTACTTAGCTTATAAAAAAATTAGTTTAAGCTTAAAAAAAATTAAAAACTAAAAATAATTTTTTTATAGCGTAATATAAAAAAATAATAAAATCTAAGTAATTAATTAATAATATATAAAAATAGTTTTATTAAAAATAAAAAAATAGAATTTTTTTTTTAATTATATTTATAATACTTATATTTTAAAAAATTTAACCGATTATAAAGCTATAAAATAGCTTAACTTTTATTATACTTATTTTCCTAGCTAGTTAAATAGCTTTTATTAATATAATAATAACACTTTTTTTTTTTTTTAAGACTTAATATAACTAGAGCTTTTAAAATTACAAGGTATATAATTAGCTTATTTAAGTAAAACTAACTTAAAAAGGTTTTTTTTTTAAAACCTTTTTTAAGTCCTTTTATTTTGTTTTTTATGTTAGTTTATTTAATGTTAACGTTAGGTTTTCTATTATTATTACTACGTAATGCAGAAAACCTCCGGGCATAAATAATAATAACCTAGGTTAACTATTATATAAATACTTAGCACTTGTAAAGACTGCTAGCCCTGTTGCTATAGCCTACCCTGCAGAAAACCTCCGGCCTCTCTTGCGTGCCTATCCCCGAAGGCCGATGGCGTACGCCTGGATATTACTTCGTAATATAGAAAACCTCCGGCTAAAGAGGTTATAGCTTATAGCAGGCGCAGCCTACCCGTCCACTTGTCATTTAGTCTAAGGCCACCTGATATAACTTCATCTATCGGTGGCTATAATGATAATTACTCATTATTTAGGATAACATTATATCTCCTCGATAGAACTTTACGGCTGGATCATACTTCATAGATCGAATCGTATCGTGCATCCCCTTGTATATTCCAGATGAAACCCCTGCCTTTCGCTTCTATGTCCCGATCTTTGTTGCACTCAACCTGTAATCTACATGGCTTAATAAGGGGACTCATCCTGGCACTGGTTGCAGACAACACTTACCCCTGGAACAGCATTGTACAGAAATATCTGTTCGAATACTCTTCTTATACAGCTACAGCACCCTCTGCGGCCGCTTCGCCCTCGCCATTGAAGCCTATAGCCCCATCACCGACTACTAGCGCAGGAGAATAGGCGCCGAGGTTTATGTTTAGAGGGACAGCGAGAGAAAATGTGGCGAAAGTTGCGAGTGCGAGTGGCAAGATGGACTTCATTGTATCTTCGCTAACGATAAGGCAGTAGGGTGTAGGTGGGTTGAACCAAGACTAGTGCTTTCGAGTGTTTGTGCGAAGGTGATTAAAGGAGAACATGGATAGACGAACTGGCTGAGAGCATGGGAAAATGAAAAGCAAAGGAATCAAGTTGGAATTTATAATACTGCCGTGCCTAGCGAGGGACAGTAAATGAAACTGACATACTAAGTAATTGAGCCTAAATATCCATTGCTGTATAAAATATTGAATATCTTCGCCTAGACAAACAGAATCAGTTATAAAACTGCCCAGCCGTCACAGACAGTTGTCTAGACGTGTGATGGCCAAATCGCCATGTAGCGCCAAGCGAGTTGTTTTAGCCAAGATGTTAGATCGCTGGACTCCATTGTGATATTCCCGCCAGTTACTCTTAACAGAATCTTCCTAATAAATCCCCCCAAAGGCCGGACGTTTTCATCTGAAATATTTACCTCGCGGGGTCGACTAGGCCTTTGAAGTCTCATTTCACAACAAGGCCGTGACATTGTGGATGAGGCTGTTTAATTAATTACTCATCTCGAGTCCTGCACTGCAAGAGTCCTGTAGTTGTTGCCGTAATTATCAGAGCACTCCGTTTTCCGAATCACATATTGGAGCTGCATGGTACTCAGTGCATATTGAGACAGCTTGACGTTTAGAATAGCAGAGCTGACACGGCGAGGCCAGCCAAGGCGCCATATGTAACTGCAACCCAAGACCGACGTGTATCATAAGCTAACTTGGCAGTGTTTTGACAATTAAGCACGGACATTGCCCGAAGGTGCTGCAACGCACCGCTCGACAGCCACATCTACTGGGCTGTGGTATACTTTTCTCCACGTTTCATGAATGCCATCTCTCACACTTGATCCTCTTGTGATTAAGAAATACTTGAGATCTGTACTCTACTTCTCTCACCATTGCAGCATGTTCAACCCGTGCACGCTACGACAAACCTCTGAATAAATAGTCACTCGTTTGCTCAGAAGAAAAGATAACAACCTTAAGGCTTCTAGAAGTATCGGTGTCCCTATTGTGTCAAGCGCGCAAAATTATGAGCAGACATTCCAAAAATGAATAAAATAGGCGGAGAGAAGTATAGCGAACTGACACAGTGGAGATCTAGGTATCAATACATCAGCCCCTTTGGCATCAGAGTGTTAGATCCAGCGCCGCTCATTCAAACTTCTATAATTGTCACGACCTACGTTTCTATGGCAGCACATCCGACCTACGACTTGAAGAACCCGCATTAAAGTGTATTGCACCATGACAAGTGAGTGCTGTGATCGGCTTCTCTTATGATTGAGGGTCATGAATGAGTAGACTTAAGTGCCTATGGGCGAGCGGGAAGGTTTGATACTAAATAATGCCCGTTGAAAATGTGTCAGGTGAATAGGTGACACCCTAGTGTGTACCTATCAGGCTGGGTCTATATATACAGGCTATCCCTCCCAACTACCAGTTGAAAGGGATAGGGGCTATGTTGACAAATACACCCTATGGCTACTGGCCCCCTTCTACCTACCTGCTATGTGACTGCGTAGGCTATTCCATTCACTCTGGGACGGACAACCCTGACAAAATGATAGTGATGTGACGGTAGTAACAATGCAATTGCAGCAGCAACCCGCGGCACCACTAAAAGTAGAACGTAGCCGAATCGGGCGCTTGACCTCGTCTATAGCTATTTTATGGTACAGCGACAACATCTCTTTGATCATTCATTCTGATCGCATGGGCTAATATCTAGTTCGTCAGTTAGGCTGTCGCACCCTACATTTTACAATTGTCTCAAAGCTTACTTGATCCACCACACCTTGTATTCAATTTGGACAGGAGGGCCGCCCCATAAGCGTAGAAACGTGGAAGTGTATTATATGCGAGAGACTAAGCTTGCAATCCGATAAACCTACTAGAAGTATCTATAGAAGATACAAGCATTTCTTTCAAAGGTACCAGTAAAAAATTCACATGGTAACTTTTAAGAGCCTCAACAACTGTCCCTGATGACACTGATGCATCGGGAGGTAATATCGTATTATTTGAATCCGACTGGTGATCGTGCTGTCTCCTGCTGCTAATGTTGCCTCTCGCTACCTCACTCTGTATCATCGACAGGGCTGAATATAACAACAACACTCTCATAGATGCGAGATATATCTGTATCCAGCCCCCTCGAGCTAATATTACCGAGCTGCATGTAATTAAAAGTTATTTGTTAAAGGTATGGATTAAAGTGCCACCCATGCCTCGTTAGTATCTGCACACTAGCAGCGGAATTAATAATACGGCACATAGTGCATAATAATATATCATACGGTTATTTGCCTCATAAATATAAATAATACTACGTAAGAGCTTAAAGTAGAGTGTTTGTAGAAGATGCTAAATATCACTCAGTCGCTAGAACGGTTCAACAGTCTAGACTATGTGTTACAATTTGAGGACCGGTGAGCTTTGAATGTTTTAAGATGTTGGGCTAATATTGATAGATGCATCCCATTCTGTATCATTAGACCAGACCCTATATTCTATTATCAACACGACCATCGGAACTGGGGATTGATGAAGAACCCAGCGAGAAATCGAAGATAGGAGGCTCGAGCCAATACACATACTATGTACATACCTAATCTAGTTACTAAAATACATGATAGGCGAACTACCTGGTCTATTGTGCATAGGTAGGTATACTCGTATGGTATATAGATGCATATAGACTAGGTTAGGATTAATTTATTTGCCTCTTGTAATAGTTTGGCGAAGCTGGGGTGACAGTGGATCGGCATCTTTTCCACCAATTCGATGCAAATACTGCTTGTTCCTCTGGACCCTTCTTTCTCAACGTGGTTAGACTGCCATTTCATCATCACGTTTCTGGGTGCTGGGAGAGTTAAGTTGATCCATACTTTTCTCCGCTCGCGTGGTTTGTATTTGTTTATCCGGATGTAAACTCGCCAGGATATCAATCACGTTTTATACAAGTGATGTTTGCTGCTGAACCCTATACTGTTGGGTATATACAACGAAGGTCCGATCAGAATTACAAAACGGATTACACATCGCTACATAGTATATAGAAGAAAATAGCCTGTTGAATTAAGTATCTCAGCAGCAGCAAAATGGACTGGATATACATGTCAATGCTAGTCCGCAGGACACCTCTTTGGGAGTAAGTGATCATGCATCTCAATCAATAGAGCGATGCGCGGACCGAATTAGAACAAGGTTAGCGCTGGGAACTAATGGATCTAACCTAGGTTAGCTTCTTTATCGGTGGTAGTAGGCCTAGTAGGTCTTGTTCGTAATATCTCGAGTTGCAGCAATCTTCTGGCGCCGGCGTCACCTCGTCTATCGCAGTCCCGAGATAATGGGTCAGCCAAGATGATGCTAAGTGGTGGTGAGCGCTGCGCAGCCAATGCCATTCATTGTAGTCCGCTACTCTACGTGGTACTAAGTACATCCCTGAGAAGCGAGAAGCAACCCCAATGACGGTAGCTAGCGTTGACGATCGTCCACCGTTCGGCGCTGGTTACATCTGCTCGTGGCCCGAACCGGCAATTGGCGTGTGCCGTACTTGTAACAATATTCTCATAAAAGAATGAGGGGTTTTGGCATCTAGATCCGGAAACATGATACCATCGAGCCGGGGTGTCATACCATGCCGCCCCCCCCCCTCCCCTGCAGCATGCATTTCTTTCGTTCTATCGTTGGGCTTGCTGCAAGAGGAGCGGGTAGCGAGACCAGGTTAGATCAAAGTGGTGTAGCACGCAGATCAATGCACCATAACATAACATAACACTAAATGTTCCATCCCGCGTCGTCGTCGTCGTCGTCGTCTTCATTCCCACCTTTTCCTTCTCTCGTCTGTCCCTAGCTCCACCTCTCCATAGCGCCTCGAATAGGAAAACGACGCCGTGAGTAATCTAGGGCACAACATGGCCGTGGGTCAGGGTCAACAACATCTCCCCATCCTAGCCATCGCCACCGGTGTCGTCGCACACCACGGGCTCTTCAGGCATGGCGAGTGGCACTTGCACGGCCCGCACATCATCGCTGGTCATCTCATACTCGGCGCTGCCACGGCCTACTATCTGAGCCATTTCGACCATGCCCTCATTGGTGTCTTGGGTCGTTTGGCCGTCCTTGCCGCCGCGTACCTGGGTGGTTTGTTCTCTAGCATGACCATATACCGTCTCTACTTTCATCGTCTCTCCTCCTTCCACGGCCCCAAGCTCGCTGCCATCACCAAACTCTGGCACGTGTGGCACGTTAGAGACTCGACCAATTTTCTCTTCCAAGAGAAAATCTACAAAAAGTACGGTACTATAGTGCGAACAGGTGAGTAGTCTGCCTTTTGCACTTGTATATATCCATAATATCCGGCAGACTAAGTGTTACAACCAAGGGCCAAATGAGATTACGGTATTCCACCCGGCTGCCTTCGAGCTGCTTGATGGTTTCGGCAATGAGACCACCAGGGACGTATGGTACGACATTGTTCGGCCCAGGACTTCTGCCGTTTTCACTCGTGACAGGCTTGAGCACAAGGTAGGTCGCAAATACTGGGCGCAGGGGTTGTCGAGTAAAGGTGAGTGAAATGGTCTCTTCTGAACCGTGCTGAGCTGCCCCTATCATTGTCAACGTGATATCTCTCGGGATTCGACGTGTAGAGACGCTCGACTGCCCCGTCTCGAGTTGCTATGGTTAACAAAGTTGTCCTGGCAGCAAACAATGACTATTACCCTCGCATTATGAGTCTTGTTCGGGACCTCTCGCACTGCATCGGCACATTTGGGACGAACCCTGTAGACCTGGATCAAGTTATGTCCTGGTATTCATGGGATGTCATGGGAGAAGTGCTCTTCGGCGAGGACTTTAACCTCACTAAGTCCCAAGTAACGCACCCAGGTATAGAACACAGGGATCGTGCTTTAGCTTTAGCGGGGCCTCTCGGTGATGCCATATGGATTGCCCTCCTAGGTTTCCAACTTTTACCGCCCGTTGGAAGAGTGAACGATTGGTACCGTATGATACAATTTTGCGAAGACCATATGTACTCGCGTCTCGAGGTAGGCATTGCTCCCACAGCTTCTAAATAAACAGAGCGAACCGATTGCATCTGACGAAATACCCGGTATAGCGAGGTGACAATGGCAGGACTGACATGGCCACATACTTTATTGAAGAATATGAGAACACTGCTGCAAGCAAAACTAAAGAGGCCAGGGATCGCCACCTCGGCGGTACAGCGGTGACAGCGGTCGTCGCCGGAAGGTCAGTCTGAACGGGACTATTATCTAATCTCACATCATCGGTGAAGCCATTACTACCTGAGACTCATAATTACCGTCGTGAAGATTCCGACAAGGAGTAGCTGCTGACATGCTCACTAGTGACACCACCCGTGCTGTTCTCATTGGTATCTGGTGGTTTCTCTCGAAATTCCCAGAACACGCTAAAAGAATCCAGTCAGAAGTTGATGATGTCAACCCACAGGATGCGAATGCCCTGGCAGTTCTTCCACATCTCAATGGTGTAATAAATGAAGCCCTTCGGCTTATCCCACCCGTGATGACGGGATCAAACAGAATCACCGGCCCGAACGGGATGTTGGTCGATGATGTGTTGATCCCCCCGGGAGTGAAAGTAACGTGCCCGAAATATGTTCTCCACAGAAGTAAGTGTGCGCTCCATCCATTACGGGCCGACAGTCACGTCTGACATGTTGCTATCGTTGCGTGGGTATCACTCTAACATACTCATAGTGGAATCAATGTGGGTGCAACCGAATGAATTCATCCCCGAACGGTGGTACTCGCGTCCGGAACTCATCCTCGACAAGCGAGCATATGCGCCATTCTCCACAGGTGCCCGATACTGCCTGGGCAAGAGCATGGCCATAAATGCACTTCGCCTTGTCGTAACCATCATACTACAGGATTACGACGTGGGCTTTGCTCCTGGATACGACGAAGAGACGATGTGGCGCGATATGAAAGATCAGGTCACTTGCCAGCCGGGAGCGGTCTATTGCACTTTTCGGCCGCGCAAGTCGGCAAATTGAGCCATGACTAGGCGCAACAGGCACACTACTACATCAAGGTAGCGGTGTGGTTTGAACGGAATTGGCGAGGGGCATACATGTTAGGATAATGGTAGGAAGTTTCATGATATCAGTTTATTACCAGCTCGGGCGTTCTATTAGCGTCTGAGCCCGCCTCTTCGCATTCTACTTGTTTTATCCTCACTAGTTTCATTAGCTATCGGCACTGTGAGCGATTTCCAGGAAGCCCTCTGTTTGGAAGAAGGGAGTCCCCGTGTTATAGCCGATAGATTAATGTGGATATGACGAAAGATATAGATGAAATGAACGTGATTTTCGACACAATTGGCCTCTTCAGTGCAGACTGTGTGATGGCTCATTGTGTGTACAGTTCTACGCCTAGTATTGAACACCTGGGGCCGTAACGAAAAATCTATAAGCCGTTCGCGAGGAAAATCACAGCCAGTCGTGTGGATTTTGAGACAAGAGCCTATACATAATGAGTAAGGAAAACCAACATAAATGTACTAAATCTAGATGTATATTAGTATTCTATTAAGCTACCAAGGTAGTTTGCCGAATATTGTGGTACATGGATCTTGTCCCTGAGTCCTATCATCAGTCAGAGGCGACTCCTTACTTAGACTCTAGCGAAATATTTCCCGTTGGCAGATGTTTTTGCATTATAAGACAATGAGAGTGAGAAACCCGCCCATACATATAGATAGTAGAACTACCTACTCGATTTCTTCGTTCAGTATTTTCACCTCGGACGTCCATGCTCGAACAATGCGAGACACTCCATTCTGATCCGATAGAATATCTTCTGTCAGTGAGGTTTCATCCGGGGTGCGACACTGGCACGCTTCCACGAAGCTGTTGTTGCAGTTCTAGCTGCTAGTGGTGAAAGATTCTGGAGGGATTTCATCCGAGCAACGAGCGAAACGTGTGTACAAATTACCTCTACAGTAGAAGCGATACCAGGTATTGCGGCGATATAAATTGATAATCTGATTGCTGATATCTAAAAGCTGTATCCTGGGACGCCATCTCTAATGCAGTGATGGTATGCAACCTGGCCTCGTTGCCAATAGTGCGATGCACTATGGAAGAAACCGAACTCCGAATCTTATAGTGTAGATCGTCGTCCAGATCATTAGCCATTTAGGGAGGCGCGGAATTTCTGATGTTGATGAGCTAGAATCCGAATCTGAGGATTCGTTCAATCCTGTTCCTGTTCCTGTACCGTTCCCCGACGACAGCGGGTTCGAGTTTACGTCGGTGGCCTGGAAGTCAGGCGCTTCGCAATCACCCGTCACATTACCCAACTTCATCTGGGCGGTGATTTCCTTCTCATTCGAACCACAGTTCGAGTACTGGGCTATATGTATGGCGTTGTTGGTTTGATCAAAGACGGCTGTGAGAGTACATTAGTCTTCCACCGGGAGCAAAGTACTTAGCGGAGTTATAAATAATGAGCAATATCTAACCATAAGCAGACCGCAGCAACGTGTCGCCTAGCAATGCAAAGTCCTCGCTGGGACTAATGCCTAGATAACACTGTATGCCGAAGGCAGTTTGGATCTCTCGAACTATCTCCCGATATGGTACACGGATCGTAACGCCGGTGAATGCGAAACTAAGCGTCCCCGATTGATTGTTGAACTTGCAGTCAACAGGGTAGAATCCATCAGCATTAGTCGCGTCGGCACCGAAATCGGCAGCAATGGCGTTGGCTAGGCTCGTAGGGAGAAGAGTTAAGGTAGCACCGCTGTCAAGAAAAACAGCCATAGACGTATTAGGGTATTGTTTTGTTTCCCCACTTGGAGGAGTAATGCTCAATGAATGCATATTAATCCAACTATAGACATGTTGCTGTTAGCCGTTGCCTGAAGACGTGACGAGGCTCGTGAGAGTTTTCGACCCTAACTCATGATTGCGGAGAGCGCAATACATGCTAGGAGACATAGCGAAAGTAACACTTACTATCGTGGAACGCCATCAGGCCCTTGTATTATAGGCTGTGTCTGGAGAGTTCCTGAGAATTTAGACATGTCCAGGCCGCCAAATATTATGACACCTTCCTGCTCACTCTTACTGCCCAGAGCCAGACTGAACGCCTTTGTGTTTGTCGCTCCTTGGGCTGCTAGCTGGTCGATCATGTTCTTATAGCGTATGGTCACGTTTTCACCATGACCGATACCTAAAATACCGGAAAATTCGTCCACAGTGTCGAGGGCGACTCCAAACTGAACGTCTTTTAAGAGGGCATCTGGGAAAATGGTCAGGGACGTGGCCTTGGCGCGAAGACTGATGATGGGTTCGCACCTGTGCCTGCGAGGCTAACAGTATCTGTCACATACTGTATATTGGCGCTTCCAATCCCGTACCTCAGAGTTTTGGTTACTGGCAACTCAACAGCACTTGATGACGATGACGGGTCATAATGACCGATTGCGTTGCAGAATCTCACGTCGGAAGTCCCCTGCAAATTTGTGCAGTTCGGGTTTACCCAGAGCTCAAAGGAACCTGTATCTAACTGAACAAAGACTGACTGAGGCGGCGTGCCGATATTTACTTCGTGTCAGTTAGCAACAGTCTGGCCAACGAGGTTAACTAGAACAAGAAACGAACATTGGGCATAGTAAGCCACATCAGCTCTTTTGGCCAGAGGCACTGCACTGAGATCTCGCCTGTCTTCGTAAACTTTAGCGAACACTTGTCGATTGGTTGAATGAACAACTGGCAGCTTCACGTAGTGGTTGCTATGTTGCTCGATAGATAAGGCATCGCCATACGAGACTGTTATGGCGAGGCAGAGGAAGGGGAGGAGTCGGAATGGCATGCCTGAAACGAGTCCACTTATAGTTATATCTTCACATATATGGGTGCCTCTAGGGAATGTTTACGCAAGTGTTTAGTAGATGTCAAAATGGGCGAGATACAAGTGCATATGGAGCGACTCTCTCTGTACCTCAGACCGGGGTATATATGATTATAGACAGAAAGAGAGAAAAAAAGAGCAAATCAGAGAGGAGAACACCCCTGTAAAATAAAGTAAATGAGGGTTAAAAATGATGGAAGAGACAGAAGGGACGGAGGGGAAGCAGATGGGATGTAGTAGAAAATGGCACGATTGATATAAAGCACCAAGCTAGTGTGTCAAGATGGAAAAACCGCCTCTGATGAGGCTGAAGAGACGAGCCACCTAATTCCAGACTTTCCAAGACAATACCAAGACTCAAAGGAAGTGACGTTGGCTTGGTGCTGGCAGTTCTGGACTTGATAGGGTGAAGCGAGCAAGACGAGCACTGCAGAGACGCCTAGACAAGAGAGCGGGTGCTTGTGAAGGATATCACATGGCGTGTTGGTTTGGGTAGACTGATGGATAGAAGATCAAACAGCGTTGGTAGCCAAGCCCATGCAGAAACTGCCATGTTGCTGGGACCCCCCCCCTTCGAAACACATTCACCGCCAGCCCCTGCCACAGTCCTGCATTCTATGGAGTGCGCGGTGCAGCGTGTAATAATACTATTACCTTAGCTGGGGTGATTTCAGCCCGAGACCGTGCTTCTGGCCCAGATGCCCAGAGAACCAGAGAAAATGCCAAGTTCTTGGATAGGGCCACGGCAGTCTTGGGCTGCTCATCGTCTTCCGCCTGCTTCGTTCACGGCATCATGTGACTAATTGAGGTGTTACTGAGCAGAAGTTAGTACAGGATTAAATGAAAATCAGTAATCTGGACTTACGTAGATTACTTACCAATACACTGCCGACCTAACCCAGGCACTTTTTGCTTCACCTGAGTTTACTCCTTACGCCACCTTGATGAGTACACCTGCATATAGTACCCCTACTGTAGGTTGTAGGTATATATTGGTGGGCAGTAGGATTCAGATGGCCGACGTCGACGACCCCCCGAATGCAGGCTATGGGTAGAATCTGCGAGGTATCTGTTTCATCAGGATCGGATCATGTTTCACTGGGTGCCGGGATGGATTGTGAGTTAGGGGCGTAGTGGCTCTCTGAAGCTACGCCTAAACTACCTAAGTACATACCTACCTACATGTACCTAAACTACCTAGGTACCCAGATACCAAGGTACTTAGGTAGGTACGATCACTAAAGCCCAAAAAGCCCGCTTCGTATTAGGACTCGAGGAATTCAATTACAAGAAGATACGCCCATTTAGAAAGGGTATTTTTGGGGGGGGGGTTTCTTCTTCTTCTTCTTCTTCTTTTTTTTTTTTTTTTTTGGTTCGAGTTGTCTCCGAATAATTGCAACATAATTTTTACTTTGAAGGTACCGACAGGAGTCACCTGAGCCACTATACAAATATACATTATGTAATAAGTAGCTGGATAAACTAGTACCTACTTACACCTACTTAAGGTTACCTCTGCCCTCGATAGAGAACCTATCAATTGCACCCGACCAACTTCAATTTCTCTCATGGATAAGCAAATGGTCAACGTTCCGACTAGCTAGGTAGGCGCCTAGCTGCGCCTTTCAACCGCATTAAGGCAGATATTTAGGTAGTGGTGCACTTTTACCACTTTTGAATCTTAGGCAACCACCGAGGAGTCACACCCATAGAACTGTACCAACTCTATTCTATATGTATCTTTTTATTGACCAAGACAGAATGAGAGGCTTGTTCCATTGCTACTCAAAGCTCCAGGCCTAGGGATAGACTTGCATCAGGCGTCAAAGAAAAAGCAAACCTACAGGAACCGGGAACCCCATGACGACGACAACCTACAAGCACAGTTACTTGAGTCTCATGAGCTGGGTTAGAATGGCACCCATACCACCGGGAGCATTGACAACACCGCCATCGCTACCATCAACAAATGCGACAGTACCAGATACCACCACCCGAACAGACACACCGCCCCCGGTCTTCACCTTTGACTCGTCCGTCGCAAACTTCAATGTCTCGCTAGGTGCGTACCTAGCGACATGTCCAAAACTGCAGGGTATATGCGTAGGCGCCTTCGTGTTTGACGACACGCGCAGACTACTGCTTGTCCAGCGTGCACCGCACGACTCCTATCCGCTGCGATGGGAGATTCCAGGAGGCACCATCGATGCCGAGGATGAGACACTTCTGCACGGCCTGGCGCGTGAGTTGTGGGAGGAGACGGGACTGCGCGCGCGCTGCATGACCGGGCTAGTTGGGAAAGGCTACACCTTTCTAACGCGACGCCCCTTGTGCGTCTGTAAGTACTCCTTCGTCGTTGAGGTTGAGGCTCTCGATGTGAAGCTTGACCCCAACGAACATACCGCCTTCTTGTGGGTTACCGAGGACGAGGCCAAGGCGAAGAAGTGTGGCGACTTGCATCTCACGTATACGACCAAGAATCAGGAAGATGTCATTCTGGAGGCCTTCAAGACCAGTAGTGAGAAAGCCGAGACTTGAGAGTCACACACACACACACACACATATATATATATATCTATATCCTTATGGGCTACCGGTAAACAAATTCCACTATCATAAGAATGGAATCCTGTCTAGGAACAAGGCTAGACTCTCCTTGGGCTTTGAGGCAGCCATTCTAACTGATTGGGCGCCTATCTCAGTTATAGAGAGAGTACGTTATAACTGGTTACCTGGTTCAATTATAAAACAATCATCTACGTCACGTAACGAAAGCGAGACAAGGTCAATTTGCTCTTCCTACCGAGGTAGAAAAAGTCTCGGAGAATATTTATATAATATAGAGATAGAGATAGATAAATACCTTATATGGCTTTTATAATACTATTAGAGGGTTTAGCTTATATAGCCATTTCATCCATTTTTTAGATGACTTATTAGAAATACCTACCTACCTACCTAAGGTAGTAACTACCTATTCAGTAGCGATTGCCAATCACGTGATCGAACCGTGTGCCTGTTACTGGACTGGGTAGATACTTAGGTAATGGTCAGAGCCCGTGAAAATATCGGCTAAAGTCCGAATTAGGAAAGGACCTTGTCCTCAGCCGGCTCGAGCTCGGGACTGCATTGTCAAATCAGACCACTGCAAATCCCTCGCTCATTCAACCTTGAGCGTAACAAGCACACCACTCCTCACCTCCCTTGGTTCCCATTAACATCACACTACAGCGTCCACATATTGCCGCCACCAGCAATCGACGTCGCCATGTTCCTCCAGCGCTCCGCCGTCGCTGTTGCTCGCCGAGCCGCCGTCGCTCCCGTCGTCCGCCGTAGCTTTGCCGCCTCCGCCCTCCGACGTAAGAGCTCGCCTCTCGCTTCCTAATACCCAACCAGACGGTGATGACGATGGTGATAATGACCAAGGAAGAAACCGATTGGCTAATTGACTCTTTGCTCGGAGCAACATAGGCAACGTGAAGGATGTCGAGCCTCAAGCCAGCATCGGCCAGAAAATGAAGACCTTTGAAGGTACGGCGAATGAAGTTAACGTCTCGTGATGCCGAGATGCGTGGGCAAGCGCTCGGGCGCACACGGCGGGTGATTGACATATATGAGCTGCTTCGGTTGACGCTATGTGGCTTCAAAACAGAGATCCGGACCGAGGATGACCTCATCGGCCCTGGTGCCGCTCCCGGAACCGTCCCTACCGACCTCGAACAGTCTACCGGTCTCGAGCGTCTGGAAATCCTCGGAAAGATCCAGGGCGTAGACATTTTCGACATGCGACCCCTCGACTCTTCAAGGAAAGGTGCGACACCCTTTCTGTCCTCGCTACTATGACGGCACTGGAGCTCACGAATTGACTAGGAACCCTCGACAACCCCATTCCCGTCAAGTCGTTTGGCGACGAGCAGTATGCCGGTTGCACTGGCTCGCCCGCCGACTCGCACATTGTTACCTGGCTCGGTGTATGTTTCCCCCTCATTCCTATTCTTGGCTTGCCTAGCTGCGGCGAGATATGAGAGAGCTACTATATACTTACCAGCTCCTTTACGATACGCTAACCACGTGCTCTTACCTTCAAGATGTCCCGTGAGCGACCGATTGAGCGATGCCCCGAGTGCGGCAGTGTTTACAAGATGGAATACATCGGACCCCAGGATGATGGTCACGGTCACCACGACCACCACGGACATGAAGAACCCAAGACCTTTGCCGACTTTGTCAAGCCTCAGTACTATTAAATGCACGCACGGCCTGGGATTTGGGCAGGGAACTGCGCGGCAAACGCGATACTCATGGAAGTATCGGGCGAAGCATAGAGGGAATCATCATGGCCTACAGGCCTTGTACATTTGTGGAAAGGAGGGCTGTATAGAAATACATTCACATGGCGCGTTCACTCTGTGACACAATCATAAACGCTTTTGTAGTGCCTCTGCACTGCTAGGCTGAATCTTGTATCGCTATATTATGCTTCCACCACGTGAGGGAGAAAGCCAGCAGGAGGCGGTATCGGACACTAACAAGCAGCCTTGTTGGCTACTTTGTGTAACAACGCCATGAACGTCGTGCAACGCGGGTGAAGCTATTCTTGTCTTTTGGGTGATCTCACTTATTCAGGTTAGGGAGGGCCGAAAGCCTTGACCACTAGATACCATGGATGGTTATTGGCACATTCTCTAGCCATGGACGCCACACCTTGATTTGGTGACTCCACCGAGGCAAATAATGACGAGGCTGCTGTTGACACCAAGAACAATCCGCCGTGCTTATTCTTTCTGTCATGATGCGGTGGGCGGACTACTTATAACTGTCCAGATTGGTACTTTATTCAGTCACACAACTTACCCTATAACTGCAACAACTCCATGAAGCGTATATGTACTTCCCAGTCGGGATTTAGGTAGGTAGTATCTCGAGCACCTCTCTTGTGGCAGAGGGGCTGTGCATGCAGGCGCATGCCTACGGCGCTGCTTTACGACGGCACCTCCCTAGGAACGACTACAGTGCCGTCTATAGCATGACGATGATAACCGCCGCTGCATGAGGCGAGGCTTTTGCAAGCAATTTATCCGAAGCCTCCGTGCCGCTTGAACTCAATTCGAAACTGTGTCACCTTGGGCGTCTCTAAGCGCACCTCTACATCATAGGATGCCACTCGCTCACTAGGCTGACACGAGGTAAAGCGTGCTGTGCTTTCTGCTTAGACTTTGCGTGTCTATTTATCGGGCTCAGCTTCTTTGAGCCGTGATAGAGCCTGACTAGGTCAGCAACGTGGAGATGAACGTTTGCTTTGAGGTGATGGGAAACACTGGCCCGATCACAGCAATGCGCTCAGGTTTCAGCTTATGCTGCTTACTTCCCACACTGTTGTCCTGCTTAGAGCATCATGGAACAAATAAGCACCTTTATAGACTATATATACTGCGTACTAGTGTAGGCCCCCAACGTCATCCATCGCGCTGGTTGTGTCCACTCGTTGCCCGTGCTTACCTACGTAACCATTCTACTACTACAACATAATGTATACCTATACACTAGTACAACTATGCACAGCAAGTGTACGAGGCGGCATCTGTTACTGTACACGTGCCTGTATGGCGTCGGATGAATCCTGCCGAGAAGAGTAGTTCTCTCGGGCACAATTGCCAACCGAACAGATGCCGGCCCAGGGATTGCCTACGCTATAGGGACTATAAGGGGGCTCACCAAAAGAAAGGCCGCATCCCGTTATATACTAGGCTAGTGGATATGGGAAAGGGGATCTCGCGTGAGAAGACTACCTATACATAATCGATCGCCCGTCATCCTCTACCGTCTCTTCTTTCCCACGATAATGATAGGCCCACAGGCGCCGTGCCCGAATTTGCTGGCGGGTTCGTCTTTTCAAGACAGCTTTTTTTTTTTTTTTTTTTTTTTTTTTTTTTTTTTTTTTTTAAGGCCATTGTAACATTATCATCGAATGAGAGATACAGCAGCATAAATTCAACCCTTCTAATAATCCGTCATTACATAAGAGGAGGGCTGGATGGAAGCAAACTACCCCTTCTCACTGCTAGCAGAACAACCTAAGGTTGGATAGGTAGAGAGAGAGAGAGAGAGAGAGAGAGAGAGAGAGAGAGAGAGAGAGAGAGTGTGTGTGTTTGTGTGTGTGTGTGTGTGGGTAGACAGATATATACATATACAACGGAGGTTAGTTCTGAGGGAACGTTAAGGCCTATCGTGACAAGTCATAATATCATCGAGATGAGTTGGCTAGGCAGGGCAGTACCACTAAAGCATTTTCCTCCTTTGGGAATAGGTACACTATTCTTCGTCGGACATACCTAGATAGCACAGACCGTTTTGGTATTATCAGGTACATTACAATTACGCCCACAGGTAACCTGTGTCTACTAGTACATGTATAGTGTGGTATTGTGCCCTCTTTTACTATATCCATTAGGTATTGCGACTATGCTCTCTATATTATACGCAGTGTATCTGTCTATTTAGTATATCTATCTGGAGCGTATGCTTAAATGGAGCCGAAAGCTATGAGCTCGAAGATTTGCAAGTGAGGCATCCCATCTATGTCTAGGTAGCTTGCATGTTCGCCCGAGGGGTTCAGCTCGCCGTTCCCCGCGCAAAGCATTCAATATTCTTGATCTATTGACGCAGGAGATGAGGATGAAGAGGCCTCACTGACATCGATATTCCCGAGCTGAGGCTGACGACCTTGATGCGCGCGTGTTGCAGATCGGTGTCGTAAATAGTTTTTGACATTATCGCAAGGTGTGCTGCGTCGAGGAAGACAGAAAGGTACTGCTCAGGTACGTGAGTACCTAGGTAGTGTAGTGTAATAGACACTAGATGGTGTACATCTTTGTATAGTTAAGTACTGTGGACATACTAACATCATCTCAAATCCTCCTTGCACACGCGCCAGCGGACCACCTATTAAAAGACCCGATGTGCCAGGACCCAGTATTCGAAGGTTTCCAGAAGCAATGTCAGTCCAGTAGCAGTGTTTGAGGTCTGCTAAGTAAGGTATGAGCCGGACGGCTGAGACGGCAAAGCCGACATGCAACCCTAATCCTTTCTTGGCAAGGGGGCCCCCAACTGTCAGGCCATGGCATCCTACCTAGGTACTGTATCCATCCATCCTTCATCATCTACCCACCCGTTCCATCCTTTCTTTCCATTTCATCCCTTGGGAAGAAATATTATACTAACCTAGTATAAATACCTCCTCATTTTACTCTATACTAAGCCATTGCTCGGGCCATGGACCGATAGTTAGTGTACATCCAGCGTCTAAGGTAATGCAATGGAGGTATCCCGAGTATTTTCAAGTACAGTACCAGCTAGGTAAGAAGTAAGTACATGTGAGTATGCATCAGCATTAGATACATAGTAGCAGAAGAAGTTATAATACCTTATTTTTACCTACGTAGGTTAATAAAGAATCGTACTAGTGCAGTATAGCAATGCCTACACTATATAACTTAGGCACACTATAGCATCGGTAGTTGGTAGATGAGATGTTTCATTTGTTTAGTGAAGTCTTTGCTACCGCTATACTATACTAGTTAGAATTCTTATACTTCCTCTAATAATAACACTAGAGTGCTAACTACCATTCATCCATGCTCCACTAAACACCTAGTATATACAAGGTCCTATCCCAATATTACCCGTGCTCAGTAAGTAGCATGCAGGTAGATGATATATGGATCACATTAGTCTTTGTACGCCCTGTTTGGTACGGGTCCCTCTGGGGATACCAGTTCTTAGCGTATAAATTACCATGGATGGGAATAATATTTGCATCGATACTACTAAGAAGTGTGTATGTAGGTAGATATAGATAGTGTGATATGTTGGGTTATAAGTTGTTTATTCTGGCCGATGCACTTAGCTACCTACACATGTAGATGTGGACAACTCTTTTCGTCTAGAATGATGGGGAAGTACCTAGGTATATATACTGTGGGTAGAGGATCAATCGATTCGAGGTAAATTGACAGGGTAGAGGTGCCACAACGGTAACGCGCCTCCTTCGAGGTAAACGGTCTCTGAGGTTACCCGCTAAATAGTACCTAGGTACTGTACAATATTCCCAGTACCTTTGCTATACTTATAATGCATGGCTGCGGTGAATTGATGATGTGCAGAAGACATCGATTGGCGGACAGCCACCCGCTAGTCTCGATAGCATACCGTATATGGCAGTAATACTACCTGTCCTGGGTACGCTATCCACCTTTATTACCCCTGCAATCTCCATACCTACTGTACCTGGATATATAGTGTGGCACCCACCTAGCGTGTGCTATTATTATTTCCTACAACCACCACCACCGCTCCCGTTCACATAAGTGCATAATAAGTGCGTGTACCTCATGCTACCTGCCAGAGACGTAATCTACCAACTACGGATATAGCATTAAACTCTTCCCACTCCGTGCCTGATGCCTACTAAGTATGAGCATCTCACATGTGCAGGCAACACGCTCTTTCTCCTTCCACACTACGCTACTAATTATAACACGCTTTACGCCGTACAGAACCTAGTACGCAGTTGGGTTGCTAGTTAGGCTAGGGGTATGGTTTCCCCCATCTAGGGAACAATGTAACTGAGAATCCGAGTAATAATAATGATAATAATAATATAAACATTTAATTATTATTGTGACTATGACAACATCACTATGCTATTGTTTCAACAGGAAAAAAGTTTCCGTAGTGCCTGCCCAGTTAGTCTACCTCGGTTTCCCATCTCATGCTCGCCTCGAGTTTCCCTCCTCTTCTGGTTTCCGTTCTCACCTCGTAGGCATACCTAGGCAGGCGTATCTGTACTGTGAACACCCGACATATTCGCTTTCTACTTATTACCTCACGGTCTATGGTCTAGAGTGCGCCGGTGTTGCCTCTCTGACTGATCCAAGGCGCCACCTCCACTCATCCCACTAATACGCTAGGTTCCTTGGTTCTCTTGGTTACTGTATACTACGGAGTACCCTGAGCACGCGATCTACACGAACCTGACTTGACATCTTGCATTGCATTTACTCCATTCTGGGCCACGCGATCCCGATCTCATAACCAACCTAGCCAGAAGCCCAGATGAGACATGGAGGCGCACGACCAACCTGCCTAACCTTCTATCTCTAGAAAGTAGTCGTGCAAGGTAGCGTGCTTGCGTCCATCCGACCCGACTCCATGTTCCCGTTGCCTCTGTATGCCATAGTATGCGTCTGGTTATATGCACGCGGAGAGCTAGAACAGTAAGGAAGAAAAAGAAGAACAAGAACAAGAGACAGGGACACGATCGAGCGCATCCTTGAACAGAACCAGAAACGCATGCTTTCGGACCCCGGTTCTTGGCTCCCTCTTGAACCTAATTGACGATCGACGGACCTCAGCCTCCTGTTGCTACTACACCACCCGCGGAGATTCTTCAGGTCTGCCTATACGCTCGCTACCTACCTTTGCGCTCGCTTGTCTGCCAGGTACGTTGCATACAATCATACCTAGGTAATCATACCCTCGGGGGACACCTCAGCTAGCCAGTGCAGCACAGGTAGAGACATCTACCCACGCCAGGTCAGACTCTCTGTCAGCTCGACCGGTGGTGAATCGATGCCCTCGTATTGACTTGCCACTTTACGCTTACACACCCGAATTACCTATCCATCCCGACTCTGCCTGTACCCCTTTACTTTCTCCTCCTATGAGCCTCACTGCCCATTGTCTTTACTACCCTTTCTTTTAATTTTTAATGTTCTCGTCGCCAAAGTACCCGGCGCAATCGCCAGTCACAACATCTACACCTCGGGTACTCTGCCAGCCTCACATAACTGGCTGGGTACATGCTGCCCGTCATGTAGTATACCATGGTGTATGCTCGTGTGCGTGCGGTTGCCTGGACATGCGTATATCTGGTACGCTTGACTCAGGAGGTATCGAGGGCTCCCCGTCTCTTCTGTGCTTCCTCAATGAACACTTCCAGCCCAACATCGAGAGGTAATAGGCTGAAATACCTAAATGCGTAGCTATGCTGTAACATAGATGTTGCAGTAAGACCATACAAGAGACACCATTGAAGTCAGGTGTCCTTCCTCACTGGGGAGGTACAGTCCTACTTGTCTACCTTTCAACGCATGTCGCCTACACGTTATAAACTACTATCCAGCTGAACCCCTAATGCACACCACCCATCCCGATGGTCTATACCCTTTCGAGGCTATTGCCGTCAGGGACATACCTATCTAGGCAACCTATGAACCATCATTTTCCCATTTTATACCTATCTCTCGCCTCCAATTCAGATGGTCTAGGGTCTTTTTCTTCGAGTTCCACTGACAGTCTGCATCAAATTGCATTGCACTGCATCTACATATGCACCGCGCGTTTCTTGCCCGCTCTCAACCCCCCCCTTGTCTAACCGTCGCCCTGTTGACTTCCGCGCGCATCAGCCGGTACACCATGCCAGGTACTTTTAGCCTTGTAGCTGACTTTAGACAAATTGACTACTTATTAGGAAATATACCCAAGACCTAATAGGTAGACACAAGAGTTTCCTTGGTTAGGAGTGGAAGCAATTGGTAAGTTAGGACTTTCTTCTATTTTCGATATTTGTTCGATTTCTATTTTGACTCTCATTCATATCCCCCCCCGGGCCGGTTTTCTTGATTATTTGCATCAGATTCGATGCACTGTTTGCTCTCTGCTCGTTTTGCCTATACTGCATGTCATGTCATGTCGTGTACATGTAGGTACCTACATATATCCACCACACCCACATATGCATGTACCTGCGGCTCAGTCGCTTCGATATCCAGGTTACTATTTTGGTGACAGGCTTTCTTTCGCCTTACGCCGCGCTCGCTTTTCCAAGCTTGGCTTTGTTTCATTGTTTCAACTACTGTTCTCGCTTCTAGATGTTCGGATGAGAGTATTCAGCAATGCGGTACTCAGAACCGACTAGGCCTGACCTAGCATCCCATGTACACTTGAGATCTGTATACCTCCCCAGCCTTTTCGTATGTCCCTTAGTGTATGTCTAATGGTATCGTACCGCAAACTAAGTACATATCTCTTATCATTACTATTACCTTGGGTCTTTGGTATCTTATTATTCGAACATACTGCTGCGACTCCTTTGCCTGACAGAATACATGTTGCCTTTTTTTACACCCCTCTCTCTATCTTTTCTCCCCCCTCCCCGGCGTGATTCACTCTTGTTCTCCTTTGCTTTCCGTTTCGGTTGATTATATGCCTGGGACTGTCTGGCATTGGTGTGGTGTATGTAGCTGGTATCTCCCTCGCACTTGTCGTTGGGACGTCTGAAAGCTGCATACAACCCATCAACTCGCACCCTTGGACCTGTTCAGTTCTTGTCATTGTAGCCTCCTCAGCAACCGCGCTAATATTTGTTATTCTTGCACCCAATAGCTACCAGTTGGTGCATCAATACTATATATCAATACCAGCTTTACCTGCCGCTACCCCCTTTTCACTCTAGGCACGGCTTGCGTACCTAACCAGGACCTTGTTTGCGAATTTATTAATTCGCCATCCTTTTACTGGTTTATATACGACCTGACCTGACCTGACCCGACCCGTCTTGTGTACTTCCACCCCCACAACCGCTGAACCGCTGCTGAATCGCTGAACCGAGAACAACAATATCGTAACCACCCAAAGGACACACACAGCCTTACTTACCTATGTACAGTCCTTACCTACATGTAACTCCCGACCTGTCACATACCCATATCCTCTGCACCCTGTGGCCCCGCCGAGGCCTTATATCTTTCTTGCAGGTGAACATCGGCACGATACGCTTCATCTCGTGAATCATATTCGCAGGAGCCAGAAACCCTCGTTTGTATGTGCATCCACCAAATTTCAGCTGCCGCTGGCCTCTCTGTCTCTGCCTATATACCCTCCGTTTGCATTTGGAAATTGTCTATCTTTAGCCCTACAATGTACAGTCCTCTCAGCCCTTGCCCCCATCTACCAGCACCCTCGTTCCCATTCGATTTGGCTATTTCTTTGTCATTGGACCTCTCCCAGGGTTCCCCCTTAGCCTCCCACCCATATATGATGACACCGCATATCCACCCTGCCACCATGATCCTGATGTCCCGCGGCTAGCAATGATATGGCCGACTGACCACACACTTACACCCATCCTACATCATTTACTGCATATCCTGTCTCTATTGGATATCTGACATGCGAGAACGATTAGCCACGGGCTGCTACACTAACGTATGCTATCGTTTGGGCATGGCTTTTGTACCTCCAAGTCAGATCCTACTTCCTTGCTCATCTTCCCCCGTCTCTCCAAACCATCTTTCCATATGCGCCGGACTGATGAACCCTCCAGATACGACGGAACACACACGTACCGACTGATGATACAAGCCGGTGCCATGTCGTCAAATATCGGTCCAATAGGACATCCAGATTGGCCGACAATGGAGGCAGATTACTGGCAAACTACCAAGAAAGCACGGGACCGAGAGGATGCGACGCTTGCGCATGAGCACGCCGTGCGCCAAGACCAGCTGGATCAAAGCATCATGGAGCTGTACGATAGAAGATCGCATCTGCAGGTTGCTATGAAAGAAGTCGAAACCAGTATCGAGTTTCGAAATGCAGAGAAGCAGCGTCTGTCCCACGAATTCGAGATGAGAAGAGCTGCCCTCCGAAGTCAGCGACAAGACGAGGACACCTCACAGCAAGATTGGTTTGCTCGTGCTCGGGAGAACGCCCCCGCCAATAGGGAGAGAACGATACCTGAAGGCAAGAGTAACGAATCGAACCAGAATAGAATCCTCCCGAATCCCGCTGCCGGCTGGACTACCATTAATGGCTCGTCACTACGACGCAGTAGTCGGGTGCAAGAGCAACGGCAAGAAAAACGATCAGATCCCGGAAACCTGTTCGGCAGTGTCTTCCACAATCCCGTTGAGGAAGATACGACGCCGACTTCTCGTGCATTGCCTCTACGAAATCCGGCCACCCATCCACAACCAGACGCGGGTTTTACGCCTTTCCCCGCGATGAACACTGAAGCCGCTCTAGATAATGCCTCTAGACATACCCGAGACGGTCATATTAAACCTAAACAAGAGCGACATAGCCTACCTGCGTTTTCCTTAGGCAATGGTAAGTGAAGGTGGGGAAGATTTCGACCCATGGCTAACTATATCCCTCAGAGCTAGCCATTCAGTCCCCCGAGAGCAGTAGAGGATCTTCTCGTGGTCGCAAGTCTTTACCAAGCGTCAGAGACCCTGCATCTCAGGCGAATAGTCCCGTACTCGAGTCCACTACCTCAGACGACCGAGAAATCACTCGCGAATCCTTAGTCCTCAAGGACAATGGCTCCATCATCACGGAGCCGCCTATGTTTGCCGGTGTACCGCTGGAGAAAATCAATGAGAACCACCCGTTCTGGAATCCTGAATGGGAACCTCTCGAACAGACCGTTCAGGCAGCACTCGATAAGTGGAAGGAAAGACTCGAGAACCTCCGCAAAAAGCCCGATGCCGTGCGCCATACCATGTTCCTTGCCAACCGCCAAGTCAACCGAGGGCAGTCTGTACTCGACTTCATAAGGGATGGGTGTTTCCACCCTCTCCAGTTTGCAAGTCGGGAGATGATGGACAAGTTCTATAAGACCTTTATCAATTATGATACGGTTTTCCGATTGGTCAATGTCCATGAGGAGCTCAAGAAGTTCGATCTCGGCGTCGCTCCCCTTGAGTGGCTCCGACAACGTTTATACGAGATTGCTATGGCACAGGGCGATAAATTTAGCCTGTCCAAGACCACGCACGACCTCTACCATGACGTCAAATTAAAAGCCCTACGCGAGAAGCATGGATTCGGCAACATTGGCCGTCCTTCGGGCTATAAGGTCGGCGATAAGGGTAGAGAGAAAGGCACAGCTCCGCTGAAGCCCAAGAAAGAATCAACTGCCAGATCCCCAGGGGCCCAAAGCGAGGGCCAACGGCGCAGCCGACGGTCAATTGGCCAAGTTGATGCGGAGGACGAATTGCAACAGTCCACAATCGTCCCGAGCAGCGAATACCTTGAACCTGTAACACCGCGTCTGCTGAAGCGACAGCGTTTAGATGCTGCCGAGATGAAGGGGAAACAAGGAGAGGACCTGGCTTCACAAGAGTCGGAGGCTCTTGAGGCCGACCTCGAATATGAAGGCTACAGTTCGCGAGACTCGTTTTCCAGCTGTCTCATCAAGCATCTAGACTTCCGTGTGCATCAAATCAAGACTAGGGTCTTGACGACACGCCCCAACGTTACGCAATACTGGACTTGGAAACCCGAGGACAACAAGTTCGAGCACCAAGTGCTTCGAAATGTACGCCCCAACGTCACCTGGGGCTCCTATCATGAGCCTGATAGGTTAAATTGCGGAGTGGAGGAAATCAAGGAGATCCGGTATGCTTCGAACGGCCAGAAGATCCTGGTGGTGAGAAGCGACGAAAAACATGGTGACATCCTCGTCTTTTTTAAGCGGACGCGCACAAAGAAGCGGCTCCTCGTCTTCGCGAAGAAGAAGGGTGTAAAGCTAGTTAAGTGTTCTCAGTAAGTGACTCGCCTGCTTGCCCGCCCTCTTACCTATTCCGTGTTGGCTGGACTTCAAACTAATAAGCACGTAGTGTTCACCTCGAGGACGCCTGGAATGCCATGAATTCGAAGTTGATGTCAGACGATGAATCTGAAGCCTGAATAAGGGCCTGGGCAAACTGGGCCATATTTCTTGCTCACGGAAATCGGCAGAATTCACTTCTTACTTCTGCCTTCTGCCGATGTTCCCGGCTTTCTTTCTTACCCTTGCATTTCTCCCTCTCTCCCTCTCTCTGTGTATCTCTGTCTATGTCTCATATCCACCGGAGTTGGCGGCTTGGGTGATTGATTCTACAGAGATATCCCCTTCGACGGCAGTGAATGCCAGCGAAACATATGCACACGGACCTCGGAACGATAGACCCATGACGGTGGCGTTTTGTGATATCCTGGCTACGGCGTTCCGGATGCATCTGAACTAATAAATTTTGACCGAGCTTGATTTGATTGAAAGAGGAAAAGACGAAGGGGAGAGACAATATGGTGTTCTTGCATCTAGGATGAATGCTTTAGTTCGGACAGGAATGCACATAGGGGTGGTTGTCTCGTGTGATATTAGACTACCAGTGGAAGGGATCTAAGTCCTCCGTACATTTTTCTTTCTCTCTTTACTTCTCTCCCTTTTTTTTTTTTTTTTTTTTTTTCACTGGGTGGATAATAACCACTTTCATGGCGAGTGTACATGGATAATAGATGCGAGGTTGGCGGCATGTGGTCCATTCCCAACGTCAACTACAAACCTAAGCTAGACGGTCTTTGTATAGAGTATAGACAGAAGGGTGGTACATACTGGGGAAGCCCTATCCCCCCACAGGCTACATACAGCTCATGACTACCTATGAGGATATGCTTGAAGAAATTAGAAAGAGTGCTGTGGATATCTTGAGGTGTTCTTTTCTTTGTGATAGCTACGTGTTGATCACCAATCGTGGCCACGAAGAGGAGTACATGGAGTATCATCCCTCAGACATTCAACCATTTTGTCAATGAATACGATTTCTAAGATAGCTGTGATTGAGCAGGTGGTGGTCACAATGGGTAACGTACTACGTAAATAGTGTTGGTTACCGGCATACAAATGAATAAGCTAGACCTATTCAGGCAGATACTGTCACGTGCCCTCTCTTTTGTCAAGTCCCATCTTATCGCAACATCATGGGGTGTGTGCCTTATCTACAATTTCCAATGTTCCTTGTAGCCGGCAACTTTTAGCTCCCTACCTATCTTCCTCTCTTTGGGTCTTTCTCTACCTACCTACCTACCCGGCGCAGCTACTCTCTTGCGCCGACCGACGGACAGCATAGGTAGACTACTACGTATTGAGGGGCTTAAGATGTTGTACGAACTTATTGGAATTGTGAGATTTGGCTTCCTTTTCTCTTCTCTCTCTCTCTCTCTCTCTCTCTCTCTCTCTCTCTCTCTCTCTGTCTCTCTCTCTGTCCCTCTTCTCCCTCCTTTCTCTGTCCCTTCTCGGGCTGACTCAAACATGATTCGGTACTACAGGTTCGGCCCACCAGTCTCGCCGAGGTGCGGGAGATAGTCCTCGCCGCCGGCCAGCTCGTCCTCCAGCAAAAAGGCGTCATCCGCGGCATACAGAACTGGGGCGAGTTCTCGCTCCCGAAGACCGTAAGCGTGCACCAGATGCGCCACACCAGCGGCTACTACTTCGCCATGCGCTTCGACGCGAGCGTGTCCACCCAGGAGGAGGTCCGCAAGATGCTGCGCCTCGACCCCCGCATGATCCGCCACTCGAGTGTCAAGCTCGGCGACGGCAAGCTCGGCACTATGAGTCGCATCGGTGGCGTCGACTGGAAAAAGCCCGGCGTCGAGTAACTTGAGCTATTTCAGCTTGTGTTGCGTCGCGTCGCCATGGTTTTTCTTCAATCGCGAGTCGTCATGGGTTGGAGACATGAAAGGGGAGGATATCTGCCGAAAGGGGGGAGGGGGGGGGGGGGGGGGAACTTGGAGAAATAGAAGGAAAGAAGGAAAGAAACAAAGAAACAACAGAAACAGAAACCAGGCGGGGAGCAAATAATGGGAAGCGAAGATTGGAAAGTACACAACCAAGCGTAACCATCCCATCTTGCAGGCGGACACAGGAAGACCAATTTCCCCGAATACCGAGAGATGTCTTGGAGGAAGTCCCGGCATCCTACGATACGGCAGCATATATCATCATAGAAGATGATCCGCTCGATCAAACACACATTACGTCGTTCTAACTATCCCGATGTTATTTGAGGAGTCCAGGGTCTCGACGAGACAGTCGCGCCCAAATGCTTCCGACCAATGCTCAACAAGCCTGCTGCTTCTACCTATCTAAGATCTCCCCTCGACAATACAACACGGGGAATATCCGGACCTCCCCTGATCCCCACTGCCTACCAGCCCTAGGCTCATGCCCATTAACACAAACATACTGTACATTACAATCGGAGCGAACAGTTGATTTCGACGCCCGGTTTCCCTGTTGTGTTTCACATTTGAAAGACAACCTATCACCACTTTTGCAGTCCTCAATACTCGGGGATTTGGGAAACCCCTAAAAGTGGCCATCATTGTACAAATAGTGTACATATAAATAGAATATCTGTGTGCATATAAAAATAGAAAAAAGGGAACCTAAGCGGGATAGGGTTAGGGAATTTGAGAATATTATTTACAAATATGTTCATACTTATTCTTATCCTACAACCGATTACTGATCGGCCCACTCGTGAGAGAATGGAGAAAAGATGATGATGGGAACTATGAATCGGTATGATTACAACGTATAGACTATGTATCTTTGACATTTAAGCCATTTCGGTCTTCGGTAGGTGTACATGATATTACGGTTTGCGCCATATTCACTCAGGTACCGAAGTAAATAAGTGTGAAGGGCGACATACACACACCTACGTTGAGAGGGAGGGGCAGAGAGGTGTGCTCCCAACAATTTTTTTTTTTTCTCAGTATCTTTATCTCTTTTTAATAATGCGCTATTTTGTTGGTTGCTATAGTGCTTAGTATCCATTCCAGCGCAGGAAGCCGGGCATGTGTGTTGGCAAACACTTCGTTCTTTAGATAAATCACGCTTGCTATGGTATATCCCGCGCCTTGGTCTTAGATCATGTCTATGGCTGCGGATAATGGGAAGTCGACATAAGAAAGCACGTTTACCCCTTATCTTAGGTCTAGGAGGCGTCGTACACGACTAGTTATCCACACTCTCGCTTCCCATGCTACTCCTAGTGGAGAGAAAGGTCTTGGCTACGGAGGCAAGGCATTGTCCTTGTTGTCATATTTTCTCGCGTCGGCTCTGCATCCTAGGTAGAGAAGTGTGTGTTTGTGCTTTGCCAAGGTGAGTAGGCAAATCCACTAGCTTCCTCTCTATCATTAATTACAGGTAAAGTTTCACCATTATCTCCTCTTTGTATATATTTTGTTATCGCCCTTAGCTGTGGCATGCTCGTCAGGATGCTACCTTCTGCATTCTCCCTGCCCGGTGGCATTATGGGCTCTTCGATATGAGCGCGTTGGGCGAGAGGGACCAATATTTACGCCGCTCTAATGCAGCTAAGCATCTACATCCATCTCTGATTTCCGTTTATACCATGCCACAAACTCGTCAATAACGCGAGGCCAAGCACCATCCTCGCTCCAGAAACTCAGGGATTCATCATCAATACTCTTGAAGGCGAATTCGAGTGTCTGATTCCACATGTCGCGATTGACCGACCGTTTCCAGTTCTCCTCGAGGAAAGATTTCCATTCATTGAGCCAATTGATCTGTGTAGATGACCCAACCCAACTTGGGCCCGGCTTCTTAAAGAGCGTATCCCAGTAAAGGAGAGCCATCTCTAACGAAAGTGCTCGTTGTTCACGCTCTTTTCCTGCCACGAAGGCATAACGATAGACCTTTCGAAAAGCATCTCGTTCTCTCGTCATCAGGCCGGTCAGGTACTTAAGGTGTGCTGCCTGCGACTCCGTTTTGACATCGACTCTATTTCGAACCAACAGTTAGATACAGCAAGACCGAAAACTAAGAGACCAGTTTCATCTAATTCATTGTATCTAGTTTAAAAGGCAGCCCCATCTCTAAGGATTTCTCCAGGGCTCCCTTTTTTGACTCAACTGGGAGAGGGACAAGAGGATAGAAGAGAATAGGTACTCACCCAGCTTCTTTCCAACCACTGACAAAGCCCGCTCTCGTAATTTCACCAATACTTGGTGTTTGTAGTAACTCCACAGCAATGAAGAGGGACGCATCCTCCAACCCTACACCAATAGACTGAAGATAACCCATGGCAGAGTCGGCACCAAGGGTATCTTTGCCATCTTCTTGTTCATCTAGAATATATCAGATAAGCAGCGTCCCGACGGAGATGCCAGTCCGGCACACTCACCTCGAAGGCTATCGAATAATTGATTGAGTTGACCATCCTTATTAACAGCACCCGGCGAGGCACCTGAGCCACCGCCGTTGGCTTGAAAAAACCTAAGAGGGGTGGGTTAGCCGCCACAGCCCCGTATAAACGTGAAAAGTTGCATGGGCAGTGAGGAGCTTCTATATGTGCCCTGAGAACGAGACCATAGAAATAGCTATGATAAGATAATTTGTTTTATCAAGAGCTGGTTCGCACCATAGCACACCAAGCAACCCAGCAAAGAGCCATAAATACGACGCGAGCCCGTTCATAATAAAATGATCAGAGGGCCCTGATTTCAAACACGTCGCGGTCACCAAAGGGGTCTATCGGAATTAGATTGTAACCAGCAGAACGGGGGTAGTAGCTAATGTGTAGGTGCTGGGATCAGGCCCCTGGGGTCAAGAGATAGTGTAACGCTGCAACCAGGACTAAGCGCTACCTATGGATAACGTTCGTCATGTGCACTACTACGAGGTCCGAGGAAGTCGATACAGTGCCAAAAGGTAGTCTGTGCCGGAAACATGGCAACGCCGCAGCTGGCGCAGAAGGGTTGAAGACCAGTACTGCAGTGGTGGCTTACAACAAAGATCTGTCGAGTTTCTGTCGAGTTTCCGAAATGTATGCACGCTGACTCCAGAATCCTACCGAGTGTGGACCCGATAATGGACCCAAACGTAGCCCGCGTCTGCCGTAATGATGAGGAGTAGAATATGCGAGAAACAGCCCGGTTAGGCGCTCGAGTCGGGTTTTCTTTCCTTTTTTTCCCTCTTTTATTTTTAGGGCCGAGTAACATCATGCTGCATAGGCCCTGTAATTTCAATATGTGAAGATTACGAAGGTGTGACAGGGCAAGGCTAATCTTGCTTGGCAATTGCAAGAGACACCTCCAACTAGTGGTTTGTTGCTGGCGGGTTCTCGATCGTCTCGTCGTCTCATGGCATCCCAACCTATGGCGCATATGCCAAGTCTAGGGCCAAGCTGTATGTACACATTGGACCAGGCTGTACTCCTGGTGGCTATGGAGCGGAGAGCAAAAACATGGCGCGGGTACAGAAAAGGATAAAGGATATTATGGTACGCTACGTGATTGTAGCTGTGCAAAGCCGTCGAGCCGGGTTTGGGAGCGCAACGAAAGAGCATGACTTACGCATCAACGGCGTCGTTGAGTTTGTATGATACGTTTTTCAGATACTAGAAAATGGGAATAGTTAGTAATGAGGACTCCTACAAGCGAATTAAATGAGAACCGAAAGAAAGAAAGAAAGAAAGAAGGGAAAAGGGACGCTAGCTGGACCGACGTGCCTTCGTGGCAGTTCTATCGGAAGCTCCCGTAATGGCGACGAAGTTCGAAATGGCCGCCTTCTGAGCGGACGTTTGCGGAGGCATCGTGGCACTTCACTCCTTCTTCTTCCCACCACTTCTTGCACTCTTCTTGCAAGTCTTCTCGCCCTGGTTCGGCGGGAGAGGGAAAACCTCGTTCTGTATATAAAAATCACTGGCCTACAGGGCAGAGACAGAAACAGATAAAGACAGAGACGTAGACCAAGGTAGGGGTCAAAAAGTAGGTATTCGGGATGTCGTCGGCACCAGTTGCTAAAATAAGTATAATAGGACTGGACTGGACTGGACTGGACTGGACTGGACAGGACAGGACAGGGCAGGGCAGGGCAGGGCCGGTGATATCTGCGCGTTGCGGGTTGGTAAGAACTGGACGTCGACCAAGATGAGGAGGGGTCGAAAACGCCCTTGCTAGAGCAGACACAGATGCCGTTACGCTTGCTTGTATTGCAGAGAAAGTCACTTGGTACCAATCCACGATCTCTGTTCGGTAGTCGCGAGCAAAATGGCAAGGAACCTGGGCGTGCGCACTGGGGTTTTTTTTTGGCTGAAGTGCTGTGAGGCAAAAAGCAAAACACGATGGTGATGGAAGAGGGACAGGGAGAGGGAGGTGAGGTTGAGGACCCGAGTGGGAGCAGGTAACAACAACTGGTTGATGTAATCACGGATTAAACACTATAAGGCGCTGAACTTGGTGATAACGGTACCTAAACTACCTAGGTAGGTAGGTAGGCAAAGTGCTATTGAGGTATTGGCGGGGTCGGTCTGACAACGTAGTGGGGTCTAAGGTACAACGTAGTGGGGGCTAACCTGTTATTCTGGCGGGATCCCTCATAATAATACCTACACATAAATAGATATGATGCCTATTATGACTACCAAGGAGTTAGTTGTATATATATATATATATATATATATGGTTATTGACAGATTGAGATTAGTTGAAAGAATATTAGCATGAGGGTATCGTTATCAACCTCAAACCTCTCTGTCTGCTTGCTATACCGAAACTGCAGAGGGATATGAAAATAGAGAAACACAACGCGAAACTAATACGCCATGCTGTGCCAAAACGAAACAATCTGACTTAGCCACAACGTTCCATCTTACACGAAACCACCACCATCATCATCCTATTCCTCTTGATCCCCTTGACACGTATATACTCCTTTGTCCTGGTCCTCCTATACTGTGCGCCGCCTCTTTGTGTCCGAGGGGCTCTAATCCCCGAGAGGCATGCCCTCCAGTTCGTCGAGGAGGCGCCTCCAGTTGTCCGCGAGCATCTCCGAGTACTTGACTCGCTCCTGTGCCCAGTCTTGGTTCCACCGGCTGACCTGATACTGCGTCTGTTGAAAGTAGATCAGTTCGTCCCGGACACATTCCTTGACGAATACGGACCGGTTGTGCTGACTGACGATCGACTCCTTGTCCTGCAAAATCTCACCTTGTCAGTTATCGCGAAGAGAAGAATGAATGAATAGATGACGTGGGCTACGTGTGTGTCGTCCAGAGCCCTACTGACCTTGATGATGGCCTCGACCACTTTCTCGATCTCGCCAGGCTTGAGCATCCCCTCCGGTTTCGCTCGTAGACCCGCTAGTTTCGTCTCGTTGCTCTGAATCCGCCGCTCAAGGGAGGGGATATTGTCTTTGTCCAGCCTTTCCCGTCGATCAAACATATCACGGATGCTGACAAGCGCATCACGCTGCCTCTTGAGGTCCTCGAGCACGCCGCTGTCCCATGCCTTGCTCTCGTCCTCCATCAGTGATTGCGTGGTACGTAGGTGTTTGCTCATAGCCACCAGCCCGTCATTCAGGAGGGGTACGTCGTTCGTATCCGTTGCGTACGTGTCTAGGCTCGTCTCAGTCAATGACGCTAGCGACACGGCTAAGCGTGCGTGATCCGCTGCTACGCCTTCGCTCCGCTTCACTAGCCGATCCATGATGTTACATGTGCTTATGTACAAGTCAGCCGATCTTTTGACTCCTTGTCGTGTGCGGTCAAAGAGTTCTTGCAGCGTCGGAGAAAGCGAGTCCTCGAGACCGGGGGGGAGTGGCCGTCCGGCGAACTCATCCACTACCGAGATCGTGGCCTGCTTGCGCCACACGGCAAGTTCCTGCATGTCATTAGCACGGGATCAGCGATATGGAAATTGGGGGTGAACAAGATCATGTTTCTTTTTTTTTTTTCTTTTTTTGATCATGTCTAGACATACCGTAGGGACAGTGAGGAACATGATGACTAGCTGTTCTTGACCGAGGACAGGGTGACGGATAGTAGCATTAAGGAACCGGGCCAAACCGCGTCTCCGTTTCTCGATGAAAGCACCGTCGTTGGATAGATGATTCCCGTTGACAGCAACCCGCTTCGGCGGAAGGAGAGGTAGTGCGCGGAAAGGATATCGCTTGTGCAGGCAGTCAAGCAACCAGACGAAGTCGCTGTATCTACGAATAACCTTGCTGCCTCGTCTCAGACTGGTGACCTCGTAGTTGTGGTGCTGAAACATGAACATGCCCTCCTTTTCCGGCATCAGCGTGACAGTTATGTTTTCTCCGACGCTGCTTCCGATCCGGGCGCTGCTCACGGTTCGACTGTGGCCGGCTGGGGGATTAGCACCAGGATCACGGCCACCTTGAGCGCCGCCATTGCCGCTGCCGCTGCCTCCGAAAGGACTGGTGATCTGGTTCTGTGCGGCATCACCGAAGCCTCCCGCGTTGTTCGTACCACCACCGAAATAATCCCAACCCCCAGCACTCGATGGCGCAGACCCACCCGACTGAGAGGCGGAAGCACTGGGTGCTGACGTGGTGGTAAAGTTGGAAGTCGTGCGGGAGTGCATATCGGGGTCGTTGAAGCTGCTGTAACCATTCCCGTTCGCGCGGGGGTCGGCGCGGTCGTAGCCGTTTGTCTTGGGGGCGGCCACATGGTTGTGGTGCCTGTGGACATCGGGGGTGTTCCAGGGGTCATCTTCGGGATTGTCCATCGAGGGTTTTCGGGCGCGTGTCATCGATGTCGTCGATGTCGGGGGGGTGTCGGGGCGCTGGGGTGGCTTCGCAGCAAGATTGGCGGTGGCGGCGGGAAATTTGGGGTGATTGCTGGGTTTGTTGGTGTTGTTATTGTTATTGTCGTTGTTATCGAGGGATGACGCTAACTGGGGCTCAGGCAGGTCTATCATTCGATGGATCATGTATCAGCGAATTGCGTCCCCGCAGACCGATGGGCAATGGGCAATGATGCGCACGGCCGAGACCGACGAGGCTACGATGACAGCACACGGCACACACGATCTTCTCAACCGCGGGATGGCCGGCAGCACAGGGGCAATTGACTTGCGAAATGCAGCTACTTACTCCTTCTGCGCTCATCGACACTGTCGAGGCTCACAGGCTCGCCCTCCTGGGCCAGCGCGATAAGAGCCAACAGCACATTGAACTCATCGCGGCCCAGCGACGCCTCGCCGCCCGACGGAGCAAGGATGTTCATGATGCGAACCTGGTGGTCGGCGCTGAGCCTCGCCGCAGCGAGGGTCTTGGCGATGCCCGCCGGCGCAACCGTACGGCCACTTCCATCTTGGGCGAGGGCGTGATCAAAGGCCTCGACATAGCTCTCGGGCACTCGAACACCGGCTAGCAAACCACGGAGCAGCTCGGCACGCGATTGCTGTTTCCGTGGGGTCGGCATGTCCCAAGGCGACCGGTGGTCGTCGTCATCGTCGTCGTCGTTGAACAGCGTGTCCGACGTAGAGCGGGTGAGTGAGCCATTGTCCTCATCGTCGAAGATGGAGGCTCGAGATTTCGAGGTCATGGCGGCGGCATGATTCACAGACGGAGACTCGTCGGTAGGCGATGTACCGAAGAGAGACATGACGTTTGTGGCTATGTGGAAGGAAGATTGGGGAGGAGGACGGAAGAATGAATGGACGGGGGAGGGGACGAGTCGTGGTGACAGGTACCGGATTCTCACACGTACCCACGTAACCTGTAACCTAGTGTATCTATAAGTATGTATCTATGTATCTATCTACCGTAGTGCATGTTAGTTGGTCGGTTGGTAGGGAACCCGAAGGAGGGAAGGTTATCATTAGGCAAGGATGACGATGAACCATGGAGAACTGATGATTGGTGATTGACCATTATTGACGATTGGCGTGGTAGAGATCGAGAGACAGTCTGAATACTACTTACTTACTACCTTGCCTCCTTCATGTATTGGAGCGTCATAAAAAAAAAAAAAACAGACATCCAATGTAATACAAGCCTAAGCACGATGAAGAAGAGAGGTGAGAGGTGAGAGGTGAGAGGTGAGGGGCGAGAGGCGAGAAGGTTGACTTCGTACCAGTTGTTGATGATGATGATGTATGAGATACCCTAATTGGCACCTCGGCAAGCCCCGTGGGAGGTATCTAATCTATAAATTAATTGCAGCAGCTTATTCTGGTCCTTCCAGATCGTTAACCAAGACCTATCGGGAAAAGGCACCAGGCGCTACGTAGGGGTATCTACTCCCTATAACCGCAGGCAGCCAGGGAAGCTATTAGCACTAGGTACTCCATTTGGAGACAGTGGACAACTGTAAGAACCTGGCCTGGCGAAACGCACCAGCTTTATGTCTGTTAGTATACGGATACCTACTTAAAGTACTTAAGTAAGTAGGTGATTATCTTCGGAATAAAGCACCTAAATAGAACGTATCGTAAAGGTGTCATCCCCTTTAAATGCACATTGTAGCTACCTACATTCGAAGGAGTCCTCTAACAAAGACACCGCTCACCAAGAGGAAAGAAAGAAAAAAGAAGAAGAAAAGAGTATTGATACGTCATGCACTCCAAATAAGAAAACCAACATCCACACATAGGCTATGCAGACACACAATAAGGTATACAGATTTACATGATCATTATACACGTGAGGTCCATTCCGCCTCGCCACTACCTAGGTAGGCATGAGTGTTGGTATATATGACATCCACAATGCTTCTCTCGCAGCTCCTACAGCGCAATACCAACCCCAGAGCCACTACAGCTTCTCCCAAAGTTTGACGTCCTCCTGCTTAACCTCCTTCTTCTTTCGCAGGCTTCTAGCGACCTCCGCCGGCGGTACCTTAAAGTACAAGCTGGGCGACTCGCCGGGCTGCAGGGTGTGGCTGAGGTAGCCTCGGTGGGCCGGGTCGCGGTAGTACTCCATGTCCCAACGAGACGTCGGATCGGGCAGACGGTAGAAGAACCCCTTCTTCCGCACCTCGTCGAGCACCGGCCCGACGTGCTCGGGGCCCGTGGGCAGCGGCAGGCCGGTGTTTACGCTCTTCCCTTCGACCAGGCGCTTGATGGCCTGCTTCGTGTAGTATCTCGTCACGATCTTGCCTCCGGCCTTCTCCACGCTGTTGATGGCCGCTGCCGAGGCCCGAGACACCATGATGTCGATGGGCTGCTTCAGAGCGTCGGCGCCACGCGCTAGCAATTTGATGCCGTCCTTGATGCTGCCGACGAGGTTGGATTGTATTAGTTCCTTGGGTGTGATGGGCTTGGACGGGTCGATGCGTCCAGCGTCGATCCACGCCTGCAGCTTGTCCATGTTGACTTCAGACATGACGGGAGCACGTCTATCATAGCCGTCAGTGGACCAATGCATACGAGATGGTCAGAAAGAAGCGACAACACATACAGGTTTTCGAAGCCTAGACGACCCTTCTGAAAGATCAGAGGGGTCTGGCCACCCTGGAACCATGGCCGGACCTTTCCATGCTGTTTCTGGCCCTTGTGACCTCGGCCAGACGTCTTTCCCTTGTCCGATGACGGTCCACGACCGACACGGATGCGCTTCTGGTGGGCGCCCCGGTTGTCGGAGAGGCCCGCGAGAATGGATGCGCTGCGAGTCTGCGACGACTGTGTAGTCTGCACCGTAAGGGCGGCGAGGAGATGAATGAGTGACGGACGGGCCGAGTGATCCAGCAGGGGCCTACAGCATTGGGCTCCCAGCCGGGTAGGTATCCGTGGCGGCATTTTTACCACTCAATTTGAATGTCACCAAACAAACAAGTAAGGGGGATGGAGATGTTCGATATCGATGTTCACTTGCTTGTCTGCAGGCTTATCGACTGACACTTTTTTCCCAGGCTTGGCGGCCTAGGCTGTTTTGGGCTTAGCGGGGTAGCGCACCTATTGCAAGCCTATTGGCGTACCTATAAGTAAGTGTACTGGTTCCAGTCCCCCCTTTTTCCTGTCCTACCTAAAAGGTACCTTTTCCTTTTCGACAAAGGCTACCTGGTAGGTACTAGGTAGATCACCACCACAAACCTTGCCTCGTTGCTTGTTGAACTCTCTATATTTCAGATTTCAGATGTCTTTCCATGCTCCTAGGAACCTCGTCTGTTACTGCTCACAGGACCCATTGGGCTCTTTGCCATTACTTGTCTACCCCTCTCTGGGTGCAAGGCGTCAAGATGACGATTAGAGATGGCTCACGGCGTAAAGGTGGGACGAACACCAGGAAGTGGACAGTGATGGAGTAGGGTATGGGTGTGTGCGTGCGCTGTACGCAGTATGTATGGTAGAGCCCCCACGATCCGCATAATCGGAATTGCGGGAGAGGAGCTCGGAATGCTACCTACCTACCATACGTACTAAGTATACCTAAGTGCCCATCTACTGCTCATCCTAAGATGTCTCGCCTTGGGTCACACTGTTCCGCGGGTGTGGTTACCATGACCCCGACTCCAGTTTGGAAATGGTGCTCTACTCGTCTAGCCAGTGCTTGGGTATATCGACATACGACGTGGGTCGCCGAACTTCCCGGTTTCTCGGCAGTCCCAACAACTATGTATGCTCGAGGATTTCTGACTAGGCTCCTCCCATCCCTTGTTGCCTATTCTAGTGAGGAGAGGGAACATAACAATACACCCTTCAGAGTATATATACACGTTGCCGGTGTATAATAGTACGCCAGGTTCCTTCACGATAGCATTGCGTATTGTCATCTCAACGGCAGTGTAGATATAGAATGTGCATACGGTGTGTTTCTCCGCTATAGAGGAGTCGCTCATGATGCACCAAGACTCTTGCATGTCACGGGAATCACAGGGCGATCAATATGCATCGCCTGTCAACTCGTAACGGGGACCAGCCAGATTTAAAAGCGATAGCTAACAGTATACTAACAGTATATTTGAGGGGTATCAATTGAACGCTATAACGATGAGAGAAAAGGGGGTCCGTGCAAAACTGCTACTTCTGCCGAACGCCTCGTAAAGCTAAGTTCTAGTTTCGCAAGCGACATCGTAAAGATATCTTTTGAGTCCTCCAACAAAGTCCGCCCTGTCTCACCAGGAGCAAAACCTATGTCAAATTCGAGGACCGCCTTCGAGATGACCACTCGGAGTTCGTTCAAGGCCAAGTTCCTGCCAATGCCTACGGTACAGTGTTAGACGCGTTAAAAAGGCAAACGCCACCGCGAACGGGTAAGTGTCTTACAAGCAAATCGACCTTGCGAGAAGGGACAGAACGCCTTCTTGTTGAGGATCAGTTCCGGCCTGGTCGTCCATCGCTCGGGGATGAACTCGTTCGGCGCTACGAAAGCTTTGGGGGCTAGACAGTATTCGGTTATTACTAATACATCTTCGACGGGCGAGGCATTCAAGTGCACCTACATCGAAGAACAGTGTAATGCGGGTTCACCACCTTGACACCTCCAGGCAAGTAATGACCGCCAATCTTGACGCCACCAGGGGGTGTCAGGCGGAAAAGTCCGCCTGGGTTCGTCGGATCTATGATCAACAACAATAAGTCAGCGTCCTTTCCCATGTTGGAAACAAGAACATAGGCTGCGAGGAAGAAAGAGGGGTTGTTAGTTGCCTGTTCGAGATCACTCACGCATTCTGAGTGTCTCGTTGATGAAGGCATTTAAATATTCCAAGTACTGTAACTGTGTGATGGAGAGGCTGTCGTCATTCCGTATCCCGTTTTGTTGAAGCTCTTCGCGTATCTTCTGTACGACTCTCGCATCTCTTCCCAGTTCGTAAAAACAGTGAATCAACGCGGATGCCGACGTATCGCTTCCCGCTATGATAATCAGCCTTGCATCACCCACAAGGAGTAGTGCATCTGCCTTGGGATCCTCATAGAAGGGCCCGGCTGCCAGAATCGGGGTCATGATATCCGGCTCCGCTGGTTTCCTTTGTTTGCGTTCTTCTATACAATCGTTGCTATAACGCACCAGTGTCATAAAAGGGTTAAGTTGAGGAGGCACCAGGTTCGTCATGGTCTGGATTACCCAGGGTAGAGTGCCGAGGCAGCCAAGCGGTAAGGCGCTCGTCGCATGCATTGTGTCGATGTAGATATGAGACTTTCCACTTTCTAGAGCTTTGAAAGAACGCCCAAAAGCAAGATCGCCTGCTGTCCGTCAGCTTATCCAGCGCATATTTTTCCTCGTAGTCCGGCAGCGATGAAAGTCTTACCCATAACATCAAAAGCGTACCATTCGAGCCAGTCCGTAATGTTGACAGCTTGCCCTGCTCTCCTATGCATTTGAGCGATGAACTGGTCGGCATACTTGATCACACGCGAGTCATAAGAGCGAAGCGCCTTGGTGGTGAAAGCTAAGTCCCAGCCATGACGCCGCCGTCTATCGTGCTCAGCCCTGTCTCGCAGCTGCACCAAGTTAAGCAACGGGTTGGCAATATCATACCCTAGTTGAACGCGATGTTAGTAATAGTAATGCGCAACCTCCAAGTTCGCATCGCAGAACACAAACGACGGAACACCCACAATCGGCCTTGGTAAAATTGCTCTGCGAGTGGAAGATAACCTCTATCATGTCCGGGTCGGAGATGGACAGCAAGTTGGGGCCGGCGCGCACATATTCACCATACTGCGTGTGTAGGCGATCCAGGTGTCTGTAGTTGTCGACCTTGGCCTTAATATGAAAAAAATGGTAAAACTGCGACAACCGCGCCAGTTTAGGGCCTTGAAAATGGCGCAACGGGTGGAAGAAAGCTCTATATACTAATATAGAAGTGAAGAGCGCTGCCATGTATGCGCCATAGCTGGTAAGTGTAATCCGAGCGGCATGTGACAAGGATAATCCACCTAAGGTCGAGAGGCCTGCGACAGCAACTGGAGGGGAGAAGATGGCGGCTATCACAAGTCTATAAGCCGTGAGCATATGCTCGCCATGTATGAAATAGCTCAGATGAGAGATAACGCCAGCGACTGCCGACACTACCATGACATATACGAGTGGGAGGGCCATTATCGAGAACCACTTGAAGGAATACCTGGGAATACCTGGACGAGGAAGTTGTCTGAGACAAAAGGAGACGGCAATGATGTTGGGATCGCGCCAGATTTTAGATTTTGAACGGGTGCGTGGTTTTGGGGGCTTTGTTTGACAAGACGGTCGGTTTATTGGGTATATGTATTGTCGGTGCAACCCACCGCTATAACAATGACAACTTCAGTTGGCAGCAAGACGAAGTTCCTTGCAGAGGTGTCCCATGCCTGTTGATACATATACGTATAGTCTACTACACTAGTAGTAGTAAAGAAATCCCAGCTCCTGTCTCTACACAACACTAAATTCTAGTTGCAGACTGTACTTGTCCTTCCCTGGATTACAACTCCTTGCGTGAAGCGCCACGCCACATGCCATACATATGTACATGTAGGTACTGTAATTATACCTTGCAGGAGTAACCTGCCCAGGTAGGCAAGCATTTGCGTTAACTGTCTGTAGCTGTGGCCGATGGTCTCGCAACGAGAAACGCTACGTGTATAGTCAAGCCAATAACTATGTAGATTTGGCCCATAGGCCAGGACAAGCGGCCTGGAATAAGCAATGGAGACAGAGCTCATAGCTGATGCCAAGCAACGGGCTAGTTTAGTATAGGTACACTATTTTGGTGTTGGACGCTGGTGTTAAGTATGATGTACAGTAGTGTAAGGAAGAGGAGATTGACAAATCCATAGACTCTGTCGAACCGGGTAGATCAATCTGTGGACCAAAGCGTCTCCAAGAGAAATACCCAAACTATCATGTACGGAGCACCCAATGCAGGAGAACGGCGATGATGGGGATAAGATACGAAGAAGCCGGAAATTACAGTACCCAAAATAGTCAGGACGAGGCAACAAACATCTCAGCCTGTTACATGCAGAATGCAGAAGCCCGTCTAGAAGCACGTCTGTCCTATCAGATGATGCTCCCACCCCTAGCTCGATCCCCCAGTTACTCTCGATCTTGCAGCAGGGCACTGAGCAGGGGGGGCTACCGCACTTAGTACCTAGTTATTATGTCGCATATTATATACATCTACCTATACTACATATAAGTAGCATGTACCGACGGCAATAGGCCATACTGTGTGGCGCCAATGTGGCCTTGATGCCATCATGCCTTGCAGGATTCGAAAGAAGGGTCAACTGCACTACACTAGATACACTGCTAGTGCCGTATTCATCCTGCTTGGCGGGACTCATTGGGACATTAGGACGTACTAAGTAAGTAGAATGGAGAAGTCGCCAATGCTACTATACCATATACGCTAGTATGTAGCCAAATAGGAGTAGCGTACACTTCTTAGTGTGATGGTGTTGGTGTTGATGAGGAGAAACGGGATGACGAACAGATGGATTTGCGCACACTACTCTTCGCGTATACTAACTACCTAGGTAGTCTACACCGTAAGAAGTATATCTGGCAGTGATCCGGTCTGCTTCTGCATTCACCAACGCAGATATTAGTAAAGAACGAGTACTAATAGTTGAGACATTTCGGCTTGGCGTAGATACCTTCCCATCCGAAGCTTCATGATTTGGTCCACATCTATACGTAAGCGACTAGTTATTTGGCAGACGCCTTTCCCAATCTTACCGCGGGGTCGCAGAATCCTACCTCGGTAGACTACTACTTGTATGGGGCACAGAAGATTCTGTGCAATGAGACGTGGCAGATGTTCCAATCCGGCGCAGACGCACGGCGGTGGTGTCATTGTGATCCGGGGGTTTGGTAAGTCCTCGGCCGTCATTCTCGAAGCCTTAAAAGCACGCGTCGGGGCAAAGGCTCGGGTCGCGGAGCGTAGGGCCAGTCTAAGAGGTGTTCGGGAGGGGGTGAAGCTGGTAACCTTGTCTTTATGATGGTCACATATACTGTACGGCATCTCACGGGATGTTGTGCGGACACTTTGTGGAGCAAGGCGTGTTTTATTTTTCAATCTTAGTGTAGACTACACTACACTACACTAGTACTATGTACACCCGCCAATGGTTGACCTGACTGACCCTTGCGAGACTGGAGAGGGCCTTGCCCATAGCTTTATCCAAAGTCGAGTAGCTTCTTACCCCAGGTCTATAGTACAGCATGACACACAAGACCCAAGTTGAAACTGGGCCCGGGGCACCTTTCAAAGGCACCCTAAATGTTCATTTGCCTACATGTGCTGCATAATGCGGCAACATCATGGCCAGCAAAATAGTATGGCGTGGATTAACTTGAGCCAGAGACCTTGGGCTTGGCATAAATGTTGGGTTCCATTGTTTGTGCGATTAGTCTCAACAACGGCAATCTATCGCAAAAATAGAGCTGATTGCCACGGAGCGTGTACAGAACACTTCGAGGCTCGGTCGAGGGAGTAGGAAAGCAAAATCACATAGAATTCTTGATGCCCCTAGTAGAGAAACACGTCTTATGACATATAGGACTTCCCGGTTTTATAAGCCTCCCATTGGTAGTATAAACCCCTCGAGCCATCTCACTCACTTGCGGCAGTAGGTAATAGTATTATCGCGTGTGAATATGTCGCTTTCTGCACACGGGCCCGGTTTCCTTTCGGGGCATGGGCGATGTGGTAGATCTAATAAGCTCTTGTGACAGGACTGGCGCATCTCTCGCTTCCACCAATTCCGATAGTCTTGGTAGTACGAATAGTTTGATACTCACATAGCTATCCAGGACTTAGGAGCCCAGGCTGGAGACTTTGCTCTTCCCACGCTGTTATAAGACATACCTAAACCCGGGATTGTCAAGCTCAGTCACGTCCTTTATTAGATATCAGTTACATTTCTCAGGAATTTGCAATGGAGAGCAGCTATATAACACCTAGGGACATATACGTACCTGCATACCCCTCTCAATAGCCTCCTTTTCTTGCTCAGCAGTCAAACCGGAGCCTGAAACAGCAGCTTTTCGGTCTCGCTTTTTGTTTACGGTCCACATGTATAGATACAATATCACGACCATGAGCGTCTTTACCGAGTAACCGACGAGGATTCTGTATTATATGTCAGTCTTACTCGTGAAACATTTTAGAACTACGATAGTCCGACGTGATGCAGTTGTCACTTACGCAATATCTTACATCGAGGCATGTACGGTTAGTCAAGTCCAAATTCTGGTATCCTAGAACGTTGCAGATTTCAAGGGCAAGAGACACAAGATGTCAACTCACTAAGTGAAATATCAGTCTAAACATGCCCACTATAGAAAGCTAGGGAGTCCAAAGGGGTTTTCATGCTTACCATGCAGAGGTATAAAGAGGGGCTTCTTTCTCGATGAACGTCTGGGGACCAACAATCTAGTACTCTTTTAAGTAGCTTTACATAAATACTCGATCCTCGACAATATACGTGAAATGCTTACTGTTCATCGTCAGCGGTCACTATTCGCACAGGACATATAAATTATACGGACGGCTACGTCACCTCGAAGGTTGGGGGAGTACTCACCATTACCAACACAATAACCCACGAAGAGGACGGCTCCGGTCAGTTGCTTCTTAGTATACCCCGCCACGTTACTGCTCACCATAGTAAGGCTCATACTAAATCCTACAGATTGGAATGAGCACTATAGATCATTGGGGTCAGTAATGGCTCTTTCGGGCAAAACAGACACCAGTTTTGGAGGCTCTGCATGCTACCGAGACATAATCGTTGTGTTGACAGGACAGTTTCACCTCCACAAGCAACTAAACCAGGAAAGAGAAAAAAAATACTTTAGGGGTAGCTGACCAACCACAGAGCTACAAGCCGCCCCCATCTGTTCTCTGTCCCATCAGGCCCAACTGGCAATCCAACGAGGGCACCACCAGCGGCCACACAGATGAGGTTACCGGCTAGCATAACAGCGCATCGCATATTCGGGAAGCGGGAGCTGATGTAGCCCGACGCAAGAAGCGACAGAACTTGGACTGTGACGTCCAGGGTCAGCGTTTTTGCGTTCAAGAAGGAAAATATTGACATGTAGTCTCGTGAAGGGTGTTTCGAATATGCTACAGATAATCGACGAAGAAAAGCCTCTTTCCTCGGGATAGCTGCCACCACGAAAACACAATGACATACACTGGTTACTTACTAACGTTACCCGGTATCTGCATGTACTGGGTTTCAAGAACGTCAAACCCGAAGGTCTCGAGGATTATTGATGTGAACTATCCTATGATTAATGACTGTAATTGGCCTCGGCTCCAATGGATACAAAGCAAGGTATTGACCTACAGTTGACTGTGCTGCATTTGGTATCTAATTTTGGAGACAAGTCAGTAATTACAGCTCGTAGAAGGCTCGGGGCTCCCGGTGATGCAGAGCGTTTTGATGTGGTGCGATCACCCCCCCGGATAATTACGAACTGAAGAGGTGCAATGCAAAAGCTATGAAGATCTTACCTGCGCAGCCACGGACATGACGAATAGAATCCAGGTTTTGGGATCTCTCAAACATTGCCACATCTGATACGTCTTGAAGTGGTGATTCTTAACACCCTGCCTATTTTGCGCAACACGCTCAACGGCGACGATCCTCTCTCGGGCGCTGAGGAAGCGCGCAGCCGTGGGCAGATCTGGCATGAAGACTACGAACACGCAGCCCCATGCCACGCTGATAGACCCGAAGATGAGAAAGATATATTGCCACGGAGGCAATCCGGTCGTTATATGCCCTACTGCATAGCCCAGCAACCCACCAAATATACCGGCAACGCCGTTCATGCAGTAGTAGGTCACCATACGCATCGGCTGCTCATCAGCGCGGTACCACATTGAAAGACACAACACGAAGCCCGGGTTCACCACCGACTCGAACACTCCCAGCAGAAACCGATTTGCGGCTATACCGGCGAAATTCGTGCATGCCGGCGTCGTGATCGTCAGCAAACCCCAGACTTGCCGGAAATATCAGCAAGTTCATTATCCGCCGAGAGCGAGCGTGAGAGGCGGCGAGCACATACCAAGAACAGTGCAGCCAATGAACTTACCCAGAGCTAATCTCTGGAGACAATAACCCGCCACGGGCTGGGCCACCAAGTAACCGATGTAAAAGAGGGACGACAACCACGAATACTGCTGTCCGTGCAGGTTCGTGCCCTGCTTCAATCCGAAGACGCTTGCGGAATTAATACTTGTTTTGTCCAGATACTGAAGTAAATATGTTCCCATAAGCAGCGGTAGAAGGTTCTTGTCGATTTTCACCAAGACCTTGCGGGCTTCCTGCGGATCCAGGTCTCGCGCATCTTGCTGCTTATACGTGTCATACGTCTCGTCTAAGTCCTTTGATGAGCCTGGCTTCTTCTCCAATGACGAAGGTAGAGAGGCGCGGCCAGTGCTGCTAGCTAGAGCAGTCACGACGGAAATCTTTTCGTCCATATCGTGTAATGATCGTATGGACAGGGACAATATGGGGTAGCTATGGCAGTCTTCAAGGCGGGGTTGGACTTATCATGGCTGCTTCACGGCGGTGGTGAGCGTCCCCGGTTTAATGGCGTGAGACCCCCAGTACCCGGTCCACGACTCATCATGCATGTTCAGGTTTGATTCGGAAGTTAGTATTGGCTCACATATCGCCTTGGTGATTGTGGTTCTTATCGTCATGCGGGGAGCTTGGGGAGCTTTGGAGCTCACCTCCCCATACCTCGTATATTGATAATGCCCCCCTTATATATCTGTTGGGACTTAGGTACTGATAATTATTTTAGCCCTATTAATAATTTGTCTCCAGTTCTCGCAAATCCACTGTATCACTCACTCGCTGAGCTGATGTACGCGAAACGAGAAGCAAATTAAAAGACTGGCGGACGGCTGGGTTGGATATAATTGACTCATGGACGGTACGGTACGCACGTACTTGTCGACACTGAAGATGGCAAAAGCCCGGTGTATTATTAAAATTAAGGCGGTATTTGCCCATGTGGACGATGGATAGAATAGATATTCTTCCCCAGTTGCAGTAGTTAGAAAGAAGGATCGTGTGTCACCTCTTCGCGTCCCCGTGTTTGACACTAGGTAGTGGTCATGCCATCTAATAATATTGGGAGGTCACCCTGATGCCTATCATGGTCAAGTGATTTTTAATTTTCCTTTTTATCGTTGTTAAAGCCTAATCTTGCGACATTCATGTTAGTGGCGGCCAAAAACTTGTGGATATTTAGTTGTGAATGCATATTACATGATGAATGGGTGCAACTTTAAAAAGAGCCAGACAACAGTGAGTACTTCCAAGTCCACGAAGGGCAAACAATGTACGATATAGAGTCCCCTTGGGTGAAGGCGATAATTTATGAGATAACAGAAAAAGTAGGCGAAACAATGGTGTATCTTTATAGTGGTCGATTTGCTCTCCTCGACTGCGACCCTACAAACACACATATATTAATTCACGTCTGGTAAAGACCTAAGCCTACTTAATAAAGACTTTCAAACTAATGTAAAATTATGTTGCGAAGTAATACATCTTCTAAGTCAATCTAAGAGCCTTAGCTTTCACACTTTCTTCGACCTCCTGAGTAAATCATCAAACCTTCGTATGGCCCTCCCACCCACCTTAATGGCCATTGTTAGATAGACCTCAATGATAAATTACCTCTGCCATCATACTACCACCTTTCCTGTCAAACAATATACATATATAAATATCATTCCCCTCGAAGTAAGCCCTAATAACTTTGAAATCGTAGAGTTTCATTTTGTGATAAAAATTGTGTACAGAAGTTTTCAACCCTGTTGTAAATCATCCCAATAATAGAAATAATTCACTCCACATGCGCGACTAAGGTTACCCCGGTCCGGCCTTAAAATTGAGTTCGTTTACTTTCCAGATACATGTACCCACCTTAATACTTATTCTTATGTGGTTCCTTTTGTATCTCGCCTTTCATATATATTATCTATAGGGAAAGATTTTGTGGGCCAGGGCTCGGATGTTTCATATTGTTTGACTATGAACCATGGCCTGTTGCAATGGTTGGTACACATGAATTGAAGGAGTCATCGGTCTTTCGCGCCACAGCAGATGTTAGGTCGTTATCAAACACCTGCCTCATAACTGTGATCAGGGGTAAAATAGTAATACACCATATGCTAATTTTCTGATCCGGCCGTTGTTATAATTGATTCTATTTAAATTGTAGAGAAGGGCATTACCCTCTTGAGACATATAGGAAGCCCTTTAAAAAATCGACTAGAAAATAACCTACGTAGCTGTCTATGTTTAATACGGTCACCACAAGGCAGAAAGGAGATGACCTCTATTATTTACTAACAAGTACCTACGATACAATCAATCTAGTATAACTCTTGTCGAACAGCATCCTTTTGTAGCGCTTGTGTGAAAATATTGAGTTTTTTCTCATGGTTGAGATCATGCAGCGTACTAATTTATTGAACTTCCAAGAGCAACTAATATAACTGCCTAAGAGGGCTCGTATTAAATGACCAACGAACCACTTTCTTCAACGCACGGTGGGTTCAATACAAGATTGGCATTTCTCAGAAAATAAGACAGCTTCGGCCTCGGTACAGGGCTCCTACCATCCACCTTTGCTTTCGAGTTTTTCTAGTGAGGGGCCATGAATACCCCAGACTACGAGAGTAGTTTAGAGTAGGATCGCTGCACCGAGAAGACCACCCGCAGCAGCGGCACTAATAAGAACGCCCGTGGGTCTGGCAGCAGCGGCAGTGACGACGGAGGTAGTGGTGGCGCTAGAAGTAGAGTTGGTGCCCGTAGCTGTCGGTGCAGGTGTAGTCGAGATGGTACCGTTGGACGAGGCACCGGGAGTCGCAGTAGGCTGGCAGAGGCCCCCTGTGCCGTCCAAGATAGAGCTGAGGTAGCTAGTAATACTAGCAGCGGCCGTCCCCGTGGTCACGCAGTGGGTGACGTAGGCGTCGTATTCACTAATATGGACGCTACCGTAGCTAAGAAGCCCCGTGCCCCAGCTCTGGAACTCGGGCAATATCGACTTCGGAAACGTGGGGGCGGCACTGCAGAGCGCCGATACGAATGCTGCGGGATCGTGAAGGGTATCTGGGGGTAATGATGGGTCATCGAAAACCGGGTTTAGGTAAGACGCTAGATCGGAGGGCATGGGAGGAGCACCATTGATTAGGGAGGTCACGCTCTCTTGGCAGCCTGGAGCAGACGTGAAAGTCTGGGCTAGGGACACGCCCGCCAGGGCTGCCATGGAGGAGAGAGCTTTCGTGCTATGCATGGCTCTTGTTGGTCAATGCGGCTTTAGGGTATGTAGAGTGGTTGTTATCTTGTATGAGAGGATAAGAAGCCTGTGTAGTTAGAGGAGCAACTTCAAATAATCTGTTGGCCGCGAGTGATGATTTTATATTCAAGCAGGTTTACCCAGGGGGGAGCAAGTTGCGGGGCCACAACATAGATCATCCCAATGAGCTTCATCTAGCTAACAACAATTGTCAGAAGTAGCGCTCTCGGAAGCACCGGCCGTTCAAACTTACCCCTACATGTAGTTAAGAGCTTCGTTACTTCGAGCCCGGCGGTAAACCTTGGATAGTCGTCCTTGTTCAGACAAGGGTAGATCGGTTTGTTAAGACAAGGATATATAAGTTAGGTTTAGAGAGAGCACCATGTTCTTCCACTATCAACCCCCCAAGTCATATGGCCCTTTCCTTAATCCTTGGTGTTCGCAAATTTTGAAGTGTGTATAAGTTATAAATGGGTTTAGAAATAATTATGTAACCCGCTATGAAATATGCTAAACCCTTGCCAGCTTGACTGATATTTCCAACCTCCTCGAATCCGGCTTAGAGACTCATTAGACCGCCGATCCCTCCTCTATTCACTAAAGTTGTGGTGTATCATGCTTATTAAAAGGGGTCTTCTCCAACGTATACTAACATATGATGCGTTAGGCATTAATACTCTTTAATAATTTATGGTGGTTGGTGCCGAGCCGTATTCTTATACTGCCAGTTATTTCTAATAGTTTTTCAGATTCTTCATTTTTTCAAAAGGTAACGTAAAATATAAACTCAAGGTATACTGCTGTCTCTTGACCCGCTCTATGCCGTATATAGTACTAAGATATTAGGCCGTTCGATTTACGATTGGTACCTTGTAAGCAGATTGCACCAATCATTAACACCCGGCAGGAACGGAATCCGAGATCAAAGTAGCTCCCGTGAACCCGGACTATCCGGCACTTCGCGACTCCCGCTAGCGCCGACATTTAGACAGTATCTCCACAATATAATTGGCTGCAAAAGTAACACTCAATCATGTTTTGTTAATGCGATCTTTGCCTCTATACTTTGCCCGACATATAACATTATAAATATTCTCTTAAAAAGAGAATGTGTTTATACCTAGGTATATAAATTAAGGCTTTTGGTGGTCACTTGACTAAAACGAGTAGGCATCGGTAGCATTGGCTGTGTTATATAATGTTGCAGTGGCCATGAGTATGTGATTCTGTTTCCCCAGTCTTGCCTTTTCTAGTAAAGTTAACGCTGCTAATAAAGATAAACAAAGAGGACGTGCGAAGAGCTCCGTGATCATGGATATCCAGTTTTCTGGCCCACACTACCCATGCCATTATAAGTGACCTCATAGGGACCAATGAGGATAGGGTGATCGCTGGTAAGCTAAATTAGGTGGTGCTCGAGATGGATACTTTACAGAACCAGTTGGATTAACTGCTGGAATATATCAAAGGTCACGGAGCTGTTTACGCATTCAAACGGATGAGGCTCATCTGCTCAGCACAAATTCCTGTAAAGCCCGGGTTCCCGGGCATGACCCAAGACAACCGAAGGCGGTAGGTCGCCTCTCCGTCACCCTCCGCCACCCTCTGTATGAGTCGAACAACCTTGCAGTCTTCGGGCGTTATCGGCCTTTGTCGGCCGCGAAGTTGTTGATTTGGAATAATCTTGTTGCTTGATCGAGATGCGACTACACGGTCAGTAGCCTGTTTAAAAAAGCCCCCAAAAACTACACATATGCTCGCGCAATTGGAGCTCACCCATGTTAGCTATTAAACAAAGTAGGTCCGTGTTAAGTAAAGTAGGGCTCCATGGTACCCAAAGTACTTATACTGATTTCTGACTGTTGTATTATTATACTACTTTTAGCTGTGTTAGTATTCTCAGATACCTCTAGTAGGAGATCAGTTCATTTCTTAAATGTATCGTAAAATGGACTCAAGTGAGATCTGGGACATGCTTGGATAACTGATGTTATAGAACATGTACTTAATGTACTAATCACTCAGAGTACATTACTAATCACTGGAAACTTAGAGTCCACTTAACTTAGTAAGAGGAAATATAATATAATAGCTACTCGCTTTTAAAGGCATAATGAAACCGTTGTCCCGACAAGCGCAACTTTACTTCAGCCCTATTTGGATTTTGATTCGATATTAGCTAGCCATCAATGCTAAGGTTTGCTTGATGGCGACGGTGACGGAACAGCCCGGTCGGATGAAGCCGCCATGTCCGAACGCATAATCTCTCCTGTTGGTTAACTCGGATTATATTGTTTTTTGGCACATTTAGCGCAAAAGGGTGGTATGCATCAAATCGCTCAAGGAGCATTTTGTCAGGTGAATAGGTAACACCCTGGTGTATACCTATTAGACTTCGTCTATATATTCAGGCTATCCCTCCCAACTACCTGTTGGAAGGGCTAGGGTTCATGTTGACCAATATACCCTATGGCTACTGACCCCTTGGCTACTGACCCCTTTCTACCTACCTGCTACGTGACTGCGTAGGCTATCCATTCACTCTGGGACGCACAACCTGACACATTTGGTGAGAGTTCTTAGTCCTGAATCACGGAAGCCCATGAGATAATTAAAAGCTCGGTGAATATGACGTTACAGAGGACGGCACTTGAGTTTGTCAATCGAGAGCTGTGGGTGGGACATGACATGCCGAGTATGAACTGGCTGTGGTTAGTGAAGGGCATGGAAGTGTACAGTAGTTATTCTAGCATAATTTTATGCTCGATGACCTAGGAACCCGGTAATATAGATGCCAATAGAAATCCTGACTGGCAAGAACAGTTTTAATCTATAATTCGTAGTTTTAGAGCCATATACTCTAGCGAGCATGTCCGCTGCTTCCCCCTTCCCCTATATAGAGGTAGCAGTGGACTCAGGGAAAGGGGGAATAATCAGTTATAATAGTAAGCTGTTGTCTGTATCTGATACTATAGCGCTAGTGTAGCGGCGGACTGAAGGTATCGTACGCGTACCATATATGCTAGTACAGAACGGAGTCTTGGTTTTCATAATCGACTATTACTATCCCTTGTCCCAAACCAGAGCACACATGAAAGCCTCTGTTTGTTTAAGTTATGAGACCGATCGATAATTGCATATGTGCATACGGATATAATGTTTCTGTTCTCTAATCAGAATTTTACGAGGTCTGAAAGATCGTTCGAAACGCGCATATGTTCTACAGGCCCTCTCTATTCTTACATCTTAGTACTAAAGGCAAAATAGTACTCGTGTAGAAGGTAGAGTGGCCTTAGCGGAAGCTGCTTGTGACGAGGGCTGTTGTAGAGGACTTGGAACTCAGTCATGTTCAGTTTAATAATTCCCTAGGGGCCTTGGGGCCATGGCCCGCCTTCCCTCCCCACGTCGAGGGGAATCTACGCCTATTTATGCCCAAGGTATTTAGTCGAGTCTAGGTATAGCATTCTATCTCATTTCTACTGTTGGTTGCCCTGTCTTATCGTTGGCTATCGCCCCCTATCCGTTCTGCAACCAATCGGGTAGCTCCATATGTAGTTGAGTGGTAATAATGGCTTCGTGGCTCACCTCTCAGGATCTAACAGAGTCTTGGCAGTCTGGTCCGTGTGACACTGCCTATTAAGTTATATGCATATCTACTATCCTCCTTCAATTATTTTATTGTATGGTCTTGGTTTATGCTGAACTCTATTTTCTTTCACCACTTGGTAAATACGCTACTTGTATGGCAAAAAGCTGCTTAAATATTTTTGTTGGGCCGTTCAGTTTGAGTTTACAATTTCAAATCTATGGTCATGACCACGCCGAGTCTTTTGTGAATTATGTTATGAGATACTTTGAGACTTCGCCTTTCGTCATGAGTACGTGATCGAAGAACTAGATGTCTGGTGAATAGTTGACACCATAGTGTGTACCTATCAGGTTGGGTCTATATATACAGGCTATCCCTCCCAACTAGCAGTTGGAAGGGCTAGGGGCTATGTTGACCAATACACCCTATGGCTACTGGCCCCCTTCTACCTACCTGCTATGTGACTGCGTAGGCTATTCCATTCACTCCGGGACGGAAAACCCTGACACTAGATCTGAATTTATACATCAGCCATGATTCTAATTGAACCCAGCTGTTTACTGTGTCTGAGAGCCACTACGCTCATCTGAGGTTGGGCACTTCTGGGAACGGAATATCAAATGTCTGTGAAATTGTACATATATTTTTACAGTTAGCCGTAGGGAACTTGGCGGCCTACCTACTGTGGATTGATTACAGATGATTCCCGAAGCCGTCTAGACAGAACAATCGAAAAATGAAAAAGATCTAGCCCCGCAAAAAGGTGTATACAATGCCAGAGAATGACCAAAATAACCGAGTTTCTCATAGATTGGGGTATCAATGCACGCAGAGAAGAGCCGAGAACCCCTGACTCCAGCGCAGGCCGCCCATGATGGCGATCAGAAGTAACAATGCGGTAACGACGCTCGTGCCTCCGTACACGTAGGCCTTGCGACGGCTAAGAACGGCCAATTCGACAATCCACGTAGACACGGTCGTCAGACACCCGCAGAACCCATCCTCAATGCCCTGAAGCACCTGGCATCCGATGACGCCGCCCTCGGGGACATGGGCGAGGTCCCAGGCGATCCCGAGGATCGCCGTGCCGGCAATGTTCACGGCGAATGTGCCTAGGGGGAATACGGTGATCCGGCCGTTGAGACGAGCCGAGGCATAGAATCTCATGAGACAGCCCAGAGGCGCGAACACGAGGGCGAAGGTTGCCCGGCCGCGCCAGAGTTCGGATGAACCGGGGTTACTATATCTGTCTGGTGGAACGATGGAGAGGACAACGGCTCCGATCCAAGAGCCCCAGCCCAGCACCACGGCGAGCGGGTCGAGCAACTTGCGAGATAAGGGATACCGGAGCGACGGCATTATGGGTTCCAAGACTTCGGCTAAGTGGGCCCCAATATAGAAGCCTGAGAAAGAGAGGGAGATGGTGCCGATGGTGATGGCTAGCAGGGCCAAGAACGAGTAGCCTCCATTACGCGGGGTCGAGGCACCATCTGGCATGGGTAAGTCGTTGGACAAGGCCAGGAAGATATCTCGTATAAAAGATGAGAAGGAAGTGAAAGAACCGCAGAAGCCAGTGGCCAGACCGATGTAAAGCGGAATAGTCTTCTTGACAGCTAGGTGGGCCTTCTTGGCGGCGGCGAGGTCTTGGGCTGCGCGCTGGGAGCCTGGGGATCCCGCCTTGTCGTCATCCTTCTTCATCTTAGCCAAGTACGAGCTAGAGATGAAGGTACTACTCCGATCACGGCGGAATAGCACGTGGTCCTCAGTCAAGAAGCCGAGAACCAGAGAACCGGCGAAATTAGGCCACACGGAGCTGAAAGGGATGGCGGTGCCGGGGTAGAAGGTCAGGGCTTGCAGACCAAGGCGGGCCAGGGTGCCGAAGATGGCGAACAGGATGAGATAGGAGACGGTGTAGAACTCGGTGGCCCACTTGGAGAGCGGTGCCACTGGCTGGCCGGGAGAAGCATACTGCTGCGGTTCTCTGCCCAGGTCCGGACCCTCGTCGGCGTCGCGGCCGATGCCAAGACGGGATGCCAGCTCCTCGATGGAGCGGCTGTCGAGCCGAGACAGCTCGTTCCGGTCCTGCACCATGGGCACGGCCTCGACCTCGGGGAGGTTGAGATACGATGCCGGCACCTCGTAGCCCGAGGCCGTCGACTCCTGTGTCCCGCCCCGGCCATCCCGGACATCTCGGTGGCCGTGTTGGTGCGGTGACGGAGTGGCGTCTAGCTCAGCGATGGTGCCAGGCGTCGTGACGGCAAACCCGGAAGAATGCATCGTGACAGAGAGTTGGGGCAGTAGGAGTAGGACCAAACACGAACATAAATATAAACAGAAGCATAAGCTGCATGACTAGCTTAGGTCCGTGACATCTTCCTTTATGTGATGTCTGTATCTACCAGTGACGGTTTGCACACATACTATGTAGAAACCCACCTCTACCCATACAAAATACTTACTACTCAGTACTTACTTAGGTAGCTGTGTAAATATAGATAGATAGATCTTTGAAATGTTGCGCTAATTAGCCTAGTCTAAGTACCTATTATCGTTAGGCCGGGCAGTCCTCAACTAGTGTACTTAGTAAGTACTTAAGGTACCTTACGGAGTAGATAGTAGGTAAGTATGCTTATCTGTGGATGGAATTTCACTAGACCTGACTCGGCTAGATTAGACTATGTACTACCAAGTTACTTAGTACGTAAGAGTTATTTCTACAGTGCACTACCTATCTCCCCACACGTGAAAAGATAAAGTGTGTCTGTCTTGGCATCCCTAAGAGCTCTACCCAAAGCAGCCGCATCGCGGGGCATTCCCCGCCATTGGTTGTGACAGGTTCGGATTGGGGTTTGAATTGGGACCCGACTTCTCGTAGGTAGATACAGCACTTGCTCCTGTCTGTCATACATACATAATGCCACCGCACATCTTATAATACCTTCCAGGTTACCTGTACTTCAGGTATTTAGATAACTTACTGCCTACACCTGTACGCATAGGTAGGTACCTAACCTACCCGTACTAAACTTATTTACATAAAACATCTCTCCTCTCCTGTATCTCGCTGCCATCTTGACTTGCTATTTCCGGCGATACCTTTGACTTCTCTCTCTCCTGTCACGCCCAACACTGCGTCCTAGGCGTCTCAATCACCTGGAGTCCGCTGTTTAGGCTTTTATTTGGGGTTAGTACTTGTAAGACCATGTCGCTACCGGCCAACGTTCACGTGTCCGAACACCCGTGTCTGCTCTCCAAGCTCAGCCGCCTCCGGTCCAAAGACACGGAAGCCCGCGAGGTCAAATCCCTTGTCCATGAAATCGCACTGATTGTCGGCTGCGAGGCCTTTGCCTCCGCTTTGGCTGTAGTGGAAGGACCAAAGGTATTCCCCTGCCCTTTCACCCGTACCTGTGCTCTTCTGACCCCCCCGATTCTGCTTCGCTAATACACGTCATGTTCTATCTATCATGCAGGGACTGACGCCCATCGGATACGAATACACAACGATATCGACCGAGCCACAAGAGATATCTCTTGTACCTATATTGAGGTCTGGCCTGGGCATGGTTGACGGTTCGTTTGCCCGACGACCCCCTTTCCCTCCACCCCTTTCTCCTCGTACTCCCCTGCTAACATCGCACAAAGCGATACAAACGCTCCTCCCAGCTCCCGTCCCTGTACACCATCTCGGGTTATACCGCGAACCGAGCACCCTTGAGCCTGTCGAGTACTACAACAATCTCCCCAACCATACTACATCCGGTCGACCGGGCGCTCACGTCTCCAGTCTGGCTATCATCCTCGACCCCGTCATAGCAACTGGTGGCACGTGTATCGCCGCCATCCAGACCCTCAAGGAATGGGGCGTTAGGAAGATTGTCGTCCTGTCCGTCATAGCTGCCTCGGAAGGTGTGCGTCGCGCCGCGGACGAGTGGCCTGAAGCTGTTGAGATATGGGTAGCAGGTGTTGACTCGGAGCTGACGTCTAACGGAATGCTTAAGCCTGGCCTGGGAGATATTGGTGATAGAATTTTCTTGACCATCGGTAAATAGTGGTCATCAGGTCTGATTGGGGGTTGCCTAAGTAAAACTCCATCTTGCGCTTTCAAGCCAAGTCGACCCATGTGGTCTACTCTCTGTTTAGCTGTTGGGCCTCAGATGTGGACAATAGACGCTATTTAACATCTCCTTTGGCGTTGGCTGAAGGCCGTTTATAGTGGTGCAAATCTTTCCTCATCCACGATGGTCCGGTTTTTCCAGCAGTCCGCTACCCATCGTGCCGAGACGACCCTTGGCACAGGGTTCCGTGAGCTGATAGCTGATCGAACCCCCGCTGCAATATCCATTTCTTCACGGTCATCCTTACTTAGAACAACTATATGTGTGACAGCCTTGTCGTCGAGACTGTCTACTAGAATACCGCCTCCAAATCGGATTCGGGTTCTCACTTGGCTTAGTCCTATCGATGGTGCACCATCAGCTCCTGCAAGGTGGATAATCATGCCTTGAAATAGGTGGCATCGCAGCTGACCAAGATCATGGCCGTGCTCGATCAATTGTTGGATAAAACTCCCCTTGTGGAAGGGCGTGTCCATAACCTCTTTCTTTGGCATGTCGTGAAGTAGTTGTCTGAGTTCTTGAATGTCCAAATCCCGCGCGTAGCTATCACCAAATTCATCAGTGTTTCCCTCGGCAGCGCGTTGCGTTGCGTCACAGGAATGGAACAAATGTCCCGTCTCGTAAGGAAGAAGGAAGCCTTCGTTGGCTTGAGAAATGCAATCCAAGAGCCACTTTGGCCGGATAATATCTACTTCACCTGCCTTGATCAAGCTGGCGGCCTTGACTACCTTTTTCTCTGCCACCAATATCATGCCTGTGCCGGGGTTTGGGCGCTGCGATATCTTGCCGCCGTTTTCTTTGACGAGTGTTTCTAATTGCGCCTTGGTTTTTTTCGTGGGCTTCGTACAGTCCGTTAACACGCAAAACTCGAGGCCATCAAAAACCTTCGACTTGGGTCCCGCAAATGCCACGGGAGCCGTGTCCTGACCGGCTATCACGACCTCCTTTTTGACTCTCTTAGCTCCACGCTGCCGCCTTTTTTCCATCCGAAACTCATTTGTCTTCTTGCCTTCGGCAACTAGGTCCTCGAATTCCTCATAGTTTAATCCTTGATTCCAATTTCGATCTGGTCTCCGCTCCTTGAACCGCGGGAACCGAAGCGTCAGCCTGCTCGCGAACGAGGTCGTCTCCTCGGCGCTTGCTGCCTTCACAGTGATAATGACGGAATCAGAAGGGCGAATCCACACGTCGGGCCGTTCGTATTGGTGCTTTTCCCCTCCCGCCAACTGGATATATTTGGTTGGTGGTTTCTTGACATCCCAATCCCTCCATTTGCCCTCTGTTAGGTGTTGGATCTCGGCATAGTCCTCAGCACGAAAGCCGCCACCGACTTTGATGAAACTATAACACTTCTCTGGATGTGCACCGGCTTCAATGTCACGTTCAGTAACACGAAGGCCACACATGAACGACGATATTCTCCCCCCTCGACGCCCTGACCCGTAATATCCACCTATGATGACAACATCGACGTTTTCTCCGAAGCCATCCATGTAGTCTGGTTTCACTTTAATCCAGTCGGGAACTCGTAGACCGACCGTATACATGGAGCGTGGATTCTTGACCACAAGGCCTTCGGAAGCGTCCGAGACAATCTGGCGGAGCATGGGCTCTATCTCATCTGAACTCGTGGCTGCCACGTAATCATGGACTTCAAGTCGATACGGTTCACCGGGGACGGCCTTGGCAAGCGCATTACGTCTGTCTCGGAGTGTATACTGCGTTAGTGGCTGGTCGTTTAAGAGAACGATGTCGAAAACTCGAAACACGGGTCGCGGTGCATCACGCTCGTAGGGGTTCCAAGCGCCGGTGTTAAGGGCGGCTGATTTCAGCGTGCCAAATTTCAAGACTTTCTTGAGAAGAGGATCCCAGACGATCATCTCGCCGTCGAGAATGATGTTGCGCACGCCTGGGGCAAAGGCGTTTTTCAGATGGCGTGTCAATGCAGAGTTGGCCTCGTCATGCAAACTCTCTCCGTATAAATAGGTGTAATTCTTGGCCTTTCTCGACCAAAAACAAAATCTTTTACCACCTGAAATGCTTTCGTCCTCGAGCATGTGCAGTTGCATCCGCTCACCATCTAACTTCTCTTCAATCCAGAACTCGTTGTCGTTGCTACCCGTTTCATGGGTCGATGCGTGGAGTCGTTCGATCATCCTGTCGAAAGAGGTAGCCATCTCATAGGCTGCAAGCTGCGGTTGGAAGCATTGCATCAAGGCAACACCAGTCTCGGCGCCGGAAAGACGAATTTTGGAGTCGTACAACTCCCAACACACCCTCCTGAGACTTGAAGAAACGTTGTATAGATGTTGGGCGTCGGGATGCCATAGCTCGAGTACAGTTCTCTCGGTGGCTCCAATCCTCATCTGCTTGAGAATGATGCGGATAAGCCACTTGAGTTCTTCGGCATTCATACGCTCGTAGAAGGTCTCGATGATGGGCAACTGATCCTTCTCACCGGACACGGCTGAGAGCTTGTCGAGCAGCTCGTTAACATCGGCAATACGCAAGTCCCCAGTGTCTATACGCGAGGGCCTCTTGGATAGAACATTGTAACAGCGGTCAACAAAGTCGCCGGCAGTGCTGGACTGATCCGGGCGCCTCCACTTCAGCATGCTCTGAGCGTCATCGGAATGCCTATCGAGCCTCATCAGCTTGATGAGTAGGCGGGCGATGGCGTTCTCCTTTAGGCCGTAGATGCCCCTTTCACGGTCACAAGTGGGTAGGATGAGACGAAGGGCAGGGAAGAAGTCGTTGCCGGTTTCGTCGCGCCACCGAGTGATGAAACGTTCGATGACGCGGCGTCGGTGTTCGTGTGGAGTGAACTTGGAGGTGGTACCGTGGGCTCCTCTTTTTGAAGGTTGCTTCCTGTTAGTTATCAAGGGATCGAAAAGGTCTTCGTAAAGGTTGGCGAAGAAGAGTGTCTTTCCATGGTTCTTGGGTCTATTTGGGTACCTTGAAGCAGGTCAGATCAATAGACACAACCAACCCACGCGAGCGTGAGACGAAAGATAGGATATGAAAAGATGAGATGGGGTAAATGAGAGAGAGACAGACTTCTCATCCAGCTCTTGGAGAGTCTGACCACCAATGGCATATTGCCGCTCCTCCTCGTCTATGGCCCCTGGGTCGCGGCCTCGCCTGGTAGCATTTGCCATGGTGAAGAATTATCGACGATATCAACGATATCAACGATAGTAATATTCTATCTCAGATAAGGGCGGAAGTTGCATCGATTCGTCAAATGCGAGCTCAAGTCAAGTTGGAATACGCCGTGCTTTTACTTCGAGCAGGAGATGACGTCTCATGTGCCTCATCAATGAGCTGGACCTCGCAACTTCACATCAAGATGAACAGCAAGCATCAACTGTTGCCGATTCACGAGCGATTATGGTTTGTTGAAAAGGTAAGAAGGAACTAATGAATTAGCAAGGTGCGTTTTTGTATCAAGAGAGGGACTGAATTGCCTGGAGTGAATCCAGGAGTTACCTACCTCAGGTACAGTAGGCAGCCATGTGTAAGTGTCTACTATTCACCTGCTTAGCTTGTGAGTTAGGTGTGTAGCTGGTTACTTACTTAGTTACTATGTACCTACCTAGGTAGGTAGCTAAGGTACCTACTGCCTACCCCCACTATCAATCAATTATGTGCAATCTAACTGTACGTGGTATCATAGATAGCTCAGGAACTACAGTACATGGTACTTACCACCACGAACGCGCTTCCAGCATTCATTTAGACACGCGCCGGAGTACCTAGGTACCTAGTCGGGGCGCGCTAGACAGGGTGGATATGCATTAATCTGTAGGCTTACCTAGCACCCCAAAGTCGGGTCCAAAATTGGACGCCGCCAATTCAAGACAGAACAAACAAACAAATGCTACAGAGACAGGCTGCTACTGCTAGGTAGTCGTCTTTGCGATGCCCGCCGATTCAATTCCTTGTCCAAAACAGTGCCCTTCGAACAATCGACCAATTCCGGGCTGGTTACTTCCTGGATGAATGCCGGAGCATCCCGCGTGCTGGCCCTGCGACCATCACTCTCCCCCTCGTCGCGAACCCGCTCTCTCTCACCCTCACACATCCGCACCAGGCTGTCGTCGCCACAGGGCCCTGGTCCATGCCTGAACGCCTCTGTATGCGCTTCCACGTCCACCGTTGCTGCGTCCGCGGAAGCCATGTTGGGGAGAGCGAGGGACAGGGCAAAGGGTGCCGCCGACTCGGGCCCCTCGGCCGCCAAAGCTGATCTAGCAAAGCAGCTGTTCCCTTCGAGCAGCCCGGCCTCCCAGCAGCAGCCTGACATTACGTCCTGGGCCACTTCAGCAAGCAACAAACCCCGTTCCACAGCCGTCTCCCTGGCTACTCGCACCCCCGGCCTATGCAAGCCTAGATCTAGCAACCCACCGCCACTGCTGGCCACAAGACCTACTCCCATGTTGCCAATGCCTGCTGCCTCGTCGCGCACCAACAGTCTCGTATCCATATGCAGCAACGCCGGGTCCTTCGAGGATCGTTCGTCTCTCGGCAATCCTCAGTCACACGCGAGCACAATTACGTCCGTCTACGTGACCGAGGAGGATTTTAGCGATGACGATGCCCTCGAGCTAGATTACGAGTGTCCCGCATCGCTGCCCCCTTTGCCAGCTCCCTCTAAACCGAAACCCCCTTTCCCAGCCCAGCCTGCTGCTGCTGCTGCTACTACTACTACTATTACTACGAACCCCCTTCCAACAAGCCAGATACCCTGGTCTTCTTCTCCCCGGCATCATATGTTTCCTCCAGAGAAGTCCCGGGATCAAAGACCTGATACCTCAAGTCACGTCCTGCCACCGCCAAAGAAGAGGACTCTGCCAAAGACCTGGTCTCGGGAAACGGACGAATCTAGCCGGAGCAATGACCCGGGACCTCCAGTCCCAGCTACTGATGATGCCAACCCTTTAGCAACACCGCTACCTAGCAAGAAAAGGGGGCTTCCCTGGAACACAACACAAAGTGCTGTAAAGGAACGACGCAAGCAACTCAAGAGTCAGAACAAGAAGTCAGAACCCGAAGAAAATCTTTCCCTAGGTGAAATGCGTGCCACAGATGACCACGTGGTTCGAAAGACAAAGGCCTCGGCAATCTCTCTTAGTTCCGAGCAGCAACATGTAATTGATCTTGTCACCAAGGAGGGGCGGAGTGTGTTCTTCACCGGCCCCGCCGGAACGGGCAAGTCTGTTTTGATGCGAGCCATCATCTCGGAGCTCAAGAAAAAATGGGCTCGTGACCCCGAGCGTCTCAGCGTAACGGCATCCACCGGCCTTGCTGCCTGCAACATCGGCGGCCAGACCCTCCATAGCTTCGCCGGCATCGGGCTAGGGAAGGAGGACGTGCCGACACTAGTTAAGAAGATCCGCCGCAATGCGAAAGCTAAGAATAGGTGGCTTCGAACCAAGACACTCATAATTGACGAGGTGTCCATGGTCGACGGCGATCTATTCGATAAGCTCTCGCAAATAGCCCGTGAAATTCGCAGAAACGGCCGGGCTTTTGGTGGTATCCAGTTGGTCATCACTGGTGACTTCTTCCAGCTGCCACCTGTGCCTGACGGTGGGAAAAAGGAGGCAAAGTTCGCATTTGATGCGGCAACCTGGAACACCTCGATAGACCACACAATCGGGTTAACACAGGTTTTCCGTCAGAAGGATCCTCGTGGGTTTCCTTGCTCAGACTCCTACACGCTGTGCAGCAGGTTTTGCTAACCATTTGTAGAATTTGCTGGCATGCTAAACGAGATGCGTCTCGGCAAGATCAGCGACAACACCGTTCAAACTTTCAAGGGCCTTGCACGACCACTTACTTTTGACGATGGCCTAGATGTCACTGAATTGTAGCTTACGCCTGTCCTTGTGGTTATAAAGTTCATTTGCTAACAAGTCACAGATTCCCTACCCGATATGAGGTAGAGAGATCCAATGAATCACGGCTGCGCAATCTTCCTGGGGAATCATATCACTACGAGTCTCACGACACTGGAGATCCCAATGTTCGGGACAAGTTACTTGCAAACATGATGGCGCCCAAGTCACTGGATCTAAAAAAGGGGGCCCAGGTAATGTTGATCAAAAACATGGACGACACACTAGTCAACGGTTCGCTCGGCAAGGTAATAGGATTCATGGCCGAGGTTACGTTTGAACACTGGGCGATGGGCGAACATGGCGCGGGCTTGGATGACGAGATGGGAGTCGATAGCAGCTCGAAGAAGAAGATCAAAGCGTACAGCCGAGATCCCGAAAGCATGCAGGATTTGCGGGAATATCCCGTGGTCCGCTTTACTGCCACCGATGGGACCCACCGCATCATTTTGTGTATCCCCGAAGACTGGAAGGTCGAGCTACCCACGGGCGAGGTACAGGCCTCTCGCAAGCAGTTGCCGCTAATCCTGGCGTGGGCACTGTCAATCCATAAGGCACAAGGCCAGACATTAGAGAGGGTCAAGGTGGATCTTGGCAAAGTATTTGAGAAGGGCCAGGCATATGTTGCGCTTAGCCGCGCAGTGAGCAAGACAGGGTTGCAGGTGTTGCGATTCGAGAAGACCAAGGTCATGGCACACCCCCGGGTTATCCAGTTCTACAACAAGCTCTACAGCGCCGAGTCTGCCATCAAGACAAAGAAAACCCCAACGATATCAGAGTTTACATATAAAACGGGAAGGGGTGGTGCGGCGGCTGCCGACCTAGATGAAGAGGAAGCTATGATGGCTGCCTATGGATGAGAGAGAAGAGTTGTCTTATGCATCGACAGGCGCTTTTGGTTGGGAGGGTGAATAATATGAGATGGTGAGATACTAAATCAACCACTCAGGGCTTGCTTCTTATGCACCAAGGTTCGAGCCTGGTGAAAGGGGTATAAAACTTGACTTGAGTACTTACGTATTCACCGATGGCTTGACATATATCTATGAGACATGGGCTTACGCCATGCATATATGTTATCCACACATTTGTAGCTCCTACACAGACGTCACTCGCCCTAAATAAGAAACAGATGTATGAATACTGTATAGAGATTCAGAGGCGGTGATTTCAGATAACTGACATCCCACCCTACCTGTATATATATGGTACCCAACTCGGTCCATGTCTGTCTTATATTGACATGAGTGGAGTGAGTTACTAAGCTAAACTCTAGCCTAGAGATACACACAACCTAAAAGAAGGGCAGGCAGTTACATCTATGTACCTGCCTGGGTAGATCAACTATCTAGGTAGGTACTTAAGTAGGTAGGTTAGGTATCTAAACGTGAGGATGTCTTATCGATAGGATGTTGGCACGCGCGGGGCGGCAAGCTACCGTAGCTAAGTACCTGAGCCTAGGTAGGTAGCACAATGTAAACGACCGTCTCTATCTCACGGGCACTAATTAATATACATCATGATATTCGGAAGTCTAGACGGGGAGAGCAACATTATTGATTCACAGTCACAGTCACAGTCACGCTCACGCTCTCACTCACACTCACACTCACATTCCTATTTCCATTCCCATTCTTTGATGCCGGCAATTTGTTTAATACAAGTGTTGCGACAAGGATACCATCTACCACCAATCCGCCCTTCATCCTGTTCTTTCAGAGCGACAACGAATCCAAGTTCACAACGATAATTATTGGTCTGTTGACCCTCGGGCCATATCATCGGTGGTGTCCATCGCATCGACGACAGTGGCCAGATGGAGCGGTCCCCTTTGTCACAATGGCTCGGCGGTCCGTACCAAATCGTGTTGAAAGAGCCGCCAGGGGAGCAGGTCGCGGGCATCCTGAGGAATCTGGTGCCAGAACAGCATCTTACACTTGAAAAAGGTAGGTGGCGCGCACCATTTACACACTGCCATTGGCTTGCTGACCTGGTCTGCGTGTGCAGCAACCATCTTCAGTACCCGCCAGCAGTTTGAACGACTGGATATCCGCGCCTCCAATGTCTTCGATATAATACCATTACAGGCCATAGACAACAACACAGACCCCGAGTTCCCCCTAATACCCTCCTCTCTCCCGTCTCTCGCGTCCGTCTCGTCTCCCCCGCCCGCCCCGAGCCAGAGCGCCTTCCAGGACCCCGCCATCGTGAGCATGAGTCGGAAGCCTACAGTCCAAGTAGCCCAGACGGCAGCTCATGCTAGCCATCCTCGCCGAGCTCCGCACGAGACGGAGACGGTACGCACTCCTATCACCACCACCAACCCTACCGATGAGTCGGCCTATTCACTTGACGACACAGATACGCCGGAAAAGACGACTCTCCATCTACCTTCCATGTCACATCTTGCCATTCAAACCCTGTCCAGTCCCGTCACCGCGGTAACATCCGCTATCGACGCCACCACAGAAGATGACTTTCAAGATCTGACCCCTACCGCTGCCACAGCCCGGTCCGGACTTCCCCCGCGAGAGCGAGAGCGGAGGAGGGGGAAACGGGGTGGCAAGAGGCAGCAGCAGCCCGTCGTGAAAGACACGGACGAAGGCACTCCCGCGTCCAGTGCCCGCCCGACGAACCAGAAGACGGGCTGGAGACAGACCCCCATTCTCCAATCCACCAAGTCCTTCCAGCCATTCGCCTCCCTAAAGAAGAGTCAGAAGCGACGGGCCGATCCCGCTGCCGACAGTGGCTGGGCTTCCGAGGATGTCACCGATGTGCAAGAGGCCGGCGACTTTGATTTCGAGGGCAGTCTCGCCAAGTTTGACAAGCGAACCATCTTCAACGAGATGCGGGAGCAAGACCGCGTTGACGAGGCCGACAGACTGGTGTCGCATAACAGACTCCCCCGCCCGAAGCCAGGCACCGCCGGTGGGAAGAACTTCCATTACACAGAGAATGTTCTCGACCTACCGACAGCTACGCCCAAGATTACGAAGGAGACACCTGGTGACTTTTGGAGAAGTGAGGCCGACGATGATCTCGTGAATGGTGGTGGTGGTGGTGGTGGTGGCGGCGGCGGCGGCGAGACTCCGAGCGGTCGCGAGGGTAGTGGTAGGAACTCCCGGCTCCGGGGCGAGTCGCGAATGTCGACAACTCGGCGGTCCCAGTCACGTAAGGCGAGCGCTAGTGCCGGCATCGCGGGGCCGGGTCGTGTGAACTCTGGAGTAAGTGAAACGGCCCTTTTTTGCGTTGTCTTATTGATCCGTGCTTGCAGCCATCTCCCGCTTCCGCTGGGCTATATACACTAACGTCGAACCGCCGTGTCGACGTCGTAACACACCTTCAAATGCTTGTGGTCGAGAACATCGCCGGCAACGAACTAGGCATGACGGAGGACCTCATAGCTGAGAATGCCGGTCGGGGCATTTGTGAGGTAGCCATGCGTGCTTTGGATGACCCGGCCATAAGACTGCGAGCGGCCGCATCCTCGCCGCCAGCTACAGACACTATCGTTGTTGTTGCCGGTAATAACAGATCAGGGGCACGCGCTATAGCAGCCGCACGCCATCTGCGGAATCGGAACGTCAATATATTGGTGTCTATCGTCGGCATCGAGCGCGAAAGCGAACTTTTGGACGAGATTCGAAAGCAGATCCGTCTCTTTCGCAATTTTGGCGGCACTATTCATACAAAATCAGCGCTCTTTGAGCAGCTAGCGCAGTCCACCAACAGCCTAAATGCTTCGGCTCAGGTCTCTGTCTCCCTTATCATCGATGCCCTCCTAGGCCTCACCATCTCATTTGAGGAATTGCGCAAGTCGGACCAGGCCACAACCTACGAACTCATGGCTTGGGCTAACCGCAACGAGGCCTTCGTCCTTGCTATCGACATTCCAAGCGGGATAGAGCCTTCCACCGGACGAGTCAACGTCATCGATGGTGCTAAGCTGTATGTGCAGCCGCGCTACGTTGTCGCGCTCGGCGCACCAAAAGCTGGCCTTCTTAAGGCCCTCGAAAGCATGCACAACGCCGGTGATATCACCATGGCTGACGAGTGGAAAATATACCTCGCTGATATCGGCCTGGGTGCCGTCGTTTGGCGGAAGGCTGCTAAGATTCGTCGCGGTCCCGATTTCGATGACCACTGGGTCCTGCAGCTGAGATATCACCCGCTTAGGCATGACGACTAAGATTAAAATAGTCTTAGATCTAATGTGTTATGATTATGATTAGATACGATGTGTGTTTAGTATGTATCTAATGTATTTATGTGTATTTATATATATGTGTGTGTGTGTGTGTGTGTGTGTGTGTGTGTCCGCGCTCTTACTTTTTCTCTTGAGCAACCAAAGCTTGTCTTATAACCTAGCCAATTATTCCGTGAGGATTTTTATCTTTGGTTCAATTGAAAATATGAAAAGAGAACTCAACAGTAATGTTTAAATATACTTAAGGACTGCTGCACATGGTAGCATTCTAAACTCATCGCGTATTCGACGTAAACAGACTAGATTGTAGCATCGAAATCTGCATGAATGCTATTTTATTACTTTATTCATTCTTGGTGCCAGTCATCCCTTTTTTTCTCAGTAGGTAAGCTCAGTCACGTAATGGCTGTACCCCCTTCAACTAAGTACCTATAGATAGTCTCACCTATATTGGATACCTAGGCACCTCCTACACGACTTCAGTATATGAGATTATATTTTGGCAGGCTTTGGCCCAAGGTTGAGAATCAGGGGTTGGATGGGTACCCTTGTTTAAACTAAAATGTATAGAATTCCTACGATAACGAATTTCTTTTACCGACGCTTATATCGCAGCGTTTTAGCAAAGTAGTAAGAGCTCACCGAGTAGTAGTTTTAGACGAACCAGAACAGTTGTCTGATGGGTATTGAGGTGCGAGATCGGAGGAGGTCTTGCAAGAAATTGGGTTGCACAGCAGTCCGTTGATATCAAGGCCTATGTTAAGGCGCACATGCTCAAGGTAAAGTCGGCGTGGGAAATCCAGGCTAGAGAATCTCGAGTAGCATTCGCTGTCGGATCCATGGAGGGCGCTTTCTGTGGCATATATCGTGTACAACCGCTGTTCAGTGCATTGTCTTCTCAGAGATGAACCGTTTCGTCTCGCGTAAACATTATGTCAAACAATGAGGCCTCATGGTCCTGCGGTCTCTTGACATAAGTCAACGTCTCTCCTCAAGACATACGTTCGAACTTCTTTTCCACTTAGCAAATACTCTTATTTATTTATTTTGTTGAGTCTAGAATTTCTGGGTCACTAGCTTTATGGGAGATATCAAGAGGGCTAAATTTAGGGCAGGGAGATAGACTCGATATAATTATTCTACGACTACATGATCCCTTGAATATTCGGAATATTCTCTTTTTAAACCCTCCTGGAGGTCAAGGTGTCACAGTGCCATATATAGTAGATGCAGACAGTCAATCTCCCGACTTGACAACATTCTATGTATGATATAATGATATGACTACAAAAGTTCATTGCTGCGGATCGTAGAGTCTATTGCAGCATAAGGGGCGCAACGGGGTTTCATACGGGCTTCCGTACAATAGGAGCCATAAATTATAATTTATTCTTTTCTCGACTTTGAAAGTCACTCCTAACTGCCCTGAGTATTACATGAGCTCGTAGTCTTTGCTGACATAGGCGCCGCCCACCTTTTACCACATCAAGTCAGGACTAAACCACGAAAATCTAATACAAAAAGCTCAACTTCGCCAGCGCTGTATTGATAGATGTCAAAAGTACAACTACAATCGACCACACTGTGTTTATATTTTCCGCAACCCGCTTAACTCTTCCTCAGGCTGAAAGGAGAAGTGATAGCAATAACTACTACCGTTGATATGATTTTCGGTTGTTCTTCCTTAACTTCTCCTTGTAATCAGAATTTGGAGTGCCGCGTATGTTGTAATCAAGCCCTAGTTGATCGATAATTTCCCGAAATCGAATCTCGTCTAGTCGATGGTCATCTTTCTTTTGGAATTCGGGCAGTGCGGCCCATCTGAAGTGCGGTTTGGTCCAAGCTATACCAAAGTCAAGAAGAACACCAGCGCCCCTCTAGTTTTCCAACCGTATGTCTGCAAGCTGGAGCTATGTTTCCTTTCAAAATGCTGTTGTTAAAGTGAAAACTTGTGGTTTAGTTCACAGAGATAAGCCTAATTATCAAATAACTATCTCGAAAGGAGCTTCTTTTCCACTACAAAGCCATCCCCACGCTTTTTCTGCAATGTTCACCGGGTTGCGATCTTTTTCATCGGGTCCCACAACACCAGAGACCAGAATCATCCCGACACGCACTCCCAAGGAGCCATACGATAATGCTAAGCTTTGCACTAGGTTACGCTGGGCAGCTTTCACTAGTGACTTATTTTCGTGTCGACAAGTTAGCGATGATTCGCCTTAGGCAAATAAAACCTATACCATAAAGGACATGTAACAGCCAATGCCCATCTACTACAATCTACTTACTAAGGCGAACAACTTGGGATCCGGTTCGACGTGAAGCACCCCGCCAGTAACAACAAGGGCGGGCTGTGCTGAAGTATCTACCTTGGCGAGGTCTTGAAGTGACGGCATCGCCCATTGCGCAGTGACATACAGAGCAGAAACGGTGAGCTAATTCATTCATTAGTCTACTTATCGTGGATATGCCAACGAGACATGCGGATAGATGGGGTGCGTACTCTAAAGTCGTATTCGATCTCCTTGACATCGTGATTGAGTAACTGCGACGGGATGACTCGGGCAGCGTTGAAGTAGACGCATTCCGGCTTACCAAAGGCGGTCTCGGCATCGACTAGGGCGTCTGAAAGAGCACCACTGTCGGCCACATCCACCGCATACGTCCTGACTTTGACAGGTCGGGGGCGGGCCGCTACTTCTACCTCGGCTTGCTCGATCTTCAGCTGCTCTGCGCGTCTGGAAATTAGTGTTATATTGTTGTACCGCTTCGATGCGAACAAGCACGCTACGGAGCGTCCAATACCCGGTCCTACGCCGACAAGAACAAGGTGTCTGTCTGTCGTATCAGTTGGTGCCATGGTGACAAGGATAAACCAGAGAGTTTGACTAGGCGTTTTGCGACAATTTCTTATTTGAGAATTCTGAGTAGGCCTCCTTTCAACCTTGGACCTATCTAGGTCCTTATGTAGTAAGCATGGTGTTCGACTCATCTCGACTCTGACCTATTGGAGGCACTCCCCTATTAGTGATAATGGTAGGGTTGCGTGTAGTGCGCCGCTGATGTAACAATCAAGTCATGAGTAGCGACCTAGTTGATGCGGTGTGCGGCGATCTAGATCCGTTATACTAAGTTTTGGCTCATATATGTCGATAAGTATTGATATGTTGTGCAACACCACAATCAACTGTATTTTCAGCTGGCTACCTAAGCAAGATATTGAGAGAAACGCAGCCACTTAGCGGCCCTTGGCATTTTTGAGGGCTGAATATTTTCATTAGGATGACGGAGTTCGGCGCCGTATACAACCATTGCGTAACCTTCTAAGTCGTGTAGACCTTCCGTGCATGGATGGTAACGCCATCAGTTCATGTGATGAGCACTTATTTATTTCGGCTTTTATGGTAGGGGTATAAGGTGTGGTCTTATAGAACAGAATATTTCAGCTCCTCGTATGTCGTCTCTTTCCTGTCGAGAACTACGCTGCTGTGTGTTTCAAACGGTGGTATTTTTCTTAGAGTTTGCGGCTAAGATTGAGGGGGTATCCTTACGATCTGGGCCGACCTGCGCAAGTAGTGAATCGAACCAATTTTATCACATCATGCCTTAAGACAAACCACACGCTACGGCATTCTAAACCTTCGTTGAGATGTTATGCATATGGTTGAGAGAACCTGAGAAGCTGTAAAGGGTCAGAACCGAAAGTCGCTCATTAAAGGCTTGGATATATATAAAGTCAGAAATTCCTACCTAGCATACGAATAGTTGAGGACTTTGGCCTCGTAGAATACTATTAATATTGGATATAATCTTATCTCCTTATTCAGAGACCCCTGCTATCTTCCCCCAGCAACTAATACGTTTTGTTGTGCTGGATTGTGCGAATCATGCTATAATATTGAATTTACTTTATATCTAAGCGAAAGCCTCGTGAAGTTCTAAGGGCAAACACTACACGGTTGTTCTAGTCCAGGCGAGATATCAAATACTACATGTAGAAGTTTCTATCTCTACGGTTGTCTTCCTATTATTCCTAGCACTATCTTAAACAAGTCAAAGACATGGTCCTGCGACTATGACAGTCTCCATTTTGCTTCTCTTTGGCCTTCATTAGGCGCCATATATCCCTACCGTTTTTACTGTATACTTGGATATAATTATTTTACTACAAGATATCTATCTCGATACACTGCCTCATCTCTCACGCAGCGACTGAGCCCGCCCATGACATCGCCTTGTCGTTAGTTCGCAACGTAGTGTATCCGGGGGCTCGTTTGTTTAACGTGAGAGGCAAAGCAAAACAATCAAACCGATAAATGAAGACTCCTTCGTATACTTGGATATCCGGTAGATTTTAATGGCCATGCCCGGTCGTAGTTCAATTGAATCAATTGGAACCCAAGCTGTGATCTAATATCATGCTTTGTGCATTCGGATCCTGGGCAAAATTTGCAAAATCGAGCGCGACGAGGGGATTAGCATACATGTGATCCATGCCGCCTAGCATATTTGCATATTCGAATGTTATATTTGAGGTAAATCCAGGAAATTCAGAGGCTAAGAAGTCTTGGCTATCTGTTGTTCCCGGAAGATTCATGCCAGCTAATGAGGGAACACTTTGTGACTGGCTGCTGGCGCTTCCTTGGTCATCAAACCTATGAATCGATTAGTTAGCGTGCAAGATTGGAATCACTAGTTGATGTATGCACCTGGGCTGGTGTGAGTGAGGCCAACGACCATCCCCTTGTGATAATATTTCGGGGTTGTGAGCTTGGTTGGAAGTAGTGGGAGTCCTGGCAGCTTTAGTGTGGTGCGTGGATTGTGATAAACTTGGTCGCCTGTGACTACATCGTATGTTGGAAGGCGAAGGGCCCTCGTTGGGTTCCCTATGACCAAGAAATACAATCAGTTGTTCTACAGCAAGAGTGCATTTGTCCGGCCACGAAGTCTTCCGTAGAGACAAAAGTTTCAGAACTCGCAATGCGCGCTTCGCATACCTGGGACAGACGAATCTTGTCAACACTGGATGATATATCGATACCCTGATACAGACAAAAGAACTTGCCTCTTGGCAGATGCTGCCGTAGTTATTCCCTCCATGGCGGCGTAGGTAAGCACAAAGCAGCTCATCCAGATCGACCATGTCAGGGATGGCCAAAGAAGATGGCCATCTTTCAAGTTCGATTCCTTGGCCCTCAAACTCTTAGGATTATCTGCTGCGGTGTCAATGATGGTTCTTGATGCGTTGATACATTCCTGGAAAGCAGCTTGAGAAGACGGTGTTTCGAGGTCTGCGGCAAGAAGTGGCCTATAGAGTGACAAAATTAATTCATGCTGTAGGGTAACGAGCAAGATTTTGTGAGATGGATGAATGTAGTCATCTGACGTATCAGAACTATTATCGCCACTGGGGTTCTCGGCTGGGCTGTTCCGTGAGGTTGGATTTGTACTGGTCAAATCGTAGATTTCATTTGTCCATCTCTTTAGTTCCGCTTGGACTCGTAAAGCCCGCCCTGAATCCTCACGTCTGAAACGAATAGACTTATTCCTCAATTCTAGGATCATGCCTCGAAGCTTAGCATGCTTCGAAAGCATCACAAGTAGTTGTAACTTCTCATATTCATGTAATTGCCCTGCTGTATAATGTAAGTTAGCCCGACTTAGGTGAATTAGCTGCCATTGTTCCTCACCCCGTAGATCAGTATCGTTACTTTGCGAGTCTCTCCCAGGGCTGTGGAGCTCCTCTGAAGGCAAGCAAACGTCAATATCGTCGTCTTTTATACCTAGTGGCAAGCCTAGTGTTTGACAAACCAACCTATCTAGGCAGTAGATTGACCACCAGAGTCGCCTTCTCATCGATGCGTCATGGGCACTGAAATTTGTGAACCGGGTAGGACATCGATGCAAGCCTAAGTTGAATGACATGCGAATTATGATGCCTCCGACCCTAGAAGCCATGTTGAAATTCAACATAGAGACCAGGAACAACTCTACACATAAAGCTGCCTGGATGTTGTTGATAGACGCCGGACTGCTGAGTACGAAATTTAGGCTTGCGGCAATATCATCCTGATTGAGAAGTATCAGATTTGGGGGGAAAGAGTGGCGGTGACCACTGATCTGGCGGGAGTCGGCCAGCGAGATTGATAGGATGGACCGAACGATGATGGCATCGGCCTGATTCAGCGACTCAATACCATTTTCGGCCACCTGCTCCAAAATACCGAGGAACACTGGTCCGTGCAGGAGAGGAAATATGGGATGCCAGTAATTGAAATAACTCTCTGTCCACTGAAGCAGACTGTTGAAAGTGATAGTTGCCGCACTGCCCCTGATCTCGTCCGGTTGCCAGAAAGGGGTAACAGGAAGACCGCCGCGGGCCCGGGGGTCAGACGGAGACGGACCGGCCAACTGATCTTCTTCCCCGGGAACCACGTCGGCGGTAGCATCATGGCGGTTCCGGCTTCGATCGACATGACTCCGGGCCAGCACGTCGTAAACCGTCCTAATCAGGTGGATGCCACTGCTGCTTCCGATGAAGCGAGGCAGCCCGGGCTCGTGTCCATCTCGCATAATACCTCGCTCTTGAGTCGGTTGAGCCGGGCCTTCATTTACGTCTGTACGCCGTCTCTTGGTCGCACGACCAGCGACTGCCCCGGGATTTCCCGCGTGTGACCATGTGTTGTTGTATTCGTCATACATTGGAGAGTCCATGGAGTATTTCGTAGGACTCGCTGTTACGAAAAGGGCAGCGCATCGCTTACACTGTACTACTTCCTTCCTTTCCCTGCCCTTGGGGCTTCTGTCCGGATTGAATGGAATGAGCAGGAAGACATATAGTACTACATAGTGTATACGTCTCATTCGAGGCCTACCTCCTTAGCTATTCTGGGGAAAAGTCATCTCCACTGATCCCGAATGAAGACTAGCTTCAAAGAAACCACTTAAATTTCCAGGCCCCTACTACTATGTACGGCCTGGACTTCAAGATGACTTATCTCATATTATTAAGTCCACTACCCGCCTCCTTACAGTTTTCAGATATCCCTTGGAAGCCTTCATATCCAGTAGTTCTATCCCTTTGTATTTCGTAGACTCTGCGGCACGTAGGCTAGTCCTACACTTAAACGCGGGATGCAGCTTTGAAGGAGCTGATGCGAGGAACACTCAAATTGATAGTTATGTGCTATCATGCTAACCATACCTATCTGTCTGTAGCTAGCATGAGCTTGCAAGAATCGATATATAATCTCTTTAAATCTAAATAATGATATAAGTCTACATACTCTGCTATGTTTCATAGTTCCGTTACTGAGATGATATTGCGATCCTCACCCAGCTGTATCCTCGTTCGTGTAAGCAACATATCTAGTCGATTCGCGTCTAAGTGAACGAGGTGATGGAAATGGCATTAGCCCATGAAATTTTCGTTATATCGCTGGAGATTTTAGTTTAGTAATGTAATATGCTCAAACGAATATATCCCAAGCACGGTTCTCCTGCCGTCGTTCGCATTATCTCTCGAGGCTGTGTTCCTCGCCGTAGGCTCCTTCGTTCTGAGATTAGTATCAGACAGAGAGAGAGAGAAAGCCGACGCGCTATCCCTCGAAGATGATGGCGTCTAGAGGCGGATCATGAAGATCTTTTGCCATTTGTCTTCTGGTACGCAATCTCCTTCACCGTTGAAACGACGCTTGTCGAAGCTCGGCAAGGCCATATCCTTTCCATCATAGAGACTGCCGAAGAACCGCCTTGCTAGGACCTCATCGGGAGTTCCGGGCTGTCCTCAATAGCGGTAGAGACTGTTAGCTGGGTTGGATTCCCGCAATCAGACAAGTTCCTCGTAGGGAAGGGAAAGATTGTCTAAGGATGGTACGACGATTTTGTAGTGGTGACGATCGTTGAAAGCTTTAGCCAGGCTAGACGCCCACGTGAACTTTGCCGAACATGACGAATGACTTCCTTACATAGTTATTATCTCGTATTCGTTGTTGATGTGCTTGGACCCTCAGGGGCACAAGCGACGCTACTAGGTCAAGGGCTTGCGTTGCTGGTGGTGAGCCCTCCATCTCCATCCTGGCCCGTGATAATATATTAAGTAGTCACTTTCTTTGAGGAGTACAGCGGGTCTTAACTCGGTGAGGGAAATGCCGATGTCTTAGTCAGTTACATCGGACAAATTCAAGTCCACCGCCACCCTCGGCGGCGTGCTCCACAGCGTGCTTCTCCACGAACAGGACAAAGTCAAGTCCGAAGTCCGCAGTTCGCAGTCCGGTAACCTTATATTCTCCCAGCTCCAATAAAGTATGTGACCATGCACATGTCCCGACCAAGCGTACAAGGGCATGGGGTGACTGGTTTTATAAACCAACATATTCCCTAATCTACCAAATCGAATTGTGTCTCCTACCCTACCTTTGAAGTGTATGCGTATCTACGCGGGCAGTTCTACAACATGTCGCCCTCCGCTCTCTTGGCGTCTAAGTCATACAGCATTGCCTCGATACCAGCCGACGGTATCGGCCCCGAGGTTGTTGACGCCGCCATCGAAGTCCTCAATAGCCTGGCGGAGACACTAGGCACATTCACCTTCAACTTCACTCATTACGACTGGAGCTCCGAGACTTACAAGAAGACCGGAAAGTACATACCTGATGGAGGTTTGGAACAGCTGAGGAAACATGATGCGATTCTTTTCGGCGCTGTCGGTGCTCCGGGTACGTTTTCAGCGATTATCCCTAGGCTTTTCCTGACGGTGCCGGATACATACACCTGTCTTCTTTTTCTCGCAACGCAGCTAATTATTCGTAGACGTCCCTGATCACATTTCCCTCTGGGGTCTGAGGTTGGCCATCTGCCAGCCTTTCCAGCAGTATGCCAACGTTCGCCCCACCAAGGTGTTCAGGGGCACGCAGTCGCCTCTCCGCAACTGCAAGACGGGAGACCTGGATTGGGTCATCGTCCGCGAGAACAGCGAGGGCGAGTACGCCGGGCAGGGGGGTCGGTCGCACGTGGGGAAGCCCTGGGAGACGGCCACCGAGGTGGCCATGTTTACCCGTCACGCTGTGGAACGTATTATGCGATTCGCCTTCGAGACGGCGCGGAGCCGGCCTCGTAAGCGGCTGACGGTGGTCACTAAGAGCAACGCGCAGCGCAACGGTATGGTGCTGTGGGATGAGGTCGCCGCCGAAGTCGCCAAGGACTTTCCAGACGTGACGCAGGATAAGATGCTCGTGGATGCCATGACGTGCCGCATGGTTCTCAAGCCCGAGTCACTCGACACCATTGTCGCGACGAATCTTCATGCTGACATTCTGTCGGACCTCGCGGCAGCTCTTGCTGGGTCTATCGGTATCGCGCCAACGTCGAATCTTGACCCGACAAGGCAGAACCCCAGCATGTTCGAGCCGATTCACGGCTCCGCTTTCGATATCACTGGACTGGGGGTCGCTAACCCTATTGCCACGTTCTGGACGAGTGCCGAGATGCTTGCCTGGCTTGGCGAGGAGGACGCCAGCCGGAAGTTGTTGGATTCAGTAGAGCGCGTTTGCGAGAAGGGCATCGTGACTGCTGACCTTGGTGGCACGGCAAAGACGGTTGATGTCACACGGGCTGTCATTGAGGACATCGTCGCTAGCTATGGGAAAGCGGGCAAATGAGTTTGAATAGATGCGAAGTGACTGTGTGTTATACCTGACGAGTATTAATTTACCCCTGTGTTTTATGTTAAATGCCAAGCGTAAATGTGTAGCTGAGCAAACCCATGTCAGCCGAGTCAATCGGCTGACACTTGACCACATGTCTTCTGAGGCGACTAGGGGACTCGAGAGGGGCAGTAGATGAGCCAAGGCGATACGCATTAAGCCAAGATGATGATCATTGAGCCAAGAACGCCATACGAGCCAAGACAGTGCCGCAGGAGACGACAATTGTTTCGACAAGATATATAAATCAGCCATCCCCCCCCCCATTGTACCAGACTTTGAGCAAGTCTCTCACGGGGCTTGTCTCTCAATTGAGACCGAATGGTTAGCTAGAAATATATTCTTTTATTAGATTCCGCAACCGCCTTCACTCTTGTAGAAAGACCCAAGCCATCATACATCGAAGTCGCCGATGTCAAAGGCGGCACAGTCGCCGTGGTTCTCGAGGCAAACGAACCTAATTCTTGCGACCGTGAGCAGGAATCGGATGCGGAAGACGACTGAGGGGGCGGCGAAACCTGTCTCGACGACTGCCGCGCAACGTTGCCGCCGTGGCCAGGCCCGTCTTGACCGCGTTGTCTGACTGGAGACGACGACGGTGACTGCCTTTCCGGCTGTGAATCAAGTTGGATGGTAGGCGACGACGAATTCCCGACCCGGTGATTGAGAAACCATGCTCTCACCTGTGTTCGATTCCCCAGTGGTAGATTGGCCCACTTGTCCATCATGTCGCTCTTACTGGCAGTAGTGCTCTGCGACGAGGAGCGGCGTCCAAGCCGCAGATCAGAGAGTCCGGCATATTCGCGGTCCTGGATGGTGCCCTCGTATAGCTCGCTCAGCGCGTAGAAGAGAGCGTCCTCCGTTTCTCGCAGCCGGGACTCCATCGCATTCAAGAAGCCTGCAGGCAAGCCCCTGTTGAAAAAAAGGACTAATCAACAGGACGGCGGGCTTGGCTTGGAAGGGGAGAAGGGGGCTGACGCAACATAAATACATACCTTTTGTGCTGATCTGGATACTGGCAAGGCTGCTGAGCGTTTATGCATTGCATGCATGACGGCCTGTATGTATGTGTGGTTAGACTACCCGTCTTGTCTAGCTGAGGAATAACTCAAGCTACGTACAACACTCGGTCGCACTGCCGATGACGATGTCAGCCTCCTATACGTAAGACGAAAGACGGCACAAGAGATCAGGGCATGTTCATGAACTCACCCGCCGTTTCTTTGCCCGACACGAGGTGCAAGCGAGAGACGCCATCGATGGGTTTCGGGGTCTGCTTACTCCTTGGACGCTCCTTGGGTCACCGCTAAGGATCTCTCAGGCACCCGAAGCGTCCGAGCTTTTGGACTTCCTTCGTTGGTCCGTGGCAGCATTAGAAAGGCCCGACTACGCATACTACCATATCTACCCTAGTCTAGGTGCGGACCGCTTCTGAATCAGGTCCCTTGACTAGACTCTCCTTTAGCCGGCAAAGCATTTTTCCTGCAGTGGGGGGCAAATGGGGGTAGATGGGGGGCACAGTGATCATCTTGAGTGATTCTTGATCGGGAGTTCGTGTCGTCGCTCGGAGCCCACGATTTTCTTCGCGACTATGATTGGACGAGTCCAACAACGGCCACCAGACCGTCTTTTGCTTTCCCTTATTCCAGAAATATAACAATACGATGAATTCCTTGCCGACTGTCGATCCAGGCTGTGGTGCGGAGCCTTGTTTTAAGGACTATTGTGATATACCGCTTACTCTAAAGCAAGGAGAGACTGCGTCTTACATCGCTAACAGAGCAACAATACATACATATATAGACAGTCATGATTCGCCCATATCTTGGCTTTTCAGCGGGATGCGACTGGGGATTCTCTTACACTGGCTCGTCTCGAGGACTACACTACTACCACCATTACATCGTCAGTGGGTATGGGTCCGTGATGGGCTGGCCGGAAGACAACGATAACACGCCACCGACCAAAGCTCACGATGACCAGATCCGCCTTCGGCTCTTGCACCGGTATCCTTGATTTATGTGGGCGAATATCCACTCGCGCATCCTTGCCCGCCATGCCAAGAAGCACTCTGTACTGTACTGTACGCCACAAGATGGAGAGACGTGTTTACATACCACTTATATGTAATCTGCGTATTGGGGCCCCGCCCTCCATATTTTCAAATCGCATCCGAGAAAATATCGATTGCCCCGGGGGGGGGGGGGCCAGGGGAACACTCTTGAGATGATTCCGGGGCCCCAAGCCAGTGTTGAAAGAGCACCCAAACACCCTAGATCTTTCCCCCCATATCGACCTCTGATCTGTCCCGAGAAAGGCCTGTTTCCCAGCTCATTTTCTGCGGCCCGACCATGTCTTCACGCACTTCCTTCATGGGCTTGAGGGGTCAGGCCCTCAGAGCCGCGCAGATCGCCACAGTCGTGATACCGGGCTTCACCTTCTTCGGATACAATCAGTCCGGCCTTGGTCCTCTCGCAACCCTGCAAAGCTTTGTTTCCGTGTTTCCGCAGGTCGACACGATCAACAACGCTGGCGGAGCCACCTCTTTGTACGCAACTCGCAAAGGAGGCGTCATTGCTGCTTTTCAGGTAGGAGCCCTGATTGGTGCTCTCTCCTGTCTGTTCCTGTCCGATAGGTTAGGCAGAAGGAAGACCATTGCGCTCGGTGCTATCCTTGGCATCATTGGTCAAATTCTCCAGGTGGCCTCGTACAGCTTGATCCAGTTCGTCGTTGGCCGTGTTATCTTGGGTTTTGGGGTTGGCGAAATTAGTGTGGCCGTACCAGTCTGGCTAGCCGAGTGCTCTTCTGCTTCACACAGAGGACGAGATGTCATCACTACCGGAATAGCCATGTGTCTTGGTTACGCGTTGAGTAATTGGCTGGACCTTGCCTTTTACTTCATCCCACACTCGACCCTGGAATGGCGACTACCGTTGGCCGTGTCTCTCTCACTGTCCCTCGCCGTCATTTCGTCCATCTTCTTCTTACCAGAGTCTCCGCGTTGGTTGGTTAGCGTGGGAAAGGTGACGCAGGCCACGAACAACTTGGCAGCTCTGAAGAATCTGCCCGAAGACGACCCGGCTATTCGGACCGAAATTGCCCAGATAGAATCCGCCATTGAGGGTGTAGCCGTCCAGAAGGCCTCACTATTGGAGATGTTCTCGAAAGACGACAACGAAAGGCTGTTCTATCGATTCTGCCTTTGTTTTGCTCTCCAATTCTTCCAGCAGGCCTGCGGTGGCACTCTAATCTCCGTCTATGCTTCAACTATCTTCGAAGAGAACCTCGGGCTTCCTCCAGTTGTTGCCAAGGTCTTAGCAGCTAGCGCCCTGACATGGAAGTTTCTCTGCTCTTTCCTGGCCTTCTTTGCCATTGATCGCCTGGGGAGGCGTACCGTCTTCATGATTAGCGGTACGGGCATGTCGTTGTCCATGGCAGCTCTCGCAGTCAGCTCCAGCTTCCCCTCTACGAACTACGGAGCATCCATCGCCTCGGCATTCTTCATCTTCATCTTCAATGTGTTCTATCCCTTTGGTTTTCTGGGAGGCAACTTCCTCTACTGCACCGAAGTCGCCCCTGTACGCCTCCGTGTCGCCATGAACTCAATCTCGACGGCAAATCACTGGCTTTGGAATTTCGCCGTGACAATGGTTACGCCTGTCGCCATCGCCACCATCGGCTATCGCTATTACATCATCTACGCTATCGTTTCCGCCCTCATCCCGATTGTGGTCTTCTTCTTCTATCCCGAGACGATGAATAGGTACGTGTCTACTATCGGTTCAATATTCTTTTGCGAATCATAGCGCTAACGCCGCAGTAGGAACTTAGAGCTCTTGAACGGCGTTTTCAAAGACGCTTCCTCCCCGTGGGATATTGTAGTGATGGCTCGAAAGCTGCCGGAAGGTGAACTAGCCGACGAGGATAACCGGAATGATGAGAAGATGAAATTCGAAGAGAACGAAATTGCGTAGACATTCTAGGATCTTCATTAGCCAATGCTCATTTATTTATCCATATATCACCAAGCGCATATGGACATGTTGATATAACTACATTTTTAAAATCCATGCGTATGGTCAAATTACTGCGCTTTATGTTGCCTATTGTTACTGCCAGCCATAACTAGGTAGACAGGAATGATGACAATTAGGTTGTTTGTGCAGAGTTGGTATGTCCTCGTGGGCAGTACAGGTTGAATCTTGTAACCCAAGTTTATCGGAATCCTAAAGACTCCATGGTTAACTCCACGAGGAATTATTCCAGCGCCATGATTGACTATGGATGGAGTCGTCTAGCGATACGCCCTCGGCCTAGCATCCTCTAAACTACCATCATATAGAACACACGCTATACGGCAAGATATTGCGAGGTATGGAAGCGCTGAGACAGATGCCGACATGAGCTTACGTCTCCTTTGAGCTTTCCAAGGTTTCGAGAAATGCTAGGATAAACTCGCCTCCGCTAAATATTTTGTAACTATAGTCGAGTCTTGTTCTATCGACACAAAACGACAACTACAAAATGTAATTCCATAACGTCAAGGGCCTATAGCTAATGAAGCGAACAAAAGGTATTGTATCTTTGTTTACCCATTACATTTGCTTGTCAAGCAGCCCTGCAAAGCTTATGACTAACCAGCGATAAAGCCCTACTGCGGTCCTGTATCAGATACACACTTCTACAACCACGTACCTATAGGACAGAAATATGTTACAGGAACATTATTCTCGCTTAATTAAGCGGCCTTTTTATAGACCCGGCAGGTATAATTAGGGCACCGGAGTCTGCGAACGCAGCCCGAAGAAAGTAGTCGCTACTTCATAGAATACCTAGATTTTAGTAATTGTAACAAGACCACAGCGCTTAAATGTGTATAGAGCCTTATTGCACATCGTACAATAATAAATTTGGGAAAGATGCAGCTTCATCCAAACTCGCAGTCGCTAAGCAAAATATCAGATAAACAGGCTTAATGTCCGCGTGGGATACCAAGACACCCTTATAAACCTATGGTATCCGAGCCATAGCATCTTAATTTGACCAGTTCAAACAAACAGAAGGGTCTTTTAACGCTGTTATCGCATGCCTTATTGTTCCCACCCCTTCGCGCGAAGCGCCTTACTTTTGGAACAATTGTTGTTTCTTGGAGTAAAGCAAATAGGATTATTCTCGGGAAACGCCAGCGCCTAATATCCAGTAGTATCAAGACCACTGAAATTAGGCGGGTCCATAGCCATGAACTCCAGCAAGTCGACACCGCCGACATTGACGCCCTGGTCAGTCATGGTGACATTGGAATTCTCGCCGACATTTTGGAACAGACCCGCACCGGGAGGAAGGTACCACATCTCATCCGTCCAATCCGTACCAGGTTCGAAAATGTTATCGCTGAGGCCAGCCGGCTCTAACACGCCGCCATTAGAGCCCTGGTTCCCGGCCCCAAACATCGCCGCGGGGCCGACAGGGAAAGGAAAGTTCCCAGATGACAGATCAAATGGCGTGGCCGAGATATTACCCGAGGGTGTTGACGTACGCTCTATAGAGTCTCAATTAGCAAAACCAAATAGCACGGGACGAAAGCAACTAGGCAGATTGATGGGGAAGCAATTGGACGGATGAACAGTCGACTGTGAGAAGTCCGGTATAGGACCGACAGACTGCGGGAAGCGCGAATAGGTGATGGGCCATAACATACCAGGCACTGTGAGCCCATCCCTCATTTTGATCTGATGGCTCGAAAATCCATTCTCAAACCCTATAGGTGTCATGTGACCATTAAGACTACGGGTCTTAGTAGGGTCTCCGTTAGGCACGAAGTGCTTCCCCTCAACAGAGGTGGCCGCGAACTTGAAACGGTCCCGGAGTCGCGTCGTGAGTGATTCAAGTAGATCACCGAACCGCGTGCCGAGGTGGATGTCGTCTACGACGCAGGTTCGCAAGGCGTGTACAGTCCGATCCAGCAGACTGATACTGGTCTCGACATCTGACTTCGGTGCACCCAGCGCAAATGTCTTGAGAAGAAACATGGCACCGCTAATGATTCGGAAGTATGTACGCACTGGTGCATGCTTGAGATAACCACCTTTGAACAATCCATCTACAACAGTGCGCAACAGATTCCTGCACCCCGAGACAACTTCTCTAATATACTCCTGGTCCTCCGCACCGAAGCCGCCGAGGTGTCCAATTGGTAAGTTGCCTAGGTAATTTTGGGTTTGTGGTGATAGCTCGCTATTCCCGTGCGCACCACGTGCCCCGTGTGAGCCGTTGTTGCTCGAAGAGGCTCCCGTTGCATTGGTTGTACATCGTTCAACGACGGCCTGTAACGCAAGCGAGTTGATGTATATCCGTACATATTCATATTCGATTGTCAGGATGTGGCGGGTAAATTCAGGAAGACGGAAACGCTCAAATTCGCGCCACCATTCTCTTAAAATAGGTTGAAAGTCTTTAAGTATGCTTGTGTACCTACCGCTTTGTATTATTTCGGTGGTGTGTTTCCGGGACTTAAAAATCCTTTCGTTGCCTCGGTGCATAGCATTGCTGACGCCAACCCAGCATTGAATAATCTGGTCATCCAATTCCACGTCAGGAACGTAACTGAAAGTACTCGAGAGCACAGACGGGTTCGTCCCAGGTGTCGTCCCTTCATTGGTAGTGGGACGTCTGTTGTTGGAAAAGACAGGATCTGTCGTCCTGATGCTCTCTGGTACCATGTTAGTCCAACCGAGACGACCGGCTAATTGTGTCAAATAAATCAGAAGTAGCCTCTTGATGCGCATCGCGCGAAGGCGGTACGCCTCATCTTCGTATTCAGGCCGCGTGATGGCGTTGGCGGCTAGCAGTTCATCAATATCGTCAAAGACGCCTAGCTCGTAAGCTAAGCCCTGGGCATTACTGAGAAGCATCCAGCACATGCGATCACTTCTCCATGCGGGTTCGAGCCAGCTCTCGATTCGCTGGCCGCCCACATTGCCGCCGGGTCGCGCTGTCACATCATCGTCCGTGGAGGAGGCCTGCATGCGGAGATCACGGGACGGAAGCATGAGCTCATCAATGGCTTCCTCGGGCGGGAAGTGAAGGGCTCGGGGATGCCACTCGGTCAAAATCATGAGCGATTCGATGGTACCCAGAGTACGCAAGCTGCCCTTACGCAAGCCCCGCCACGGCGCAGTGCTTGAAGTCTGTGAGTCATCGGCGCCCGATCCGCAGAAACCCCCGCCAAAAGCCTCCTGGCCCCAGAGACATCTCTCAACCATCCTTCGGAGATATCTCCATAGCTCTTCGTGGATAGCGTGAGACCGACAATGGCCTCCCGTCGTAGGGATATTGTAGTATCTCGATGCGATAGTGAGCAAGGTAACCGCAAGGATTGGTTCCTCGGTTAGGAGAGTGGTATGGGACCCAGGACTACGGAAAGTTGGTGGGGAGACGGGTGTCATGGGAGATAGGTACTCATAGTAACTGACAATGGTGAGGCTGGTGAGCAATGCTCCTTGATGCAAGAGCTGGATTTGCATGGAACGGATGAGTAGACTTACTATACAATATACTTGATGGCCTCTTCCTTGGTGAACCATCCAGCTCGTACAAACCGAAACCTAGCCCAGGCAGCAAGTGCTTCCCGATAGCCAGGCTCGTGCTCGACATTAAGGCGGGCTTCAATCTCGGTCTTCTCATCGTGGGTATCGGAAGGTAATAGACGCGGGTCGATAGGATCGGCTGACTTGCTGGTAGCCCGCATCTGAGGCCGGCTACCGTGAGTAGAAGTCTGGACACGAGTCGTCTTGCGACTGGGAGGCGAGGCTATAGACGGAGGCTGAAGGATGGTTGGCGTGATGGTCGTGGTAGGGGTGACTTCTTGTCGGACTTGTGTGGTATGTGGGCTACTGGGACGATGAGCGAGCCGCCTTTTAAAGGAAGAAAGTGAAGCAGAAGAAGAGGTCAGAGGCAATAGATAAACAATATACATACTTGTCGGTTGCAGCCTTATATAGAAGATCAAGAGCATCATGGGGCCCATACATGCCCTTCCTCATGACATTCTGGGCCTCGAGATTCTCCAACTGGGCGTTTGAGTCTTCGGTCGATTCTGCATAGCTAGAGCGACGTGGCTGGCCATCGGCGGCGGCGACATGGTGGAGATCGTGGAGGGCGTCGGCGCGCCTCAGAGGCTGGCTCCTGCCAGCGGAGCCGCCGGGCGTCAAGGGCACAGGGTTGAAGGGCTTCCGGTCTTCCTCGGGGGCGGCGACGGGAGGCGTGTCATCGAGGTAGTGACGCTTCCGGCCGTTGCGGATGATATACTCGTCCTGATACTCGTCGGCGTCGTCGTCGTTCTTGCGCTTGCGGCGCGTGGCACTGAAGAAACACTCCTTGCTCTCGCGACGGCAGCGCATGCAGGGAGGATCATGGGGGTTGTCGACGCTGCCCAGGTCGCAGCGGACCTTGCGCCGTCTGCAGGGAATGCACGCCTGATAGACACGCTTGTGCTGTGGTGGCTGAGCAGGGCCGGAGCTGAGACTTCTAGTGTGGTTACCCCCACTATTGGTATCATCATTGTTGATGTTGGCGTCTTGGAAAGGCGCGGCACCAGCAGAAGCAGGATGAGGAGGGCGAGGAGGCGTGGAAGACGTGGTGTTGGCGGCGGCCGGGGCGGAATTTGGTGTTGCCGTCGTCGCCGCCCCTGTCGTATGATGAGGAGGAGGAGGAGGAGGACGGTGGTGAGGGTGGGACGAGGACGACGACGGCGGCGGCGACGACGAGGTGGCAGAAGGGAAGGGAGGCTGTTGCGACATGGTTCGTCCCGTGTCGTCGGCGACTGCAGTAGATCTCTCGGCTGGTTGGCTGTCGCTCTAGTGTACCAGTGGTACGACTGACTGGCAGCGCACGCGCGGGCTGCGACGCACAGCTCGGCTTAAGGCGGGTTTTGAGGGCTTACCAGAATCGCGAGGGGTGCGGAGGGTGGAGGTGGAGGGCGGAGGAGCAGGTGGTATTGATAGTGTATGGATAAGTCTATGGAGCAAACGGTCCAGGTTTATATTCGGGAGCCGCGTCCAAAACTGTCCAAGTCCACCTTGCTATGATAAGACGAGAGTACCTACCTTCCGTACCTACACCAGCTAAATAGAGCAGGTACCTAAGTACAGGCTAGACGTGGGGCAAGATCCATCTATATCGCGGGGAAGCCCCAAGATTAGTTCTTTATAATCTATTGCACCCCCCCCCCCCCTTCGGCCCTCCTTTTCGTCAATTGGTTAATTGGTTATCTGGCCACTGCCTGCATGAGGTCAATTGGTCATTCATTGGACAATGTTTCCAACCTGACAGACCTAGATCGGAGATATCGGAAAGTATCAATGGCGACTGTTCTTTTCGAATATGCAATCAATGGACGTTGGTGGAGGCAGGTGCCCTGGTACCTAAGGAAGTTAATGTCGGGATGCTTTTAAGATCGAATTGAGTTTCGAAGTGAATTGGTCTCCCTTACCTAGGTAGGTCCCTAGGTAGGTCCCTAGGTATTTAATCACCTGCTGTTGCCATCCACCGGCCTGCCCTAACATCTAGTGTGGCGGAGGTGGTCTATTGTACCACCTGATACGTAAGGGTTTTTTGTAAATAGCACTTTCGGTAGGTAATCAGATACAACATTGGGTTTTTCTTGGTCACATGAAAAGATATCCACGTAACTATAGTGCTAGTCAATACCTCCTATTATATATACCTCGGGTTACACTGTAGGAGTCCAGCTTACATGCGAATATGTAGGTATCTAATTAAAGCACATCCAGGAACACACCTGGAGTAGGGAAATCTGTGCTTTTTTATCACTTTTATCATTTACCATCTTCCCTTCCATGATCATAGACCCACTACCAGGTCTATAAAACCTCCTAAGCAAGAAGGCGCTCCGAACTAGCCGTGATATTCTGATATTCTTATAGTACTCCTGCGAGCGAGCAAACAACTCTGCGCTGGTGGTGGAGGATAGCTGTGGGAAGAAGTGTTTCGCATTATGATCCTACTGAATTTCGAACGCGTTCAGAATTTATCGCATCAAGCCAATTAATTAGTAGGAGAAACGACGGACAAGGAAAAAAGATATATATATATCAGGGCTCGAGCTGCTAACTGTAAAATGGTAAAAAGAAGCGCACTCAACATCCCCGGACCGGAAATCCTTGAATCTATGGCTCTGCTTCTGACAGAAGGGTTTATCCTGCCGACCAGTTTGAGCCATCAACATAGCCCGTGCTAGGGGAACATTTGTTGAAACAGAAATTGAGTCTTGTGGCCTTCTCGACCTACCCCTATCCCTATTGGCTTGAATAGGCTATCCTTCATAGTACATATATGGCTATAGAGTGAATGGGGACAGGGAGTATAAAAAGCAGAGAGGGACGGAGGGACAGAGGGAGGAGAGCTGTGCGCAGCTGTGACTCCACAAACCAAGCTGACTCAAGAACAAGCCAACATATTCCTGCATTCCGGTCCTACTCGTTGCTGACGCTCACTACCTACAGGGGTATCTACCGCGTTGGGTCGAGCGTGGGAAAACGCAAACCGTACGCCAAAAGTAACCTGCCGATGAATGCCCGTACTCGGCTTCTGTAACCGCCTCACATAAAAACGCCATTGCCATGCTGTCCTCAGAAAAGCAGAGGAAGAAAAACTCATCATCCCGGTCGTCTCCTGACGCCTTTACAGCTAATAGCCATTGATTGTCTTGCCTCTAAGCTGTCACCATCTTCTGTTCCAGCTGCATCGAACTGAAATTAGCGCGTTGAAGAGTCTTGATAGCAGGTTTATAGAAGGGGCGACGATGGTCAAGAGAGAAGTAAAGAAAAAAGGGGGGGAGATGCATTACTCACAAGAAAATCCCAGATCATCTTAGTTAGGGGTTCGGGCATGGTGAAAAGATCGACAGAGAACTCCCCGCGTTCTATGTCATTATTCGTGACTGTATCGTCGCTCTTGTGGTCGTGGATCATCTGAATGACGTGCAGCAAATCATCCTCGCCAAGCTTGGTCAAGGCATCGCCAATCTTCTCATAGTCGAAGGCAAACTTGCGTTTCTTACTGTCAGCAGCCTTGCGGGCTTTGTTTGCCTTGGCGTCATCGTCATTCCCGACGGGACCCGTCTCGCGCAAGGCCTGAACTAGGGCTTGCGAGGGGTTCTTGAAGGTTATGGTCTGATCAATCTTATATTCCGGCGACTGGAAGTTCAGATCGTGGAAGACAGTGATCTTGGCTTTCTCGGTAGTATACATGTCGATGGACATCTCAAATTCACCCCAACCCTCGTTGGTACAGGTGAATGGGGGTTCATGAAAGACTGGCAGCGCGCATTGTGGTTAACATCACCAGAGTTTGTTACAAATTTCGGCGACGCCGACAATATGACGGACAGTAGCTAGACTCACTCTGCTGGGGGTTCTCGAAGGAAGGGTGAAGATTGTACACAACCTTGGTGAAGCAGCTCGCAGGATGTTTGTTTCCGTCCTGATCAAGGAGATATAACTTGACGTTCCATTGTTTCATGGGAAAATCCGGCATAGGAGATTCCTTCGGGCTGTAAAAAAGGCGCGTATGCTATTAGCATCGCGACCTGGAGGCGAGATAGGTAGCCTGGGTGGATGGAGAAGGCTGGCAACGTACATGTTTTTCTGCTCGGTAACCAAGCGAATCTTGCGCTGCATTGAAGTAGAGTTAGCATACCCCACGGAGTCTATAGAGAATAATTACAAAGCACCATGGCCCATGAGCACATAAAAGTATGCAAACTTCAAAGCAACAAAGCATCAGCCAGCGTAGACAACCTACTTCGATCTGCATTGTGGACCAATTGGCTGAGAAAGCACAGGTGCATATAGTAGGATCGGTGACTTTCTCGGGGGACTCAGATCTCGCTTTGGGGTGGTCGTGTTGCTGTTGGTGGTCGTCGTTGTGGTCGTCGCTGTGCTCGTGTTCGTGCTGGAAATGATGATGCGCGGCGTCGACACTCTTGTCTCCGCGACCACCTGCATCCACATCCTGTCCAGGCTGAGACATGTGCTGAGCCACATTATCTGAGGCTTGGTGCTGCACGAACTTAACTCTGATTCGTGGATTGCGATGTGGGGCCATGATCTGAGTCAAGGTATTGGCTTAGCTGAATGCAGGTGTTACCTGCAATATACTGTACAGGTACCTCTGCCTTTGTAACCCTTCTACAAGGCTTAGGTAGGCAACTTAGGCACAATACACCATGTATGCAGGCCAGAGACAAGAAGCAAAGTGCTCAAAGCGTAGGTAAGGTGACAATGCTGTTAAGAATTGAAGTGGGCCTTGCAGCCAGAATGAAAAGACCAAACAAATATGTGGTGCTGTTGTAATTCAATCCACGAACTATATCAGAGGAGTGGGCCCCGAGAACCGTAGATGAAGGTGGAATGGGAAGAGGGGAGGAAAAGCACAGAGAAATGAAGGAGAGAAGGCAGGGGAGAAAGAGAGAAGGGGAGCAGTCACAAACATGCACCCGTATAATCACAAGTATAACTATATTATCCCATGAACATACAAACTTTGAACGCCCACATGTATATATATAACTTGGACAAACAGCTGCCTACCTACTTACCTAGGTAGTAGACAGCATAGTGTAAGCACAATGAATGAATAAAACTCTCTGCTGAGAGAGGCTCTTTGCAGTCTCTCATAGTCAGAGACCTGACGATGATGCCCAACTTACATCTTTGCCATAATCGACACGATCGAGGTGAGGTAGATATTCATAATCACAGTTTCGTTCTAAACGGGTGATACGTAGACAACACCTTCAGCCACTAAAACTAATGACCATTAGGTATGTTGGATTCCCCTTGTCCTTCTAATGTGCGAGCCAGACTTGTGCCACCAGACTTGACCATAGGTCTCTCTACCCATGCCCGGTCAATATAGGAAGGCAAGATGAGATAGATAGATAGATACCTAGGTAATTATGTAGGAGAATAAGACCAATGATAATAACAGTATGTGTGACAACACCGGGTAACAGCTTTGCTCGCACGCTATGCAACTATCAACGCCATCCCAGACATATTCCCTCCTACCCTCCACGATAAATCCGTCAAATCGGCCGGGACCCCAAAAAATAGCCACGAAAGATGGGGGGTGGGGGGACTGAATAGAGAAAGAGATGAGTGTGGGTATGTCATGCCCACTCTACCTCTCCCCAGCTCTCCCCATCTGATTTTTTTTGTCCCCCTTCTTGCTTCCCTTACCCTCTAACCCTCCTTATGATGTAGGCATTATATGATCCCCCCAGGTGGATCATAATTAACACCTCTGCTTGCCCCGGAACCTAAGCCCGCACTCCCTGGTGTTTCAACTTCGGCCGGTGCTGTATTGGTCTTCCGAAGCATAAACATGGGTTTCTTTCCTTCTTTGTCCAGCTGCTTAAACAGGATGAGGGGCTTCTCTTCGAGGCCCAGACAACGCTCTTGGTCTCCGTACACGATATAGAGAGCGTACTGGTCCCACGGCGCGTTGATCTGGTACTTCTTAAGGGCTGCCGGTAGAACCTTGTAGCAAGGATCATCCATGCTCACGCGGAACGATTTGAAGATTTCCACCGACGAGCTCGATCCAGGGGTCTCTGGTACGGGTGTCTGCATACGACGAGGGGCCACGGGTTGCTTGGTACTATAGCCATGATCGTTTTCGGGGAATGTGGAGCGGCTTGATGGCGTAGGCTGGTTATACGTGCGAGACCCAAGCGTGGTGCCCGTGGGAGGCGACGTTGGAGATGGTATATTGGGTGAGTAACTTGGTGAAGTGGCCTGAGTAGAGCCATTCATGGCTGTCGTGGCGGCAAGGTGGGAGGATGAGGCTACTGCTCGTTCGGCCGCGCTGGTTGGGTCCAACGTTTGCTCTACAGAGGGGCGCTCATGAGTAGTCTGCAGGTGACTAGGAGAGCTGCTCATAGTGTTTGTACCAAGTACAATCTTCTTAGTAGAATATGTTCGCTTGATGCCGGCAGATGACTGGCCAGAAGCCGACGTCGGCGCCGGCGGTGATATAGTGGACGTCTCATAAGGGTAGCTTTGGCTGTTAGCGGCCACGTTAGGCAACGGTTGTTGGGCATTCTTGGCCAGGCGCAGGGCAGGTAGCATATCCTCGCGTAACCGGCGGAAATCCTCGCTTAGCTGACGCAGGTCCCGCTCCACGAGGTTTATCCTCTCGTCTCGTAATCGCAGCTGCTCAACGAGCTGCTTGATATCTTTTAGAGTGGCCGTGGCATATTGGGCTTCAGCGTCGGCGGCTGTGTTTGTATGGGCACGCGCTCGTTAACTCGGGGGCTACGGTTAGGGACGCTGAAAAGTGAGGAGAGACATACACAATGGAACGTAGTGATCGCTCTCGATGGGGATATCCTGCGCTTTCTTGACGTCGTAGACGCTCTTGAGGATAGTCAAGCGATGTCCAACACTAGCCACACCCATCGCCTTGAGATCATCATGTAGTAGAGCTACGAGAGCCTCGCCAACGATATCGTTCTCTAGAAAGACACACAACCTCGTATGTTAGACCGGACGAGCACGAAGAAGTAGACGAAGTAGACAAGGTAGACGAAGTAGAAGAAGTAGAGGATCACACGCACCAATGAATCGATCCGAATATTGCTGTAGACCGATGGTGGCAATGAAATCGGCGCCCTCCTCGGCCGTCCACTCTGAGATGATGGTCTCGGGCAATCGGTCGGCGCTGCTTCGATGGCCATAGGTAGTTGGGGTGTGTTCGGTGGAAGAACGGCCGTCGGAATCGGTTGGGGAGATCTCGGAATCCGTGGCAAGAACGGGAGAGGCCGTATGCAGGCTTCGCTCGTACTCGTCATCGGCGTCGGATTCGGCGTATGCCGTACCTGAATCGAAGTTCATGTTCGCCCGTGATCGACCCTTTCGACTAACACACGCGCGCGCTCACACACGATGCCTCTCTCTCTATCTCTCTCTTTCTTCCTTTCCTCTTTTCTTTCTCTTTCCCCCCTTCTTTTGGCCGCTTCTTCTTCGATTCTCGGACCGTACTTGTCTCCGTCCGTCTCTATTTCTACCTGTCTCTTGCTTCCTTTCTTCTCTTTTTCTTCTCTGTCTCTTTCTGTCCGTCCGTCCGTCCGTCTGTCTGTCTGTCTGTCTGTCTCTCTCTCTCTCTCTGTCTCTCGGCTCTCCCGGCGTTGCTACCCCGGATTAGACCAAGCGGGGTTCTAGACGATGGTGGTAGGGTGCAACGACGTAACCACCAAACGATAGTGTTAAGGGCGACGCCACAGCGAGGAAACACAAAGATAGTCGTAAAGCAGCCAGCAACAAGCAACGGCTAATGAGTAACGGGTACAAATTTGACGTAGGGTCAAAGGGGCGAAAGGGGCTCAAGCACAACTCAATTCCCGACGGTTGGATCTCGTTCGACACGACTCAATTCAAGGATCCCGACGAGTGCAGCGAGATGAAAAAAAAAAAAAACGATTGACCAGCCGGTGCGCGTAGCGAGGTGTCCCGACGTTGAAGACTAGACGATGGTCTCCAAAGAGTGCAGCAGAGACAGCCAGCCAGCCAGACAGAGCAACCCATCCATTCCACCCACTCATCCACCAATCCACCCGTCTATCTATCAAGGGCCAGCCCGCAGCCAGCCAGCCAAGCTAACCCAAGCCTATTACGGCATAGTGGGTCTGCCGCTGCAGCGCCCTAGGGCAACCTTAGGTACTACACCATGTACCTCTCCCCCTTACAGATGCATGTACCGATACCTTTGTGGTCTTCATGGTAGTCCCTCCCACAAGCTTGTTGTGGGCACATTGGTAGTAGAGGTACCTACCTAGCCGCTACTACTGAGCGTCCACGCGGGGAGAGGGGCGGAGTGCCTACACCTACGCAGACCTGCTCCTCATGAAATGTCTACAGTACTAGGGATGCCTTGATACTGATGTTATGGTGGATAGATAGGAGGTAGGTAAATGTACTTCTTCAATGCGACGTTCCCCATATTTACGTGGATACTCTTCTCTCTACCTGTTACTACCTAGGTACCTACTTGGTACCCAAGGTAGGTAGTGTTTATTGAACATGCCCAGAAGGAGACAAATTTCCTGACGTAGCCTCTAACTCTGTGAAACCATCAGCGTTTTTCACCTACTGGTACCTACATATGTACTTATGGTCTATCCATAGGTACCGGTAGATATGCTACAGTGTGGTCTTAAATATACAAGTAGAGACAATGTGCACAGCCTAACTAACTGGCCATAATGCCGTAACGAAGGGGTTCGACCAGTTTCATATCCCCTGTCATCCACGGTCTGGACGTAGGCCAATGATGAGAACTTCACCAATGAGCTGTCACCAATAATAGTACAGCCGTTGTTCACTTCTAACCACGACATAAACGGGGCTGAGTCACAAAACAGTGCGGTAAGACGGTTGCGATAATGAGATGACTTTCTTGATTGAGAATCTACATACAATTTCATCAGCATAGAGCGTGAGAACTCACCCAAGAACCTTGAGTGAGTCACCTCCTTGGCGTATTTAACAGTGGCGCTGCTGAGACAGCGAAGGAAGTCATGAGCCGAAGCTAGTAGTCTCGAAACTTAAAAGTAGTCCACGCGAGGAACACGTTTGACTCTTCATGCCATAGGCATGCAAAACTAGTCTTCCAGCTTCGCCCGTCCTATCCGGTAGCGGGCGGGCCAGGCCAAGAAGCGAACAGTTCTTTCTATCAAGCGAGTGGCACCAGGGGTAACTCCCAAACTCCGCTGGTAAATCAGGAAACCCATCTTCAGTCGTCCTCTTCAGGTTTCTCACAACTCCAGAGCGCCGCGTCTGATATTTCTGTCCCAACCCGTCTTCAAACGCCATGAATGCACGTGAATTCAAGTTTTGCCGAGGCGAGCAAATATCGGCGGCTATCGGAGTCTTAATTTCGCATCTGTGGAACCTCGAGCGATGACCTCCTCAAGTGACCAACGCGGCGGCTCGACGACGCCCTCGAGACCATTCGCTTTACGCCACGCTGCCTCAGATTCCGGAGTTACGCCATCAGGGAGCGGCTTCAACCCGCCCGCAATGCCTGTGGAGAATTTGAGCTGCAGAATACTCGCCACCTCATCACAGGCAGCTAGAAGACGGTCGAGGTCGTCCTTGTTGTGTGCAGCGGAAACACAAAAGCGAGCACGTGAGCTAATGAGGGGGGTTGCCGGGTAGCCTACCACCACAACCGAAATTTTGCGCTTCAGCATCTCATGACTAAAGGCAGGTATCTTGGCGGGGTTATATAGAGCAATAGGGATGATGGGTGAATCATCATGACCATACACAATGAGACCTAATCGCTTAAGGCCGAGACGGAGATAACGCGAGTTGAAAGCAATGCGCTGCAGCCGTTCCTCACCTTCGCCAGGAACTAAGTCGCCAGTAATAATTTTCAGAGACGCGTAAATTTGCATGAGGACAGCAGGCGTGGGAGACTCTCCGAGCATAGTTGCAGCGTTGCAGCTCCTCAACTTATTAATGATCTCTTTGTCAGCAGCGATGTAACCTCCATTCGCCCCAAATGACTTCGTCAAAGTCCCCATAAGAATGTCTACTCGGCTAGGATCAATTCCAAAGTAATCGCACACACCACGGCCTCGAGGCCCCAGAGCGCCGATGCTGTGTGCTTCATCAACATAGAGATGAAATTTATAGGTATCCTTTAAGTTTAAAACACCTGGCAGATCGACCATGGTACCCTCCATGGAATACAGACCTTCGACGGCCACCAAGATTTTCTTCCATGGGCGATGGGTACGAGGCTGTCCTTGCGCAATAGCTTCCCTTAGTTTCTTCTCGAGGTCAGTCATATCGTTATGCTTGAAAGAACGAATAACAGCGCCTGACAGACGTGCACCGAGACGAATAGAGGCGTGGTTAAGCTCATCCGAGATAATAAGGCATCCTTTGGAGACCAGTGCTGGAAATGTGCTCGCATTCGTGACGAAACCCATCGAGAACACCATGGCATCGGCCTTGCCGACAAAATCAGCAACCGCCTTTTCTACCTCGCACACAAAGTCCGAGGTACCAGCATCAGCACGAGAGCTGCAAAGACTCAAGCCATACTTCTGTACGCAATCCTCGACGGCATTTGCGCAAGGACCCTCGGACTGAGCAAAACCAAGGTAATTGTAAGAGCTCATATTCAATGTCTCGGTCGTAGTACCCAGGTACTTATAAGACTCATTGTAGTTGTCGGAAACACGGTCGAGAAGATTGATGTAGCGACCAGGGACTCCGGTGGTCGTCCTTGCGAAGGTGTCATCGATTCGAAGCTTCAAGCGTCTTGTGTAGAAGCTGTCAAAGTCGTCATTCAAAGGGGCGTAACCATTAGAGGCTCGCAAGGTCTTATACAATGGCTTCTTGCTGAAGCGTTTACCGAAGAAGTCTCTGACGTGACCGAGAGCAAGTAGCAAAAGGTAGCTGATGTAGGTCGTGAGGACATAATAATAGGGCGGTTCATCAATGACGGGGGCGGCCAAAGGCTCTCCATGATGCATGCTCACATAACGGTGATTAGGATCAAGCTGAGGACCGAATTGAGCATCCCGTCGGCGCTGGATTGAGAGCTCATTCGAATCAGTGGGCTGGAAGATAGTTGCAGACTCGTCGTTATTGGGCTCGCCAACCATGATACTTGGTAAAGCGAGACTTGAGGAAGTCATCGACGACGGATTGTTCTGCATCGCCATGAGGGCCTGCTGCGCAGACGGCTGGTCCTTTGTCTTGGGCGAAGAAAAGAATTGACTGAGGCGATTGCCCTTGGATTGAGATGGTCGCCTCTCGGCCGTGCGTTCTGGTTGGGCCATGTTACTAGAGCCGGTGAAGGGAATTCCAAGTTTGCGCGGCATTTCTCTCAACGGTGGAAGTATATTATTAGGTCGGGATAGCAGGTTCAGTACAAGGGATGTAATATTACGAAGCTAGCTGCTACAATGGTGCGTGTCGTATGTCTGAGTAGGCAAGAGACTACCGAGGTTTGATTAGTGAGAGGCGATCCCGGTAGCCGGCATTGAAAGGAATTAATACGCCAGCAAGGCATAACAGCCACTTTGCGATGACTGAAAAATTGGTCGAGAGGCTTTCAATCTAGTGATAGTATCATGGTAGGGAGATTGGTGTTGTGCCGTCTAGCAATCGAGGGACGAAGACGCGACAGGTGGGACGAGAAAGGCAGTACATACAAAGTTGATACGGCTGGTTTCGAGGCTTGACTGGCAGTTGGAGTGGGTAGTCGGATAGAAGCAGGTCGAAGTTTAACTGCCAATTGGGAGGAAACACTCAAGCTCTGGCCGTCTGATTACAATTACGGGGTTGACCGGATGTAGCTGGCTCGCTATGTCGGAGTTCTGGTGAGTTGCTAGCAGGAAAGGAGCGTGGTAGGGAACAATTGCCCAAGTGGAAGAGACGAGGTCGAACTAGAGTTGGACCTCTCAACGGGTGACGAGGCACAATAAGGTTAGGAGACAAAGTTAAGGAGACCAACGACCGACAACCGCCACTGCGAAGCCGACCCTTTCCCAGAAGCCGGACAAGAGGAGGGCGGGATGCTAGGAGAAGACTGCCTCGAGGGTAGATTAACGGCGGAGTTGGTCAAGAGAAACTGAGGAAGTAGAAGGGAAGGGAAGGGAAAGACGGAATGGTGCAGGCGAAAGAGCGCACTACACAATACCCGACGCCGCTATCTATATCTCTTAGTAGGTTCTATTGGGTGCTAGGTAGTCGAGGAATTACAGTAGTTTGAGCAGGGGGGCAGCGAAAAAAGCTGGCGATCTGTAACAAAGCCATGAGAGTCCCTACCTACATGGCAACTACGCCGTGTACATTCCGTGGGGAGCGCAGCACACTGCTACTGTAAGTACACTGCATACAGTACTTTAGGCACTGTGGTGAGAACTGTGCCTCTTGCCGGACTCCGCTAAAGCGTCCAAGCCTTTGAACCTTACCTCTCTAGGTGTACTGAGGTGCCATATCCACCCACCTATGAGCTCACAGTACTTTAGTGGCTAATGTTTGTCAAGCTATATGAGAAGTACCAACTACGTACCTTGTAATCTACGAGGTTTGCCTTTAATCTTACTTTCTCTGGAGCCATCCCTTTGTAATCCTCCCAGTAACCTTGATGTACCTGCCCAAGCCACTGTCAAGGCAGAGCTTTCAGGCTTTCAGGCTTCCAGGCTTTCAATATAACTACAAGTAAGGAAGAAAAAGGAGTGTCTGTCATTATATGCTCAATTGTGATCAAATTTCATTAATTAAGAAGGTGAACATAGTGAGCCAGAACGTCGTGGGAAGATTGAGAAATTGTGTACACTACTTTTGGTATGTACTGGTAACAGCAGCTAGTTGATAATACCTAGATAGGCCAGACCCTTAAGAGGTTTAGGTTCCGGCCTTCCGCGCAGAGGGGTTCGTCGGATCTTAATAGACCTGTGTAGGTTACCTACAGTACTTGCTTTTAGGGCTGGTAGGTGGCCAGGTAGATAGGTACCTAAAGCTACTGCCTAAAGTACCTAAGTACTCAAAAACTTTAATGGACCCATCAAAGGAGGTCAAATGGAATGGTAATTTTACAGTGCGCAAGCGAGAATCGGATCCCTTTCTTTTACCAGTATTTCTCGGGCTCGCAAATAGAAATTCAAGCTTTAGGTAGTATATAATTTACATAGCATTGTTGCTCCATCTTGTTATGATTGGTGTGCTAGCCCTACTACGCAGAGAGTCAACTACCATTGGTTTTCCGTCAAGTACTACGTTGATATATACGCATATATATATATATATATATATATATATATCAACGTACCTAAGGCAGTTTCAAGGGTATCATGAAGTCTCCTCATTTCAACGATTGACTTGACCTCTAGTATATTTATACACTTTGGTTTCTATACACCTCTGTTGCAACATGTGGGATCAATACATGTTATTCAGCCCAATAAGGGCCGCCGTGTTTGTTTACTTACCTGTACATGATGATGTTACTCCCAGCTCTCATTTTCAACAGGAAAACATGCATGTCTATTCAGATTGATGATACCATTTAATTATGTCGGTTAACTCCCTATGATCTTATAGCTCTGTTCATAACGTTGTGTCGACCGGAGTTTGGCCCAGCAATAGACAAGCTATCATATTCTATAATAGGTAGAAGATGAATTACAACGAGGGTTCTAATTACATGTGCTCCCTCTGTCCTCTCATCACGGCAAGCTGCCTCTTCCCAAGTACCTAAAGTATACACCGGCAGACGTCGCAATAATACGCATAAGCGTACGACTATGACTAAGTCTGCAGCGTCCCTAGTTGAGTGTTAGAGGCCGACGGACTGCATGCGAGTTCCACTGTCAGTCGCCGGAATTTGGACACTTCGCTTTACTACCTAAGAAGTTATCTCGGCCACCATCGGCAGGAACTCGAACTCCTACTAGTGCCACAGGAAGTATCTTTATGTGTACTACTTCTAGCCGGGAACCTACGTAATCTACAGCCTTTGGTATAAGCATGGCATTACTGTGATTATTATTTAGTATTACCTTAGCATTTAGATATTCGGCATCCCCAAGTTTCAACCAACCCGCTATCGCCAACTCTTGGCTACTATTTTTGCCCATAAGCAGAAACGAAACGAAAAGAGAGCAGCTCCAAGAATCCAAGAATCCAAGAATCCAAGAATCCGTGGCCCAAAATGATTGTCGACGACAGCACACCGACGGAGCTGTGGCGGCATCCCGATCCACATTCAACTCCCATGTTTGCTTTTCTCAGCCATGTGAGGGAAAAGTATCAGCTCGACATTGACGACTACCCGGGTCTGTATAAATGGTCGACCCAAGACCCATCGGAGTTCTGGGGCGAGGTTTGGCACTTTTGCGGCATTCGGGCGTCTAAGACTTATTCTCAGGTATGGGCGAATGCCGTATTAGTGACCACGGACATCACCACCATCATGGCCCGGTGCGGCTCGTGCGTGCCCGGGAGGAGCTGACACCCATTTAGGTCCTGCCTCCAGATGCGCCCATCTTCCCTCGTCCAGACTTCTTTTCCGGGGCGCGATTGAACTTTGCTGAGAACCTGCTATTCCCCGAGAATGCGCATGTCGAAGAGTCTTCCACTGCAGTCATCACCGCCACCGAGATTGATGGTGAGTTTCGAACGGCAACATGGGCCCAATTACGTGAGGCTGTGCGCCAATGCTCCAATGCCTTGCGGGCCGCGGGTGTGAAGCCGCGAGATGTCGTCGCCGGTTTTGTTTCAAACCACGTCGAAGCCCTCGTGGCCATGCTAGCCGCTGCTGCCTTGGGCGCCATTTGGACCGGCATTAGTCCGGACAACGGTGTGAGCGCCGTCCTAGACCGGCTTGTGCAGATTGAGCCCAAAGTATTGTTTGTTGATAACGGGACCATAGTGAGTAGCCTTCCGAAGCGAATTTCAGGTTTGGAAACTTCAAGAACCCAACTTCGAAAGCCTCCAAAATGTGCAAAATAACAGGTACTGAATCTGAGTGTTGTAGTACAACGGTAAGCCATGGTCTAGCATGGACAAAGCATCACAGATTGTGAAGGAATTGAAAGCCCTCGAGCTTGTGGTGTTGATCAAGAACATCCCGGAGGCCCAGCCACGACTACAGGATCTAAAATCCACGGACTCCATAGTTGTGGTCGAATATGAAAACTTCTTAAACAGGTACACCGCCGAGCAACACAGCTGAGATTGTGAAATCTAGACGCAGTGGCTGATGACCTTATAGTAGCCCTGCCCACGAACCCCTGAGGTTCGAGCAGCTTCCGCCAGCCCATCCGCTCTATGTACTTTACTCCTCGGGCACGACAGGTCTTCCTAAGGCCATAGTACACACGGCGCTGGGCACCTTGATACAGCACAAAAAGGAGCACATGCTCCATTGCTCGATGAGTTCAGCCTCTCGCCTGCTATACTATACGACGACTTCCTGGATGATGTGGCATTGGAGCGTTTCGGCATTAGCATGTGGCTCAACACTTGTCCTTTACTCCGGCTCACCTTTCAAACCTCATGGCTATCTTTCACTTCCCCGGCTGCTTTCTTCGCTCAAGGTTACACACTTCGGTACCTCGGCCACGTATCTAACGACGCTAGAGACCAATCATGTTTATCCTTCAGCGAGCCTCGATCTTTCTCTTCTTCAAGCCATCTATTCCACAGCGTCGCCCCTCCCCCCGTCAACCTTCTCCTTCGTCTACAAGGCGTTTCCGCCACATATCAATCTGGGCTCCATCACCGGAGGGACTGATATTATCTCTTTATTTGGCGCCCCCAGCCCTCGTTAGTAGTTTTCCAAGTTCATCCCATTCTTATATATAGCAATTACTAATCCCGAGTGTTGGCAGTGCTACCTGTGTACGTGGGTGAAATCCAGTGCGCCGGTCTTGGGATGGCTATCGATGTAGTTGATTCTATCAGCGGCGAGCGAACACCGGGGGAAGATGGCGAACGTAAGTTAAATGATATTTTGAACTTATATCTATTTCGTATTTGCCTCTTGACTTTCCTCCCTATTTCGTCCAAGACCTAGTACTCTTCTTCCCCAGTATTAAACTCATGCTACGGAGCCACCATGGTGTCATATCTACAGACGAAGCACGGTACTAATATTGTGACTAACGTAAATTTGAAATTGCAGTAGTATGCACTCAGCCTTTCCCATGCCAGCCATTGACATTCTGGGGTCCCAATGGCGAGGACAAGTACCGAGCTAGCTATTTCGAGCGCTTCCCCAACGTCTGGCACCATGGGGATTTCGTACGAATCGATGCTCGCACGGGGGGCTTGACGATGCTCGGTCGGAGCGACGGCGTCTTAAAACCATCAGGAGTCCGCTTCGGCAGTGCGGAAATCTACAACGTGTTAACTAAGTTCTTTGGGAGCGAGGTCGAAGACGCTGTGTGTGTTGGCCGTAGGCGAGAGGCAGACCGCGACGAGACCGTCTGTCTATTTGTTCTAATGCGCGAAAGCCATGAGTTCTCGAATGAACTACGATTGAAGATTCAACAGGTATGACTTCTGGTGCCAGATCCCTCCCACCCCCAACAGGGATTACTGGGTAGAGAACCCTTCTCGTTCATCGAGACATGTCCATATCATTCACACCTATACCTCAAAATACAGCTACAGCGCTAACTTTAAATCCAGACAATTCGAACCGAGTTAAGCCCTAGGCATGTGCCTGCTATCGTAGAGGAAGCCGCTGGCGGCATCCCTCGAACAGGCAATGGAAAGAAGTAAGTGAACCTATAGTTACCCAAATGAAACGCTCGAAACACCAGATTGTTTCCTTTCCGGTTTACATGGCGTCTGACACGAAGATAGAATCGAGGTCGCAGTCAAACAGATTCTATCTGGCATCAATATCAAAATCAACGCAAGCGTAGCGAATCCCGAGTCCCTCGCTTGGTTCCAGACGTGGGCAGCTCGCCATGACTAAATTAAACATACAAAGACTCAAGTCAGCACGCACCGCTAACCGATCCGCTTTCTCAGTGGCTTATGGTCAGGCCGGACTAGAACGAGGGGTAGGGTAGAATGGATATCCACTAGACTATATGCCATGCGCCCTCGTATACCATAGATGTAGGCAATGATAGACAGCGAATCATAACTCATGATCGCCTCATTTCAAACGAATATGCCTCGTGATTCCTTGTCCCGCACCCACATCCACGTACTATTATTTATTTATTTTCACCACATGATCTCCCGTAGTCGAGCCTTCTGCATATCGCCACCGAAGATAACGTCGATCCCTTTTCTCGCTAGAGTCAAGATCTCTTCCCTCTCGAGGTGGAAATGTTGCTGTATTAGTGCCCATTCGTTAGACACGGGACTACCGAAGACGCCCACATCGTCAGTCTACAAGACGAGAATTACCAGTTAGCATAGATATATCTCTTTACCTGCTTATCTACATGCTCCTCTCCTCCGTTGGTAACTCGTGGGTGGGGAATGATCGGAATTCTTACGCAAGGCACGACCACCGGACCATCGACCCGCCACCATTGGCCAAAATGGTGAGCGTCAAAATTGCCAACAACCATCTGAAGTTGAACATTACAGCTTAGACATAGTTCGAGTCCGATGCCTTTGCGCTCTACAATCTGTTTTTTCACGTGGTCTGGGACATGAACTGAGACAGGGCGCGAGGTCAGTAGTTGGGCTGAGATCCATAAAGGTTGGTAAAAGCTAAAAGCTTCTGGTGGCGCAATCCGAGTCTCTAGTGTTTGCCGCTCTTCAAAAATGACTAGGAAAGAAGTGCCTGTGGGCTAACTTACTAACGTGTCCGAGACGATCGGGCATCCAGCGCAGAATAGTCTCGAGCTCATCGTCGCTAGCGCTGCATTCAGCCTCGGCAAAGTGAATAGTGATCTTGAGCCCTTGTGACCTTGCTGCGTCGAAGGCGGGTGTGAACAGCGAGACATCCCCCTTAGCGGGATCGCCACAAAGGTCGACAGCAACGACACCACAAGAGCTGAAGTGCGTGGCGAGGGCAACGACCTCGTTCGCCTCGACAATGCTGTTGCGACGGTCTTATCTTATATCAGGAGTCAATGTTGGTACTGCGCGGTGACGTGTTCGAAGGGGCTGAAGACCATTCAGGAATGGAAACATCAAATCTTCCTCAAAGTCGTTCCGGATCGCAAGACAAGCCAAAAGGGGGCCCGACAAGACACATAACACTAACCTATCGAGAGAATGAGACGAACTTGAATAGATGGAAATCTCCGTTGTGCTGCATCGATGGCCTCTAGGACATGTTTTACGTAGGCCGACTTGTCCAAGCCTTCTTTGTGAAAAGACCTGGGTGTTGTGCGAAGCTCAAGATACACGACCCCGTCTATGCGAGTTTAAGATCAGCAAGTTACAATTTCCTTGAGTCAAGAAACGGTAGCGGCTTTAGGAAATGTATGATAGGGTAAGCGCGAGTCCATATTTCTCCAAGGCTTCAACCCCAACCCTGACCCTTTTTTATGAGGACTCTTAGTAACATCACATACCATTAGCAAAGTCCTCGATGACCGACATGGTCGAATAATTTAAAGAGTCGGCATCATCGACCAGCCGATAAATGTAAGACGAGAACAGAGGAAAGAAGCTAACCGAGTCAGCCCGCTCAGTCTTCTTCCATCGTAGGACTTCACGATATAAAATAGCGATAGAACTTTCTCCTTACAACTCCAGATCATGCCCATGTCTCCCCGGGGGCATAGCGACTAAGGGGTCCTCGAGATCCGTCTTGCCGGCTGCTTTCTTCTTCTTCCATATCTCGTGTAGGCATTGCCTGCTGATGCTTCCGGAGAGATGAGCATGTAACTATAGACAAGAAGGACGTGTCAGCATAAGACGGGTAGGTAAATAGGTAGGTAGATGGGCTTGTCGGGTATTCTTAAGGAAGGAGCCTATCCATCTATTTGTCCATTTACCTCAATCTTAGGCATAGACTTGAAGTCTAGCAGCGCAGGGTCGTGACCCATGTCTGAGTAAAGATGCGGTGATGTCGCGTTGCTACCACTCTTGGCACTTCATGTCGTATTAGATCTTCTACTATTATGGTTGTATTAGTATGGTCGCTGTCATAGTGCGAATGACAAAGGGACCGAGTATCTCCTTCAGGAAAGCTTCCAGAAGCAGAAGAGAGGAGGTCCCTGCATCGCCCAACGATAGATGGACGATCATTGGTGCGAAACAATTGGCTTTCTGATAGGTTCCTCAACATAGGCACCCCAATCAACACATATTTACAGCATCCTATCATGTATCTATTTACATGCCTACCTGGTAGTGTAGTGATAGTACATAGTATATGCTGAGCACTATCTACTAAGTAGGTACCTTAGGTATACTGCCTATGCTGTTATAGGTAGGTCCGAAGTCCCAGGTGCCCTTATGTATTCTCATTTCCATACGTAGTCTCTACTACTAAGTAAGTATGCGTGTGTCTGGTACATAAGTAGGTACCTGCAGGTAGTCATCTAAACGACCTAACATGTACGTAGATATTGGTACCTACCTTCCTACATCCAGCACATGTGTAAGAGGTAGGCTAGTTACATAGTAGACGGAGATCACTGGTAGCATTACTTGCAGTTCACGCCATGTTCTACATCTTCTACTCCGTACACTAGCTTGAGTTCTGATACGATCTTAGCATGTAGCTTAATGTATAGGGCCGAACTGTCGGGACTCGGATCATTTCTAGGGTTGTTTGGTGTACCTATAAAACATACTAATCTACACAACACAGCGTGGTACTTGGCTTGACGAAGGTTGGTCCCAAGATAATCGACAACAACTCGGATGGAATATTTACTTGTACTGCCTCCCTTTATAGATATGGAGATCATCTGATATGTCCAACCTCATGGAGAGAAATGCTGCACCGGGAGACAGCTTAGAACGCAAAAGATAAAAAAGAGGCGCAGTACACCGCGCAGTACACACACACACACATATACCTATATATATAATATAGATGACGATTATATAAGAGATAATTACTTACGCATACTCAGTACCTAGGTAGGTACTGTACTCCTGTAGGACAGGGGTCTATGCGAAATTTGATTCTTGAATGGCCGGCGGAAATTGAGCTGCCCAAGAGGAGCCAGACGGGATTGGTCAGAGGGATATGCAAGTCAGGGGAACTATCGACCCTCCCAAATTTCGTACACTAGCTTTATTTGCCCATGTACGGGGTGAAGGAGGCGTCGCCAACTGACCAACCGGTTGTCGAATCGAATCTATGTTACCTACTGATATCTACCTATATACTCCGTAGCTACTTGGTAGTGTACATCTCACAGTTTCAACGGTTGCCGTTGGCGAAGGGCTAATAGGCTAGGCATTGGCGATTGCCGATGGCACATGACGCAAGACATGATACACAAGACATAACTGTACTGCATCAGATATATACTTAGTAGTAGGTACTTCACTCGTAATGCAAGTCTCTCTGGCTTTGTGGCTGAGATAATCCAAACAAAAAAAAAAAGTGCGAGAGTGAAGGTGCGCATATACATATACTTAAATAAATATATCTATTTCTCCGACCAGGTAGGTATATACCCTAAATACTGTACCTAGGTAGATTCAAAGTAGAGAGACATAGATAAAGTAGGTAGATAGGTATCTACAACACCTACGCATGCTGACCGATAAGCCTATCAATGTGGGCTGGGACTCGTGAGCATATATTTACATACTACTATCTAGTAGTTAAGATTATCAAGCGCGAGTATCTCTGCCCGTATATTAGACTACTAGTATGTATGTATTTATATTTTATGTAAATGCGCGCACAGCCAAATCAAGAAATGGAAAAAGGATTGACCTGTGTGCCCAAGGCATCGATTTCCGTCTTTCCCGCCTTTCTCTGATATTCAGGTCAATAATTACCTAGTAGATCTTAAACGAGGCACAGCAGACCATGGTAAGTATAAGGCTGCGAGGGAGCTCGGCATCGATTGAACCCACGTCTTACAAGTCCTGATATCCTAGTCATCTGAAATCTGCCTTACCCTGATGCCTCCTATATTCCTAAGAAAAAGCCCCTTGATGTTTATCTATCAATCGCCTTAAAATATCATCTAACACACTAGCTTGCAATCCATAATACCATATATATAGCTCTGTACGGGGTAGGTTCTCCTATACAGTGCAAAATAGTATTTCGACCACATTACCTAGGTACCTACGCTTTGTAGTTGGTTGACCGTTTGTGTCGGTGGGACCTGGCTAGAGACTTAGTGTAGGTAGCCGGTCTATACACAGGTAGTAAGTACCACACTCCACTATAGCTGCTTAAAATTCAATAACGACTGCATCTACAGGAGGTAAGTACTGGGCTATTTGGGGCATGTGTCTCTCGAAATAGGGCGCAGCAACGTCCTACGATACCTTGGTGACGGAGGTATTTTGTCAACCAACTTGAAAGTTATTATAATTGTCAATGCAGGAGCTACTCCGTATATATGACATTATATATGCATAATATCTCACTCTATATCGTAACACATCTGGCATCGAGATATATCTACATACCGTTAACATTGGGTGCTTTTCAAGTCGGTTGTCTTGTCTCTGTTCCCAGCCACAGCTACCTAAATTGCGAGTGGTAAGGGTACTAAATAATCAAGGTATCCCTACAGATGAAGAGCGGGTACCTCGACGCAAGTGGTGGTATACCGAGCTCGATTAGGCAATCTAATCTCCTTCTTTGGCTTAGCTAGCGTGTTTTCATACTCTCTTCCCGGCTTTATACTGGCTTACACCACTGTACATTTGCTTGGTCCTTTCTTGCAATGTCTGGCCACCCGCCAGCCAGCTCAATTGGCCTTCCTATTTCCTTAACTGACACCTGGCCATGGCATACCTACCTGCAGACGTAGTACTGTAGATAATGTAGGTACATAACACAGGTTAGCACTTCCACCATCACCACCGCAACCCAACCACTATATACGCCTAGGTACCTAGGTAAGGTACCTAAGTAGGTATAGTGGATACCTACCTACCTACCTGCCGTACAGTACAGGCTAGGGGACTATGGCCACCACTACCAGCACTACCAGCACTAACTAGCACTACCATCACCTACCACCCCTGGACTTCCTACCTAACCTAGAGCTTGCATCCCCATCCCCCATCCACTTGCATCCATTCATTCATTCCTTTCCAGGCCAAAACCTCCCCGACCGAGTGCCAACCTCACACCTATTCTCTCCCTCCTTTTCGAAGCCCGAGCCTTGGTGTTTCGTCCACACTCCGCACTCCATACTCGACTTGGATTTTCAATTGTCGTCGCTCCCGCGTCCCCCCCCCATTCCGTCCGTCGTCTCCTGTTGTCGTCGTCCCGGCCGCTTGCTCCTTCGACGCTGTCACCCGCGCTTCTCCCGCTTCTCCCGCCTCCTCTTCCTCCCTTTCTCTCTCCCACGACACAACACGTCCTGTCTGAAAGCGGCCAACCATGGATTCGCAGCGGCCGAACGATGTGTCGCCCGAAGCAATGCAGTCGCGCATCCAACAAGCGCGACGCGAGGCTGAGACTCTGAAGGACAGGATCAAGCGGAAAAAGGATGAGTTGGCCGACACCACCCGTAAGTCTCGCCGTCGCCGTTCCTCATCGTCTCTGTCAATCCCTCTCGTCCTCGACATCCTGCTACTCACTACGCTTGCTGCGCTGTTATCTGTTGCTAACCCTGTGCCCGCGTCGCCGATTAGTCCGCGCTGTAGCGCAGCAGTCACACGAAGCCATCCCTAGGAATCAGCTGATGAAGACAAAGAAGACCCTCAAGGGGCATCTGGCCAAGATCTACGCCATGCATTGGTCCACCGACCGGAGACATCTCGTCTCCGCCTCGCAAGACGGCAAGTTGATTATCTGGGATGCCTATACCACAAACAAGGTACATGCCATACCACTACGGTCGTCCTGGGTCATGACCTGTGCCTACGCCCCGAGCGGCAATTATGTCGCCTGCGGTGGCCTGGATAATATCTGCTCCATCTACAATCTCAACCAAAATCGAGACGGGCCTACTCGCGTCGCCCGTGAACTATCTGGTCATGCCGGCTATCTATCGTGCTGCCGCTTTATCAATGACCGGAGTATTCTGACCTCATCGGGTGATATGACCTGTATGAAGTGGGATATCGAGACCGGTACCAAGGTTATGGAGTTTGCCGACCACCTCGGTGATGTGATGAGCATTAGCCTGAACCCGACAAACCAAAACACGTTCATTTCCGGCGCCTGCGACGCATTTGCCAAGTTATGGGACATCCGTGCCGGCAAGGCCGTCCAGACCTTTGCCGGACACGAATCCGACATCAATGCCATTCAGTTCTTCCCCGATGGCCACTCATTTGTCACTGGTTCCGACGACGCTACCTGCAGACTCTTCGATATTCGTGCTGACAGAGAGCTCAACCTTTACGGAGTAAGCTTGGCCATTATACTATACCTTTTCACGCGTCCGTGTTACTGACGTACTCTAGTCGGAGTCCATTTTGTGTGGTATCACATCCGTTGCTACATCTGTCTCAGGCCGGCTTTTATTTGCTGGTTATGATGACTTTGAATGCAAGGTAAGTTGGAATGGAATCCTACTAAGCTATGCGAATTTGTATGTTAACTTATTCGTGCCTAGGTATGGGATATCACGAGGGGGGAGAAGGTTGGCTCGCTCGTTGGCCACGAAAACCGTGTCAGCTGTCTGGGAGTTAGCAACGACGGTATCAGCTTGTGTACTGGTTCTTGGGACTCGGTGGTAAGTAATATAATATCTGGTCTCTTAGTTTCCTGTTGGCCTGAGGATGAGTCTTGTTAACTTCTTGTAGCTCAAAATCTGGGCGTACTAAACCCTGCCTACCTCACAACCTGAGGCTTAATGTGCTATAAAGTAGCTTCAACCGGGGAAATGTTCCGAATTAATGTCCACCCCGATCTGTGTCTCGAGCTCTGATCCAGAGCTGATGTAGACACGACGACGCCACGACGCCCTTTTTTCCCTTTGACCCTGGCCAGCATTGTACTCGACATTTTCTGATACGGCGCGTCAATACCGTTTGAAAGAAGAGGAAAGATATATTTTCAGGTTATGCCTCAAACCGTCAACATCCTAATACCACGTCTTGCCCCCAATCCTTACTTGTTGACGCAGAATGGCCGGTTGCGGCTGTTAGCGATTATTAAATCATCTTTTTTTGGCGCTCACACCTCCAGGCGTAACCGCAATCCCACGGGGTACTGGCCTCTACTAGTCGAATACACGATCTCCAGGCGAGGTGTGGTCTGCAGCCGCCACTTCTCCCTTTGTGAACTGGTTTCTCCATTCTCAGCTTATTGATATACGGATTACGATGTGTTCTCGCACCCGAGGAGCGTGTTCATAGTAACTGGTCTTTCTGTCGAAAAATTCTTTTTTGTTGCGCGTCTGTTTATTTCTTGTCTTTTTTTTTTTGTGTTGCCTTTACTGACAACCTCCGGTCTCCTCACGGTAGATGGAGTGGAGGCATCTCTATGTTCTTTCCGAAGATACAAAAAGAATATTGTAGTTGAGAAAGGGAGAAGGACGGGTTGATGCTCGACTGTGTTGGAATGAGACAGACAGAGAGAGAGAGAGAGAGAGAGGAGAGGAGAGGAGAATCGCATGGTGGCTTTTGATGATGATTGGCACATACCACTAGGTCCGTTCCTAGACGCTCTTTCGCGTCTTTGCTGTTCTGCTCGTCGTAGCAGGCTCAAGATGTACTGGGTTCTAGCTTTGAAGAGGTGAAGGGAGGAGAGCAACGGAGCAGGCGTCACGGTGGCCCTCTTTACTGCCTGTACCATATAGCCATGTCATACGAATGCCAAAAATCATCCCGAAACATGATAACCTATCTATTCTACCAACATACTTGGTTGCGATGTGTTAGGAGCCAAGTTGGGCCACGATTCCTCTTTTATATAGTATTATATCGAGAGGAAAGCTGGGTAGGAGTTCCACGTAGAGTTCCCGAGTGGGTATTAAAGGCAGTGCCATATTTGAATCCGGATGACGGCACCTCTGCGCGCCATGGTACGAGAACATATAACGACACTATTCCATGGGGAGAGAGATTGAGATAGGCTAAGCTTTGCGTCTTAGTCACCCCTCCCCTATACTTGCTCATGCCTAGAGGAGAGGACATTGAGTTTGAGGCACAGATGCCCTGTGCGAACAACTATTCTAGGTAGGCTATGTGGATATGTGTCCTTGTCCGTTCAATATGCGTTCAGGGCCATCCGTGGACTCACTAGGATGCTACCGTGGTGGGAGGTAAGTAGGGTAAATTTTGATAAACCACGTCATTGATGATGGGATCCAGGAGCACAAATGCGCCTTCCGAGAGCGGCTTGCAAGAAAAGGGAGACAGCTTCGGTTCAGTCTGGTGTTAAGCACATACTACCTGGGTAAAGTCAGACAGCCTAGGGGAAGGCCGTTACTATAATCATAATTAGGAAACCAAAAGGTCTGTTTGTAGATTATTTTCTCTTTCTTTCGGTAGATCAGTTGTAATGCTCGTTATACAAGAAACTATCGCTATAAGTTAGTATAGTACCTATATACGGCCATGTTGGAGCAGTAGAACTATTCCAAGATCCCAATTACGTGCTAACTATTGCAATTCGAATACACCGTAACCATCTTATTTTGTGTAATATGCTTGCAGTAGCTGTTTTAATCTTACAGATTGTGCCGGGTTAGAAAACCGTATTAGGGTTGTGATGGTCAAAGGAATACCATATGTTCAAAGTTATGTGTAGTTATAAGACGGTCTTCATCGTTTATGACGGTCACTGAGGCCGTCTCCCAGAAACCCCTTCCCTCGCTGCGGAGTCGAGAGCGAGCTCGGTGTAAAACACAGAAAAGGTTGATCATAGACCAGTAGAATTATGTTGTTGTGTCACGGGTGACGACATTGGATACGCCGGTGAGATTTAGTCTGAGGAGCTTGATCGGCTATGTTAGAAGTTAACCATTAAGGGGCAGGTTAGGACGGTTCAGGGGAATTGTGGTAGAAGGCTAAAACGCTCTTCTTCGATTCATTGCTCTTGGCTTGCGCCTTGGACTTGTATGTTAGGTCTTGAATAGATGCGATAGGTGCCAGAGAAGAAGTAAGAAATACTACGCTACCTAGGTAGCTCTACGGCAACGCTGTCTTTCACTAGTACCTTATCTTCTGCTGGCTCGTGAAATAGGCAAGCCTCGGGTTACTCTGCAGGTATCGTTTTCGCTTAGAAGGCTTGGTTACCGAGTATTTCGTCTTTGATCTCGCCTCTAGCTACCTGATGTATGTCTCCTCTGTAAGATGAGCAAAATGTATAAGCAGGTAGATAGATACGTGTGGTTCGCAGAGACGAAGGAGAAAAGGGGAAGGCATAGATGATTGTGCTTCAACGCCGCACCTGCTTGACCATACAAAGATATTGGTATTATACCGTAAGCGGCAACAATTTGTTGGGAGCATGTGCTTACTGCAGTCACGAGTAGAAACGAAGTAGTAAGAGGGGCGAATGTCTCTAAATAGATACTTAGACCTGTTGGCGGTTGGTCCTTTGGAGTCCATGGCGGGCAGGCGGATATCATTTCGAAGTTTGTCGGGGATTTTATGTTACACTCCAACCTTTAGGAGGATTAGACCCTCGTGTAGGAATCACTCGCGGCCTTTCACTATCTATGTTTCTATATAACTGGTAGGGCTTACCGTCTAGCTGGATCTGTGCTTTGGATAACCACGCACATACACTTACTATATACACCTTATATATTCCTTTTAAGGAGGCACTTGCAGTAGAGCCTTTCTACAAACGCCGTGTTACTCAGGTAGTGTAGTTAGAAACCGGGTCTGCTGATGATCCTCCGAGGTCTGATACTTCCTCAGCGAGTTGGACAATGCAACAACACCTACGATTCTACATTTCCTGTGTTGGACATGTTCTGCAGCGTCTTATGCATGCATGTTTATGTTGACAACCTGCAAGTGTGTCCGAATCCGGAGCGACGTAAATAGCAACAAAAAAAATCAATATATCTATATCTATCGAGACCGAAGTAGGCCTCATTTTCCCCAGCTACATAGTGTTATGTATACAACAAAGTAAGTAATTGGTTTAGTTATAGTTTTTAATAGTAAGGCTGTCAATACTCCAACTAACAACTATTTACATAATTATAGTAGTGTAGCGGTGACTCGTGCGGCATCCTCATGCAAGGTGGGATGATCGTATTTCAGTTTTCGCGTAGTTTTCGAGAACCCCCAAATGCGAACTCGAAAGCTGACAGACAGGACCCGTGACATGTGCCTATTTATATCCGTGCTGAATGTACACCTGGGCCACGGCTGACTGTTTTCTTCAAAGGGCTGCCTACCCATATAACCTATTGGTATTGGTGGGACTGGCGAACAGTGGCGGTATTATATCTCCCCGCCATGAAGGTTTAGCAACTTTGAGATACCGGGCTTGATATTACAATATATACACAAGGGCTTTTTTTTCCATTTCAAGCGCACCTTCAAGATGTTATATACGTTCTATTCTTATATTCTCCCTCGGACCCAGTGAATCAACCCTCCGGGAATTTGGTGCTCTTATCTACCCAATAAATACCGGATACCCCCTTCAGGGGTTGTTAACATGCATACGCACATACACACGCGCGCACAAACATGCATTCTTGAGACCTTGAAGCGTGTCGGCTCGTAGGCTAAGATATGAAACTATACATGGGACTCACAGGCTAGCAGGCAATGTAGATCCCGACATGACGTACCATTCTGGTGGCCACACCGCACGTGGCCACGCCACGTGCTCCCCTACATAAACAGATGTACTGAGGAGAAGCGCAATGCAAACAATACTACTAAGTAAGTAGGTAAGTAAGTAGAATGGAGTGTTATGTATCATCGTATCGGATGATCGACTGACCTAGACATGAGTGGCATTCCGTCTTCGTCCCGAGATTGTGACAGGGTAATATGCTATCGAAGGACAACCCCCACCTCCATCGGTCTGCGAGTGACTAGTAGATAGGTGGACTCAGGTAGCTGGGTTGATCTGGTCGTGCCACCACGCTATGGGCATACGACAGTTCCATGGTACGAAGAAAAGAATATTGATCTGCCTGTTTTACCGACGTGTCGGCCTATATACTTGACCACAGGAGGAAGAAAAGGATTCTCGTAAGACGAAACCGAGATACCGGCCGAGTGTTGCAAGTAATATCAGACGAGGATCTCCTTAGCTACGAGCATGAGGGTATTACGTACTCCTTGCGCAAGAAGTAGGGTCTGATTTTGTGCTTAATCTTCCTTTGATTGGATACTCGAGAGCCGGTGTTTTGGAACGAATGGGGGTTTAATACACCTGTACGTAGTAGTGTAGAGAGAACTGGACACCCCCTGATCGACACGGCTGCATATCCCTGTCCACGCAAAGCCTACCGATACAATAGTGTAGGCGAGAGGTACGGGTATTTTGTTGATCATGGTTACCGAGCAGGTATTGACGAGGTGATCTATCTCGAGATGAATAAGATCCGAAGAGCGAACTTGACAACGATATCCGTTTGCGTCCCCGTCCCCGCCCCCAATCGACATGGTAGATGATGTAGTATACCTACCTGCAAGTGATACCGTCTCTTATGCTGTGTCATAGCATAGACCGAGACTCCAGTCTTAGACTCCTACATAGTTCAACAGTTGGCAATAAACACGCGTTTGTGGACAGAAGACGCCTTCGTTCTCGAATGCTGGAGCCTTGACAAATCTGCCGGTACCATTGCATTGCCCCTTTCCATCTCGTTCGAGAGCGGTGTGTGGTGTAGGAATAGTTCCTGTAGGCCAGTGAGTTGCGGTGGGAATGGATAAAAATAGAGCTTGTCTTGGCTAGCACGTGTTTATGCGCCTATTGCCCCGTTCCTTTGCCGCATTCATCCAGAATACGATACAAGCTCCTCGATTGTCGTGGTCTACCTACTGTGTAACCTGTCGGTAGTCTCGGTAGTGTCGCTAGTTGTAATTCGTTCTTCGTATGCATTCTCTCGTGTCCTCTCCTTTAACCCCTGCTGTTCTCGTTTTTCGTTGTTCTTGTTTTTTTCTTGTTTTTTTCCCTCCCGGCGGGCTGTAACGGGCACACCGTTGTCCGCCCTACCGTAGGCCTGCCCGATGCAGATCTTCTAGAATGGTGAATGGATTACGCAGTACTAAGTAGGTTGGGTACCCTAGACGCCAATAAAACTGCCTAACGTTAGGTCGTATTGCAGCGTAGTATTGAGCGTAGTAGTGTAATTGCGATATACCGGCGGGAAAATATACTGAGTATTGCGTTCGATGGAAGATCCGTAACAACTCACGTGGTTCAAGCAATAATGATCATAAGAATTACATAGTTCGATAATAATAGCTGAAAGGAACGTTGAAGGAATGTTGTACCGCACGCATGCATTGTGTAATACCGGCAGTGTGTCTGCATGTGGAGAGTTGTCGCTGAGCAGAGCGGTGAGAACTTACCTAAAAAGGCATGGCTGTTTTAGCATAATTATGCTGTTTTATGATACTAATATTGCCTCCTTGAGCATTGGGGCGTCTATGAAAACTGAAAATGAAAGAATAACCGGGGACTCCGTGAGACGGCTAGCCGAATTTATGGCATGGGCTAACCAAATAGGGGAGAAACCTTTCCCTTTATGGTCGCAATTAGCTGAGTCGGTTCACATTTCTACGGCACCCGTTGTTTCCGAAGCCCACTCTGACCTAGGTACTGTAAGTAACCCATGCTGTGTGTTTGTGATCAATTTCCTAATTTCCCTGAAAAGATTAATCCATGCTCCACGTGCCTCGTCTTTGCTTTCACCCTTTCACCCTTTTTTTTTCCTTTCGTTTTTCTTTCTTTTTCCGCCTGCGACCCTCCAAACCTGAAACACCTTGACACAAAGCATCCAGACCCATTCTTCCCCTCTTACTATCCTTTTACCCTGGTCCCCTGACAATGACCAGTCTTGATTAGGCATTGTTCCAGAACCCCTTGTGCATCCCAACGTGCCACCACGCATTACGCCGCTAACGCGCCAGACAGGCGCAGACCATCCTGGGACAAGCCCGATTGAATCCGTCATAATAGCAGAGTCGTCATATAGTTGCGGTGCTGGCTGCCACTCTCAACATCGTCTCATCCACTTCATATAACCCTTGCCATCTCACACCCACCATCACCGCCATTTCCTCCCTCCTTTCTTGCTTCTCCCATCATGACTTCGACCTCTTTCAACACCAATCCCACTCCTGCACAGGAAGAATTCCAGAATTTTCTCGACAAGAATACCGACAAGGGACCCGGCGTACATCCTGAAGACAGAGACGATCACAGCGACAGCGACCAGAGCGAACAGGACGACGAGGACCGGTATCGTGACGCTCAGATCAACGAAGCCATGCGTGTGCCCGCCATCCGGTCCGGCGACATGAAATTACCACCCGCTAGTTTCGACTCCGGCCGTTCTACCGGCGTCAAGGGTGTCATCGCCGATGCGAGGTCCTATGAGCAGGCGCGCCAGGGCAAGTGGCGGAACAAAGTCAGCGCTGTGCGCCGCTCCGTCATGGGCCTATCCATCGCCGATCGCCAAAGTGCCACCAACCTATCAAGTCCCGCCGACAGCGAGGATGACCAGGACTCCGATGAGGAGGCCTTCCTACAACAGTGGCGCGAGGCAAGAAGGCTCGAGCTAGAGAACGAGGCCAAGAGTAACGTGCGCAGTCGCCGGACGAGCCCAAGCCCTCGCATGTTCGGCCGCTTCGACACTGTCGATGCCTTGGGCTATCTGGATGCCATCGAAAAGGTTGGCAGGGACACAACCGTCGTCGTATTCGTCTACGACCATGAGGTTAGTTTACAGTTCATCCTTACGCCATATTCTCTTACAGATTTATCCTAACCATAATGAACAGTGCCAGGTATCAGGCATGATAGAATCGGCTTTGCGCCCTCTCATTACCGCTTATCCCTACATCCACTTTGTCAAGGTGCACTATGAGGACATCGAGTTTGACAACGCCGCTGTCCCTACTGTACTCGCGTATAGGAACCAAGGAGATCTTTTCGCCAATCTAACAGGAATAATCGATATGATACCTGAAGATGAAGACTTTGACACCAACTCACTCAAGAAGGTGCTAGAACGCAATGGTGTCTTATGAACGAGCTATGTTCAAAATGAGCAGCTTATTGCATAGGCTACGGTTCTTCGTTTGAACTCGGGTTTCACACCACTTATTCAGGCTGTGCCAATACTCATCTGATTTGCTTGCGCTGTTTTCTTCCTTTTCCCCCTCCATTTCAATTCCATGTTTTAAACGCCTTGTAATGACTGCTCTGGTTGCACCCGGAGCCTGCGAGAATACCTTGTTGATACCCATAAAATTCGGCTTGAAAAGGAAAGGGAGAATCACCAAATGGTGTAATTGGGTTGTGCGGCACCCAGCAATCTGGATGCCCAAAGTGCATTCTCGTGTGAGGTCTTACCTCTTGACCAGTCCACCGACCCAGCAGGCCTCGGAGGAAACTGCAGGAGGACGATACCCCTGGAAAATGAGTAGTAAAATGGGCGTCACGGGATAGATGATAGACGAACTGGACTATGAAGCACGTAGCTTCCTGGCTGTTCCGGTTTGGGCGTTTGGGTTTGGGTTTGGGTCTGGGAGATCATGTATATATGACATTAGGAGCTTTATACCAACCGTGTATCTATTTAACCACAGTTAATCACCTTAGACGGATCTCTATTTGGTTGGCGTAGCGTGAAGTACTATGTGTATAGGCACAGTACAAGTTTTAAATGTCAAAGTTCACTCATTCTTGTCTCATACAAGAATGAAGGCTTGGAGCCGGCTACCACAGACTTCAACCCGGCCTTTGAAGTCTAACAAGATAGAGGGGGCTAAGCGGGGCGGGGGACGACGGACAAGTTGTCGGATGATCTCTTGTCCTGAGAGTGTTCTGTGTGGTTCACACGAAGTATCGTGATGGTACCTTTGAGCATTATTCGGTTCTGGTTATGAACAGCTACGACTGATCCAAAATGAAAATCAATGGCCTACCTGAAAATCGAGTCATATTAAGCCGAGGTGATTCTTTTGCTATTACTGCTGGATTATGCTTCTTAGACGCTACCTACCTTTGTATAGTCATTATAACATACAATTACGCAACTTATTTATACAGGTACTTGTAGTGCAAGGTAAGGCTGAATAAGGAGCTAAAAATTAGGTGCAGCTATTTACCTTCTCGCCTTTCTAAGTGATGGGGCGTCCCCAGTCTATTGCTGAGAGGTCTACACTGTGTACATGTCAACTAGCATACGCAAGTGCTCGAGGCTAGGTATACTAGTTTATAATAGTAACAGGCCTTTTGATACACTGTACGTAGGGTACTGTTTCCCCGAGAGGATCCGACAAGGCAACTTATCTCTGGCGCGGTGGGACTCTATGAGGTGAATGAATGGTCGGCAACCCCACGGGCAGACACCAAGGGCGTTTCACTAATCGACCCCGCCATGCTCGGGTATCTATTATCTGCTATCTACCTAGGTATCTACCTCCCTCCATATCGACGACATCCTTCGATACTCATAATTTGATACCTTTGATAGATAGAGATGGATACTTAGCTGGCCGTATACTTTATAGAGACTCTTCCGAATCATTCGATTTCCTCTTGCTCGGTCAATCAGGAATGTGCTTAGGCGATGTGTGTTCCCAAAAGCCTGCCTAACAAAACCCTACCTGGACTAATGGAAAGCTAAATGGACCATTGTATTCCCTTCCCATTCCTCCTGCTACCCCTCCTGCTTATCTGCGTGCGTACACTGGCTGTCAGGTGGTCCGCCCTCACACCCGCACGGTTGCCATTACGTTTGACGTAAGAGCATAAGACACCTAACCTACCTACTATAGATGTACCTTAAGACTACCTTAGCCTACCTAGTTACCTGTGAATCACATATCACATTCACCACGACACCTCTTGCTATCACCGTCATTACCACTACGAGTAGAGGTATCTAGAGTTTTGCCTCCAATTCTGTTACCTTTTTGCTGTAAGCCACTGCCCCTTTTATGTTTGTCTGGCTCTTTTCTTGAAGTTAGTTAGTTGGCGTTTTGGGAAACAGAGAGGTACGGCCGTCGTGCATGTGGCTGTCTCCCGACATCTTCTCGCTGTACCTGTAGGAGAGCCCCCAATCTTCTTCTCCTTCGACCCCTCCTTCCCACTTCAATAGAATTACCAGGCAGCACACCTGCACCTTATCGCCTCAGCACCACCACCACCACCACCACTACTCTACTACCTAAGTACTTATATATATATGAACGTAGGTACTATCACTACCTCACTAGGTACCGGACTGCCTGGCTGCCTTAGGTACCTTGCTGCCTCAGCTCACTCCCTACCTACATCCGCTTCCCTACGTCGCTCCCCACACCATCTATATACCATTTACCACTACCACTACCACGACCACTACCACTACCACTACCATTACCACTACCATTACCTTCCATACACATAACTTCCACCATTATCCCCCCCTCTCTCTCTGCACAGGTATGGTATATAACCCCTGGGTCTGAATCAGCGATTTCGAGTTTCTATGGGCTATCCCTGCCTTCGATAAGCTCAACTTTACTTCTCGGGTCATTTCTACATCAGCCTTGCCTATTCGTTTCATCCTACTCCTCATCCTGATCATACACACCCTCCCACCCCTACACTTCCCATCGAGCAATCCTTCACCACCTCTCTACCACACTTGGTAGCCCATTTCAACCGACTCTAAGTGCGCAGCAGCTCATCCATTGCCCCAGTGCGTATCCGAACTACCTGTGACACTTGGCTAACTACTTCTCATAGACGCTCGGTTTCCTACAAACCCGTTTACTTCTCACGTAATCCGTACACCACTCCGGAGCTTATAGCTCGTCACCCCCTCGAGTGCTTCACCCCATCTGCCGGTAAACTCTCGAGTTGTGACGTGCTATGCCGACGACTTCCATTTTGATCGCGTTATGGAACAGCTTGAGACACCCGACGATACACTGAGATCTGTTCAACCACCACGGCCGCAGCGTTCGTCTTCCACGTCTCCCCAATCCACCCCGCGCCTCGCCAACAGCGAACCAAACCCTGACCCCCCGACTATCGAAGCCCTGTCCGACTCTGTACTCTGCCTTCGCTTCCCGAGGCCTGTAGGAAATCGCCAGTTGACCAACTGGGTTTCCTCTAGTTCACCAGACATAATGCAGCCCGGGAATATCCCAGATGAGGATCCCAGCCTGACCGAGCTGGGATACGACGTTATTGGAACCGACGGGGAGAGCCAGGCTGAGTCCATAGCGAGCTCCTTTGATTACCAGAAAGCCGACGACATTCAAAGTCTCACCGGTACTGATGTTGATACCGACTCATCCGACGACGAGGAATCCAATCTGAACGAGACCACCATATCCGATGCTACCATTGTCGATCAAGTTCGAGACGACGATGCCGCAGAAGCCGAGACCCTCAATATGGTGAACCAAAGCTTAGAGAACCCCACTAGTCTATCTCTATCCAACTTCTCCCCATTCACATCCTTGTCTCAACTGGACCATATTCGAACTCACGAACCAGCCGCAGTCATACGGGGTCATTCCTCTGCCGTTGATGGCCTTTTCCCTGCAGAACAAGAACCATTGCTTGAACCTTCGACTACTGAAGTATTGGAGAATGAGGCGCCGCCTACATCCAAGGCGTCAAAAGGTCGTGGAATCCTTCAGTTAACCCTCAGATATCTCATACAAAGGCGCCGGACCCTGGCCATACTATCCAGTCTCGTCCTTATCCACACCCTCGCACTGGCTACTAAGTACTACTTATTGACTCCTTCGGTTCCTAAAGAACTATCGACAGTCCCAGTGGCGTCCGTCTCTGTCGTTGTTCCTTTTACCTCTTCCAAAACAACACATTCGCTCGCCAGTCCCACACCGACTGTTTCGCAGACGCACAATGCGTTGCAAACCTCTAGTTCTCCTAATGGTCTCTTATTCATCCCGTTTGGGAAAGACAATGCGCAGACCGACGTTGCTAGCATTCCTGCGTTAGCAACCATCTGCTCAGCCGAGCTATCTGGTCGAGACGAGATCACTATCAAAATCCCCCAGAATATCAAGTCATCTTGGCTTGCCAAGGATGCCATTATGATTGCCGTGAGCCGCGGAGTAGAAGACATCCCTACTAAGGTGTCTTCTATCGACTCAGGCTTCGTTATTAATGTACCTTTGAAAGAGGCACACGGCGCACTGGTTGTGACTATCGCAACAACACGCAAGCCTTTGATCAACGAGTCCTTCCGTATCAACTTCGGCAGCTATCGATTTACAGGAGCTCTCGATGCTGGAAAGCAGCTCGTCCGTGGATTTGCACAGAGAGTGGTCGATACTATGAATGGGACGACATCATGGGTTGAGGAGACCTACATTCCTGCGTTGGATGTCATGTCGAAACAGGTCTGTGGTCAGACAGCGTCCGTCTCCGACTCTGTGCTGCACGGCCTTCGAGATGTGAGCGACACTATGGTCGGCCTCCCTAGTCGTCTCATCGCACAGATACGGCAGACTCTAGGCGCACAATCGCTGCTCCGCCGTGCTACTCAATTCCAGCTTGAATTAGCACGAGAAGCTCAGGATCTTCGTGACGAGCTGCGCATGGCGGTACTCACAAGCCAAATCAATTCGAAGTTGATGTGGCTGGCGTTGCAAGGAAAGGCCGAAGAACATGGGCGGTATTTGAACAAAGCCCAGGTGCATTGGAAAGAGCAGCGTGCCCTTGTCGAGTCGGCTCGGGTGGAAAGGGCTGAACGCACCAAGAGGCAGATTCGGGCTTGGCACGAGCGGGACCGACCCATCTCAAAGGGCTCCTTCTGGAGTATCATGGGCGCCTGGGGCGGGGTATGAGGAGTACCTAGGGAGTAGGTATTATTGCATGGTCACATTATACCACGTGTTGGCTCTGGGCGGGAAGGACGTTTGGCGTTGGGATTGTTTTCATGGTTTATTTGTCTCTACGGTTCTGTCATCCATGACTCCCCTATCCCTCCTCTGATACCATGTGCGGGTGAGTCGCTTTCTGGTATTTACATACCGAAGCCGACACCTTTCGCCTTTGCCATCGTTTTGCTTTGATTGTAAAGAGCTTAGAAGTCGACGGCCCAGATAAAAAGGCACTTTAGCGGCAGACCCATTGGAGTAGTGTGTCGGATGCACAAACGAGACAGATATCTCAGACAATGTATCTAAGGGCTTCGACGTGCCGGATAAGGCGCTTTACGCTTTATACGAGGCCACTGGTATTTTACACGCACAGAAGTTTGTCATAGTTTAACGAGTAGGCTGTGCATACGCAGCGGTGGTGACAAAATCGTAGCTCTGTTATTGTAGAGGATATTATTCTTAATATAATACGTTACTCTATGGGAATACCAAACGGGTACCTATTCGGCTCATATCTAGGTACATACCCACCTAAGTACATATGTACCTGTGTAAGTAGTGACTGTGTGGGTCTAGCGGCGACGGGCGGCGGCAGCTGACTAACCATTGGTACCTATGTAGTAAGTAGTAGGTATCTACGGTACATGTAGGTTAGGTAGTATCCACCTCGAACCTCTAACCTCTACAACACCATCATTCAATCATTCCATGCTGCATTCTACGCATGATAAGCGCACTCCATCGAGACACGACACTGCGCCTGTGACTTTCCATCTAGTCCATCAAGCGAACATATAGTATCGAGCGCAGCCTACAAAGCGAGCCACCCCAGGCGGCATCATCGACTGCTCCACCATGGCAACCGCCGCCGAGGCGCGGAAAGGTGAGGGTGGAATTAACCTGTTTCCCCACATCTCGGCTGTCTAGAATCTAGCTCATTGGCGTGTATTTGCTCATTTGCTCATTTTCTCTCTTTGCGCAGGTCCGGACGATGAGGGTACCATCAACGTCGCGTCCAAAAAGGCCAAGATCAGGCCCATGGGGCCCATCAAGCTCAAAAGAGCGCCACCCAAGCAGATGAAACCAGGCAACTGGAGGGATGGAAGCGTCGCCGAAGGTGCGTTCACTCTTTACCTAGGCGCTAGAAGAGCGTGAATAGCTCCCTACTGATAAGCGCCGTCTTAGACGAGAAGAAGCCCAAACGCACCAGCAGTCCCTCGACCACCCCTTCGGCGCCCTTGCCATCCCCCATCGTCAACCTGCTCGACGATGTTTGGCGGGAAACTCTGCTGACCGGCCGGCCACTAGAGGACATTCTAAACCTGCAGCAGTGCAAGCTCTGTAGGAAGGGCGTCATCAGGATCGCCGCCAAGCCCCACATCGACAATTGCATGAAAATCAAGAAAGAGAAAGCACAACGCAAGAAAGAGGCTCGCGAGGCCCGCGAACGTGCCAAAGAACAAGCGCGCGAGGAAGAAGCACGCAAGGCCGACGAGGATGGCGATGCCAAGATGAACGACGACAGTGACGACGACGACGATGGCTCGCCTGACAAGAAGGCCAACGGCAAAGCCTCGAAGAAGGTCGGCGGCAAGAAGCCCGATGGCGAGCTCAAGGGCAAGAAGCGCAAAGCCGATACCGACGCCGACAAGGGTCCCAAGAACAAGAAGAAGAAGGAAGAGCCTAAGCCCAAGGTTCCCAAGCCCAAAGGTATCCCATTTATTAATTCACTCATATGTTCCTCACTCATCCATCTATCTATCTATCTTATCAATCTATTTGTCTCTATTCTGTATTTATGGCTATAACTCGCAGTCGCTATCCTATGACAGTGCCGTGCTAATTATGAAATATATGCAGGACCCGTCGATGTCGAGAAGCAGTGCGGCGTTCTTCTGCCAAACGGCCAGCCGTGTGCGCGCTCCTTGACTTGTAAGAGCCATAGTATGGGTGCCAAGCGTGCTGTCGCCGGCCGTTCTCTCCCTTACGACATGTTACTTGCCGCCTATCAGAAGAAGAACCAGGCTAAGCAACAGAGTGAGTTCTAGTAGTCTCTGACTTGATAGTAGTGATGATAGATATTAACGGGAGATTGTAGAAGCGGCACTCGACGCCAATGCGCCCCTTGAGGAGGACGATGAGGCAAATGGCGGCCCGGTAGACTCGGACGAGGAAACGGCGGCGGTCATGAGCGCATTGGCCCGATGGAATCCTCAACCCGTATTACCACAGCCCGTCTTCGCGCCCATTAGACGAACGTACCAGCTAGCAAGGCTTCGCGAACAGTTACAGACGGCCACTAATGGCGGCCGTACTAACATTTTCAAGGTAGTCGGGCTTGGTGTGCAGAAGCTGACGGGTGTGAATCAAGACGCCATGGACCTGGATGCACCCGGTGAACCCGATGTATCCATGATGCATAGTGCTCGAAGATCGTCGAGCTTTAGCATGCAAGCGGCCTCACGGCGGCCATCGGTCAGCAGCCGGGCCTAAGATGCGAGACGCGATTATTCTCCGCGACTGAATATGAGGGGGGAGGCAACGGATCTCATGGGAACATGGCGTTTGGTGGGTTTAGCTTGGTTCGAGGTATTCTCCTAACCCTGCTAGTTTATCTCACTCAGTGGTGGATGAGGAGCTGTCATTGTATAATGAAAACGAGATTGGGCAATGGTGCGGCGTTTCCTGGGCATATACCACATCAGCGTCATTTATATTCATAGCTTATTTGGAGTATTAGTCCTTTCGCATTTATTGGCGAAGTTGGTGGCGTCAGGTTCGTTCTCATTACCGCACGGGGTAGCTTAGGTCCGACCAGGCGTCATTGACAGATTACAGCGAATGAAATGCAATACCGAAGAACATTTATTTATGTTCCTTCGATGGTTTTCTAGAGTATAACTTAGCGTGGCATGACTACAGGAGATAGGGAGATTCTCCTTGTTACGAGGACGCCCTGTCTATCAATGTTTAGTTACATAGCTATATCACATTGTGAACTGTATGGTTGTATTTTCAGGGGCCCAAGTCGATCTCTACGCATACCCCTTAGTCAACTCTAGGTGTTAGGTAAGGGGTATGGAGACGCACACGACACGTGTCTCTACTTTGCGAGGGATGTGGGGTGTAGATGTTGAGGCAAGCAAGTCACAACGGTTTCTTATATCACTCCGCCCCGGCCAGGATATATCCAGTCGTTGGGGTATATATGTTAGGGTCCGTGAGTTCTACACTATGGTCAGGCTGCTTTGTATGATAGAATTCGGAAGTCTCTCTAACGACCGACAGATGGTCTAGGACCTACCCTATATAGTCTAGACTTGTCCAGCTTTTTAACACTATTTATTTATTAGCCGCAGTAGTACCTGGAGATGTGGGGAAGTTATCTAACCTAGTATCATTGATAATGACGTAGGTGGATTTAGCTGACGAGCCTCGGTTCTTTTTACTCGTGATAATTCCCATCCATTCATATCTCAAAAGCTTAGAGAAAGCCAAAACACAATAATGCGAAATACAAACCATGCCACCTTCCATTGCGATAATATTTATAAGGCTCTGTTACTACGTGATTCAGCGGTATCTACAACTGCTATCGAATGAAATTTAGGCCTGGCTAAAGTGCGCAAACCCAATGTCAAGACATCCAATAACACCGTGACATATAGCAAGGCGAACATCAGGTCGACAACAGCACAACGCGCCTTATAACCTAACCTAGCTCAACTGAGTTGTTCAACGTTCCTCATTGCCCAACCACGTTGCCGGACCGTGAATTGGCACATATACACATACACACGAGGGGAGCCAACTAACGAATTCAGGGGGGAGGTAGTATCGGAGCATCTGAACCAAACACAGACCCGGCAGACAGCAGCTCGATTGGCACCGCCGTTATTTCTCTACTCTTGATACGGCCTTGCACGCAGAGATAGCTATTTTTAGCGTTGGCGATCTACGCTTAGACCAGACCCCTCGCACATTCAAGTATAAGTCGGCTTCCATGGAGAAAGAAAAAACGCATGAGATGGCCCCGTCACCATCACCATCATCACTATCCCCATCTCCTTCCACCAATAGCATCTTGCCGGCTCTCCACCACGCCTTATCCGGATCTATCGGCACCTTGATTTCGACATGCAGTCTATATCCCCTGTCCCTAGTGATCGCGCGCCTGCAGGTGCAGCGGCAACTCCGCCGGCGTCGTCGCGGGCGCGGCGCAGGTCCGGGACCCGATCGTCCGGGCGGTCCTCCGGGTCGCGGAAGTCCTTCCGCTCCTCCTCCTACTCTTCCTACTCTAGCTCATACTTCTCCTCCCGGCGATTACAGTCCTCAAAGCGAACGAGTCGGAACACAACAACAACAAAATCATCAGGAGACGGCTCAAGACCAACGAGATCCGCAGCCGAAGCAACCAACGGCCGAGAACGCCGGCATCGTCGACGCCTTTTCGCAGATCTGGAGTTCCGATGGCGATGGCGGGCTGAGAGCGTTCTATACTGGCCTGGCACAAGGTAAGAAGAAAAAGAACCTTACTATCCCTGAATATTTGTTCCTGCAACCCCGGGGAGGCTTCGTCGTGAAATAAGTAAATATACTGACTCTCCACTTAGATGCTCCCAAATCTGTCTTGGACTCTTTCCTCTTCTTTCTCTTCTATGAGTGGTTCCGTGCCCTTCGCCTTCGATCACGCCGGAGAGCTGGACGCGGGAAGGGTAGAAGCCTAGGTGTACTCGAGGAATTGGCTGTCGGCATGGCCGCCGGCGCATGCTCACGGAGCTTCACCACGCCTATAGCCAACGTCGTTACCCGCAAGCAGACGGCGACGCTCCTCGGCCCAGATAATGCCCTTGGCGTCCGTGAAATCGTGCGCAGCATACGGGAGGAAAAAGGCATCGCCGGCTTCTGGTCGGGGTATTCGGCTAGCCTCGTGCTGACGCTGAACCCAAGCTTGACGTTCTTCCTCCAGGAGTTCCTGAAGGGAACGTTCGCCGAACAGACATACGACGATCCAAGTCCGCGATTAACCTTCCTGTTTGCAGCGACCAGCAAGGCCATGTCTAGTTTCGTTACATATCCCTTTCAAATCGCTAAGACCAGGCTTCAATCTGGTATACCCTTGGATTCGAATGAGCCAGACGAAAAGCAACTGAATAGCACAAACGAGGTTAACTCGACGCCCGACGAAAGCGTCGAGGGTGACGACAACAAGCCAAAGGCGGTCCGTGCAATGCAAAATCTCGCCCAACGAAGCATCTTCGGTACAGTAGCCCATATTATCCGAACTGAAGGCATAGGTTCCCTGTACGATGGCGTTGGCGCGGAGTTACTCAAGGGCTTCTTCAATCACGGCACAACCATGCTCGCCAAAGACGTGGTACATAAATTCTTGTTTAAATTGTATATTTTTGGCCTCGGGGCCTTGATAGAGCTCCGGAAGCGACGGGCCAAGGGGACGGCCCTGCAACAAAACGCGCTGGGCCGTGTCATCCCATTTTATCGATAGAAGACAGCATGACGAGTCGAATCAATCTCGGCGTAGATAGACCACGAAGTGAGCTTCTCTGTGAACCTTGTCGATAAGAACCGAAGCTCACGCAAAGAAGTACTGGTGTCCAGCCCAGGAAATGCGTCACCAGTCACTCCCTGTTCTGCATTGCCTGGAGCAGAGGCGTTAACGAGAAGGTCGTTCCATATATTTGTAACATGTATATTATGTAAATAGATTCAAGAATTCGGATGGGAAGGAAGTATATGGTGTTGATTTGGTGCGGACTTACAGCTGCGGAGCTGCTCCTGTGTATCCTATATGTTGTTTTCCAGTTCGTCTGTTGGTTTTGCGATGAACTGGAGGCGTATCACAGTGGCGCAAATCACCACATCCTCAATGGTGGGCCATGGGCTAGATATCATATAACGCGAATCGAACCACTTAGCACTGGAATGCGGCAATACCATTCTTGCGTACTTGGTTGGCGCCACCAGCCGAATAGCCCGTGCCTTCGCTCCTGAGCTCAACTAAACCAGGCCGTATCCTATCCTTCTCCTTCTTACTTTTACCGTTCTCCTCGTCGTTGCCTCCATGATCAGTGAGGTCGGCGTCACAAACGTAGCACCGAAGAGCGTTGGGCTCCGTGGCGTGGGGGTCGTGGTGTTTGTTGGGCTTCATGAATTTCTCAACACAGCTTCCACATAATACGTGCCCGCAGGGCTTCGCCAACATGGCCTTGGACGAGTTTCCTAGTCCTTTCTTGCACGAGGGGCAAATCCATGCTGCCTTCTCAGCCTTGGTCTGCTTTTTGTCATTGTCGTCCTCTGTGGCAAAGCGAACAGTGACCAGAGAGTGGAGCGAGTACGTATGTGGCTTGTCGTCGGATGACGCGGGACATATAGGGTTCATCTTGGTCTTTTTCACCACTTCGTGAAGGGTATCGCGGGTATTGCTGGAAGGCGTGATACTGGGGACCCAGAACGAAGGCAGAGTCGGCTGGGCGGCCTTCTCGTCGTCGATGGCCTTCCGGGCTTTCGCGCGGTCTTCGGCGGCGATGCGCTGTACTTCATCATCGTCCATCTCGAACTTGCGCTTCCCCGTTGCCGCGCCTTGGCGATCGCGCTCGGGCGTCTCTCTTTCGCGACCAGTGGGCGTGGGTGTCGGTGCTGGCTTGGTCTTGGGAGTAGAGGTGGATGTGGAGGTAGAGGCTGGGGCGGCAATGCTTGTGCTTCGCGAACGCACATCGAATCCGTTCTGCGTCATCTCGAACTCGCGCACCGCTCGCTCCTGAGCCTCGGCGTCCAGCTGGGCCTGGCGCTCCTTAGCGTCGCGATCTTCCTGCTCCTTCAGCTTCTCCAGACGCTTGATCTCCTTCTTCTGCGCTAGTATGTTGCTGAGCGCGCATTCGCGACAGAAGATGTCCCCGTGGGCACACGACGTGGGATCGATGGCGGTCTCGAGACAAAGACGACAGGCCGAAAAGGGGAGAAAGCTCTCGCGATTCAGACGGGCAGATGTTGCCGTCCATGACTTTCGCGCTAGATCCCTCTCGTAGGAGGTGAATACAGCGCGGGATGTGTTGCGCTTGCCTGTCGCTTTGCTGTTAGCAAGCCGTAACCTTGTGGGGTAGAAAATAGAGAGAAAATCATGAAAAAGAAACGTACTGTGAGACATGGTTGTGTAGAATTGAGATGGCAAGGTCAAACCGGGAGTGTGATGCTTGATTCCATGGGCGCTGTTTATTTTTATATAGAGTTGACTGTTGACCTGGCAGCTAGATACAATGTAAAAAGTAAGTAGGTATGTTATGAAAGTTCCATTCTGGCTGAGGTCACTAGGTAAATACATATTATCTGCATATCATCATTGATGTCGTCTGTCTTATACCGTCTATATCGATAGAACAGGATATTACATAACTGAAAAACGCATTGTTTCAGCTCACCTGCCGGCCACTAAATTCTCGGCATGCCCAGCTTGTTGCTCGTTTCAACAGGAGCGACCAACCCATCAACCAATCCTAATACCGCATTCATCCACGTACAGTAGTAGTATACCTTACCTTTTCATCATCAGTTTGTTCGACATGTAGTTTTGTTTCATACGAGCATTGTACAAATGATTACACTCTTTACCCCCTTTTATTCTTTTGTGAATCTATGACATGTCATTCTTTCCGGTCAAGAAAGGTCTCTGAGAGTAAGAGCGAGGGTGGATGCACGGATTAGTGAGCTACGTTCTACGCTCATATTTCATAAGAACAACTTCATCTCAGTGTCTACATAATCTCATAACCCCATCAGCATCTACCATGCCGTCGACAACGTCTTCAAGTTCGGCAAATAAGCCGTTCCCGGCGCAGTCCAGCCTCACCAGGCGCATGACTTCGTCTCTAATCATGGGCCTGACAGCCTCGCTATCACGCGTTTTTATATACGGTCTCAACTCGGTCGAAGTCACGGGGCTGCAGAGATTCCTCGATGTACTGGACAAGCGGAAAGATGTCAGCAAGAGACAGAGAGGTCTCCTTACCGGTAAGCTTCTTGAACTCGTCATTAGCCAGCCAGCCAGCCGCTGATATTGACCGTTACACAGTTTGTAACCACGTGAGCGTGTACGTAGCTAGAAACTCATGTGTCTATTTATCTATCTTTCTATTAGAGTTCGAGTCTGACGAGTGAATCCCTTCGCGTCACTAGCTCTGATGATCCCATAATGTGGGGAGTGTTACCTTTCGGACACGCCTTTAATCCCTCCAACCATCGCTGGAGTCTGGGCGCCCAGGACATATGTTTTAAGAACGGGTGAGAAATTGCCTGCCCAGCCCACTGCACGACTTTTCATCGAACTGATAACCTTGTCACAGTTTCCTGAGTGCATTTTTTTCCGCCGGTCAGGTACTACCCACACATCGATTTCAACACTCTCCTCATGGCGGACTTTTCCAGCCCACCGTGCCACAAGCCATTAGGCTATTGTCGGCCCAGCCTTTCTTAAAGTCACCTCCCTCTAGTATAGCTGCAGCGGATGAAGTGGATACTCCAGGCTTACCCCCTATCTACGCGGAGCATCGGCACAGCTGGGTCCACGTCTTCCCCGAAGCGTGTGTCCACCAGCATCCCAAGATGTTCATGCGATACTTCAAGTGGGGAGTCTCGCGCATGATCCTAGAGAGCGAGCCCATGCCAGACATCTTGCCCATATTCATTGATGGTACGCAACACATGATGCCCGAGAACAGGGGCTGGCCGCGCTTTCTTCCACGCTTCGGCGTCAAGCTCAGAGTCGTGTTCGGCGAGCCCGTCGACACGCAGGAGACCTTCGGGGATCTACGTGCGCGGTGGCAGGAATTGGTGAGGCAGGAGCAATCGAAGATTCAGATGCCGCTGGCCCTAGGGGAACTGTCAGGTGAGCTCAAATATGGAGAAGAGGCTGTGAAGTTAAGGATTGAGGTCGCCAGGAGAGTGCGAGAGGAGGTCTTGAAGGTCCGGAGAAGTCTAGGTTACTCTGAGGAGGAGCCTCGTGGATTCGAGCTCGCCGAGACATGGAGGAGGGAACTTGAAAAGGACAGGTTCAAGAGCAATGTTGATGACAGTCTAGTCAACAAGAGATAATAATTGAATGAATATTGAGTAATAATCAAGTGGTGAGTGGCATTTTATGAGAATGGTATGGGAAAGGTGCAAGTCCTCTTCCTGCTAGTCCTCTCCAGGAAAGGGCTCGCATCCGGGTATAATTATCTGCGCAGGAATAGGGAAAGAGAGAAAAGAGCGTGAAAAGAGCTTGGATTCTTAAAAAGAAAAAAACTTTCCGCTCGCAACCTGTAAATGCCACGTAAGAGAGTCTACAACGAGCCCAGCCGATATACCCTAACGCCTCTCCCGTTTGCTTGCCCTCGACTAAACAGTTTATCCGCTTATGAGTCACTCTAGACTCTAGTCGAACAGAGAGCACTCTTCAAATGATTAACCGCCCGTCAAACTCAGAATCATCCTTGATGCAGAAAAGAGGCGTTATCCTTCATACCCATTCCTCTAGCATCCAGGACACGAAGCCGCTACTTCAAGAACCAGATATCCCTAAGCGTTCATATGTTTGTACCACTAATATCCCGAATCATACGAACCTTGAGGGGGAACCGCCTGCGGCACGTAGCCTCTGGATTGCGAGTGTATAGCCGGCTGTTGCTGCTGTTGCATCTGATGTTGTTGCATCAGCAGGTCAGAAAACCAAGGGTGCTGCAATGCCTCATGGGCACTGATGCGATTTTCCGGGCGAAGAACAAGCATTCGACTGAGGAGATCGATGCCTAGATGGTCAATCTGCGGCAAGATTACCCTGAGGTCCTGGGTTGCATACAGCTGGAATGTCGGCTTGTATTCAGGGAAGTTCGTGATGCCGGGCCAAGTGCGTTCGGTGGGCGTACCCATGATGCGAAAAATGCGGATAATTTGGTCCTCGTTGGTGGTGCCAGGAAACAGGGGGCGACCCGTATACATCTCAGCCATTATACAGCCGGCGGACCATATATCAATGCTGGTGTTGTATGTCCTGCTACCTAACAAAACGTCGGGAGCACGATACCACAGGGTTACGACCTCGTTAGAGAAAGTGTTGACAGGGATGCCAAAAGCACGCGCTAGGCCGAAATCTCCCAGCTTCAAGGCGCCTTTACCGTTGATTAGGAGATTCTGTGGCTTCAGATCTCGGTGAAGAACACGGTTCTGGTGGCAAAAGTCGATGCCCTTGAGAAGCTGGTACATGAAGGATTTGATGGTCATGGGTTTTAATGCACCTCGTTCGCCATGAGTGTCCATGTACTTCTTTAGATCGCCGTCCATGAACTCAAAAACAAGCATCAGTTTGTTCTCAGTGTGGATGACATCGTGGAGAGCAACAATATTCTCGTGCTTTAGCTCCTTCATTAGAGAGATCTCGCGTATGGCGGTAGAAGGGGTGCCCTCTTCCGAGTCGAGGTGGATTTCCTTGAGGGCAACTAGTTCACCGGTTTGCCGATTGCGGCCTTTGAAGACCTAATAGGAAACACAGACTCGTTAGTAGGCTAGGAAAAGTGGCAGATAGACCTGGCCGCCGCTACAGCCTCGGGAATGGAATACATACGGTTGCGTAGGTGCCCTCTCCCAGCTTCTCGAGCTGCTGAAAGGAGCTCGGATGTCGCTTGGCGTCCATTATGGGCTATATACCAGGGACTTGGCTTTTAGCCAGCAACACTCGCGAGCTGGCTCGCGGCTGATAGGAGACGAAGCCCAAATATTGGGTTTAGGTTGGCAACCAGATGTGAGCGGGACGCCAAGCACGCGACGAAAACCACAGCAAAAGAACAGGTTCAAAAGAGTGGTAGAGGAATTTGCACGAGGCTAAGACAGGATTGGCGTTCAGGAATGGCAGAGGGGCGTAGGATGCAAACGCTCCAAGGTAACTACCTAGGTAGGTGAGAGGATGTTCGGTAGATTGGTGTCTGGTCCCGGGGTCAACAACGCTGGAACATTGTTGAAGGGAGGGGCAATTCTGGGCTACTCGAATATGCAAGTAATGAAGCCACGGTAGCGCGCGTCTAAGGTGGTTTACAGAACCTAAGTAGGTACTTCCAGGTTGAAGTTGGAAGGTCGCGTTGTGGGGTACAGTAAGACACCATGGAGACGTAAGTACCTGACCTAACGTACCTGAATTCTCCGTATACCCTTTCGGTATTAGTATCAGCTGACAATGCCGACATATTACAGTAGCTAAGGTGGGTATCTGATGATGCGGGGTCTTTCTCAACACTGCGCCCCCCCTCCCCCGTGTCTTACCTACAGGTAATGTACCGTACTAAGTAGGTTATCTATCTACCAACGTGTTTTCAATATCACCTCCCGAGATATCATCATCATACGAGCACATGTACATTTAACTTCCCATCAATTCACCATTCGATGGCGTCCGCTCAGTCAGCACAGATAGTCTTAAACTCTCTTGGTTTTATCTCGAAACTTGCCTGGTCTTGATCCAACCAAATCATAATAAGTTCATTATACAGTTAAATGTGGTTTTATCGTCCCATCCTCTTACCCTCGTCGGGCCTTATAGCTGTCGTGGATAACCTGCCTCTTCCCGAGGCCGTCTTTGTTAGCCCCCTTAATAAGTTTTGAATGGCCGATGGGATAGACTCCCAGCATACTAGTATATTCACTCTTCCTCTCTCATGTCCCTCACGATGCGCCCGCTGCATGGCGACGACACCTGGACCGCTCGTCAACGACAACGTGCTGCCAGAATCCTGGACCAAGATGCCCACCTAACCACCGCTTCAGCACCTAATAGCCACATGTCCTTCTTTATCGCCGACGAGGCGTCTCTCGATTCCCGCGTCGACTCCCGTGGGCGGGCAGCAATGCCACCCCACTCCAGGGACTCGAAGAAGGTTATCGAGCCGACCCGGGCAAACGATCGAGATCATCAGAGAGACGACGAACCTTCGTGTTCCCCGTCCTCGAGGGTCTCCTTCTTCTCCCAGAGTCCCGTCTCGCTCCCATCTCAGGCCCAGCCATCAACCGCATCACGACCGATTACACCCATAATGCTCGGTCCCTCTTGCGTCGGCTCTGCCGGCAGCCTTTCTTCATCGCGCAGAAACTCATTTACCAGCTCGCTTTCAGACCATCCTGTGAGCGATGACCGGGCGTCCGCCGGTGAACCTGTCTCTGTCCCGAGTATGCTCCACAGCGGTAGCGCTCCACAGCTCGTCATGCCCAGCATAATGATGCCGAGCCGTCGCCCCTTCACCGAGACGGGTAAAAGTCTAGGACGGTTGAAGATCCTGCTAGCTGGTGATTCCGGTATGTCCTTTTTTTTGTCTGCTGCTGGCGCTCTTCTAATGGTTCATGTTTGTAGGTGTTGGCAAGACATCTTTGCTGAAAGCCATCGTCCAAACTTGTCATCATATCGTACACGTAGACCCCATACAGCCTCTGGGGGGGTTTAATAAAGGATCACAGCCCGACATAACTACTCCAAAAGGAGAATCCCTATCAACAACTAGCATTTCTGAAGTCCACGCCAGTACAAAACCTTACCCCGAATGGTGGCAAGAGCTAGATGCTCCCGCCGTATCATACAAGCGGAAGAGACTGGGAGATAATGTATTAGAACGCAACATCTGCTTTGTCGATACCCCAGGATATGGTCGTGGACCGTCGGTATGTTATTCGCTTGTTGCCGACGAGACTAAGCACTGATTTATTCATCCAGGTGATGGAGTCGATCATGTCTTGCGTCGACTACGTTGAATCCCACCTGAGCAAGGTGTCATCGGATGACCTAAGTGACTCGGACTTGGTTAATATGCTCGGGGGGAGCGGAGGTTGTCAAGTTGATGCCGTCCTCTATCTTATATCGCATAGTAAGTAATTGTGCTTGTATGAGGGGAGATAAAACGCCTAACAGATGCCGAAGCCTTGAAGGCAGCCGACCTAGAATATATTCGCCGTCTCATACCTCTGACAAACGTGATCCCTATCCTCACGCGTGCTGAATTGCTCTCCGAGGAGCAAACCGCCGCATGCAAACAGGAAATAGCCAGTCAGCTGGGGGGTGCTGGTATTCAATTATTCACTTTCACACCTACGGCCGCCCAGGGAAAGCACGGATCATCCGATCCATCGATTCCTTACACCGCCTCTAGTGCGACGGTGTCTGACCACGATGTCATGGATGCTAGTCTTCTCATGAGTCCTGATTACGTTCAGCCACTGATACCGACAGATCTCGCCTTCCTCGTAGAAAAGATCTTCAGTCTTGATGGGGCATCCTGGCTTCGCCACTCAGCGGCGAGAAAATATATACAGTGGCGGGAGCTAACGCCACGCCGGCCCCGTGACTTATACAGACCCCTTACCCCTGCCGCTCCATTATCGCTTGTCAGACGTACCCGCCCGCATCAAGGCAATGGCATGGCGCAGATTCGGGTAGCAGATTGGGCTACGGAGCTGCAGCGGGGCTTGGCGAGCGAGAGGCTACAATACGAGACTCTTGCTCGTGGTGAGCAAGCAGTTTGGCTCACAGAGAAGCTGCACGAGTACGTGCAAAATGGTACTCTTGTGGTCGCGAGCGGGCCGAGAGAAGCCGAGAGTAGAGGACGGAGAGGCATAAGACGTGGACGACATGTGGTATCAAAGACTCAGCAACATCAGGATCCGTTGGGCTTACTTCAAGTGGCAGCCGACCTTAAAGCTAAAAGTTGGATGGCTGTGGAAGTACTGGGCAGCCTGGGTATGGTTGGTTTTGCACTATGGGTATCCAGGCATGAGTGGCCAACGAAAGCTAAAGCTATAGAATTGGTCGATGGATGGCTGGGGTTTTAGGGGGTTACATATGCGATGCGAGGGCAGTTTTGTCTGTTTGTACCTATTTGTTTGTTTTCACCCTCCTCTGACTCTTCTCATCCTGCGCTGGCTACTCCCCTCTGAAGCCTGCATATACCACTTATAGCATGAGGGACATTGGATTTTGGTGTTTGGGTGTAAGTATATCGCCCTTTCTCCGAGCCTGGGCTTGATATAATAATGTGTTGTCGCGTGTCAATTGCTGTAAAGGAGGGGTTAAGGGTACACCTTAATATGAGTTGTACTGCTTGCTAAAATCAAATTACCGGAAATTCAATGGACTAAGTTAGCATGGCCGGGATTAGGTCTTGGTTTCTTCTTGCAATCTTCCCCCCTCCTTCGAAGTATGGCAAGGTTCTGTTTTCTTTTGGGTGAAGTTTGGTCTGTGACCAAAGCGTGTTTGGCCATGTCAACTACACCTCAAGAAAATAGATGAAACCCTGATCTGCTTCTTACCCGTAGATGGATTCACAGGTCTAGGCATTGGCACAGCATGACTGTTTTGCCTAGATTCACACGATTTCTCTCTTTCCCTTTATATCTCATTGTGATTCGATTTATTTTACTCTTCCTATTGTCCTCATTATTTTCTTCTTTTTTACGTTCAGGTTTGTCATTCATGTCAGGTGTTAGCGCGTAGCTTAGTATGTACTAACTAGGTACTAACTAGGGTTAGTCATTTGGTTAATTACAGTAGGTACGCTTTAGGTACTTACTTAGGTAGGTAACGAATAATGCATCCACTCATCTATTTTTATTTGATGGGTTGAGATATCGCGGCCGGTAGCGCCTCTCTCTCCCTCTTCCGCTCACAGGCTCACAGGCCAGCTCAGACGGAATAAAACACAACACATAATACATAACGCACGACAACACCACCACTACTCATTCTCCTCATTCTCCCCATTCCGTTTATCGCTCTTCCCCTTCCCCATCCGCCACGCCCAGCACATCCCAGCACATCCCATCACATCGATATCGCAGGATTGCGTGGCAGTCTCTAGACTCGTGTGTTTGTCGACTCCAATCCGGCAAAAGCCAACGAACCCACCCCGGGCTTCAAGGTCAGCTTTCCACACTACAGAAATATAGCATTACGGACTACAGGATACGGTGGCACATTTGAATGATATGGCATTATTTGCAGCGTAGCGATCGTTTTTTTGTTGAACATCCTCTTCATCTTCATCTGCATCCTCAGCATCTTCACTTTCACTTTCTCGCCCTCGTCGTTGTCTTCAGTCATCGCGAATTCTCCTCGCTCCATCTGTCGTTCCATCTGTCTATACATCCATCCATCCATCCATCCACCAATCGAACATAAAGATCATAGGCCTCCCGTCTCAGTGCACGTCACCGAGCTTGTTGTTGGTGTTGGTGTTGGTGTTGCTAGCTGTTTGCGCTCGGCCTCCCAGATCCCACGATTCTCGCGTTCTACTGATGATAGCTATCCTCCCGGTCCATTAATATACCGATCGATATACCGATATACCGATCTCGCCACCTCGTCGAACAACGACCAGCATCCCCGTGCAATTCCACGCGCCGTAGCCCGCACCCTAATGGAAGCCACAGAGAAGACCTGGGGCATCACGAAGCCCATATCTTCGGCTCTCCCGACTCCCGCCGAATCCCATTCCACCACCCTGCTCCTCGAGGAGCTGAGACGGCAAAACACGTTTGAAACCGCCTCCGAGTCCAAGAAAAGGTGTGCAGACCTGGCCGAGCTGCTCTGCGCCGCGTACTGGCCGATCCTAGCTGACAATGCCCTCGCGTGATCCAGGGAGAAGGTCGTTAATGATCTCCAGCGCATAGCCGACGAGTTTGTCCGCAAGGTTGCCCGAGCCAAAGAGCCGCACAACGAGGTCCTCATTCGAGATGCACGAGGCGAAGTCTTCACTTATGGCAGCTTTTGCCTGGGCGTCTACGGCCCGGGCTCCGATATCGACACCCTCGTCACTGCTCCTCGCTATGTCACCCGCGATGACTACTTCAAGTACTTTCCCGATCTGCTCAAAGAGATGGCACCACCCGGCGCTATTACCAACCTGACCGCTGTCGAGGAAGCTTTTGTGCCCATCATCAAGTTTGAGTACTGGGGTATCAGTATTGACCTCATCTTTTCTAGGATCGCCACCCTAACCCAGTTTCCGCCGCACAACCAGCTGCAGCTGACCAGCAACGAGTACTTGCGCGGTCTGGATGATCGCGAGCTGAGGTCTCTCAACGGAACTCGCGTCACAAGGGAAATACTCAACCTCGTGCCCGAACAGAGCACTTTTCGAACTGCTTTACGTGCCATCAAGCTCTGGGCCCAGCGTCGTGCCATCTACGCCAATATCATTGGCTTTCCCGGAGGTGTTGTATGGGCCATGATGGTAGCCCGCGTCTGTCAGCTCTATCCCAAGGCTACGAGTTCCACCATTGTTGCCAAGTTCTTCTTAGTCATGAAGGGCTGGCCGTGGCCTATACCTGTACAACTCAAACATATGGAGGATGGCCCGCTGAATGTGCGCGTTTGGAATCCAAAGGTCAGTCTATCCCACCATTTCCTCGACCAAACCGGCTGACACAGTTCCTTTAGATTTATAAGAGCGACAGCTTTCACCTAATGCCTGTCATCACCCCTGCGTACCCCCAGATGTGTGCTACTTTCAACATTACGAAGTCTACCAAGACCATAATACAGCGCGAACTTGAACGAGGCGTTGAACTCACCGATAAGATATTAGGCTCGGAGCTCCAGTGGAAAGACCTATTTGTCAAACACACTTTTTTCACACAAGACCACAAGTACTATCTTGCAGTCATTGCCACGAGCACCACCAAGGAAGCCCACAAGATCTGGTCTGGCTTCGTTGAGTCCAAAATCCGCATTCTAGTCGGTGAATTAGAACGCCACGCATCAGTTGCCCTAGCCCGTCCGTTTAACAAGGGATTCGAGCGGCAGCACCTTACTAAGACTGATGAAGAGAGTACCGAGGTCCAGAACGGTAGTCTGCTTTATGTGACCAAGGACGAAGAAGATTCGGCGGACACCACTGTACTAAAAGGGGAGAATGGTGTTAATGTCGATACTAACGCCCATGATCCAAAGGTTAAGGCCGAAGACACCACTCACTTGAGGAGGACCTATACTACTACCCACTATATTGGCCTGGAGCTTGCCGAAGGTACGTGTTGCGCCCGCTTGGATCCTGGTTTCTGGGAACAACTGTTGGCTGTCACTCTTGGTCAGTATTCCTAACCCGAGCTTTAATGATTTGCCAGGTGCCAAATCCCTAGATTTATCTTTTCAGGTCAATACGTTTAAGCAGATGTGCAGCGAGTGGGAGAAGTATTCTGCCGAGCTAAACTCCCTGAGTGTCCAGCACGTGAAGAAGTAAGTGGATTCAAGCATTGTGGATGAACAATTACTTAGCACTTCTAGTATCAATCTACCCGAGGACGTATTTGAACCTGGCGAGGTCAGACCTACCCGACCGCTTAGGAAACCGGCCCCCAATGGCACGACGGCGCCAGTAACCCAGAGGAAGCGCAATGCACCAACCGAAGTATGTAGGGCAATGATGGCGGGATATCTGACATTCCAACCTCTACCAGATAATTGAGGACGATCCCGGTAACTCTGAGAAACTCGCTAATCTACAATCTAGGGTCACCCGCCACCGCCAGCGAAACGACAACAATCGTCCGCTGCTGCCGCAGGTTGAGATGACATATGAACTACCCCATATGCCTAGCATCATGCTTTAGGCAATATGACAGGCATTTAATGTCAATTTATCTCAGCTGTATCGCGACTAACCTCACAGTACCTTTCGAGTATGGGTGTCGATATTAGTGTTTCGTCCCCCATCAAATCTACCAATTTTGCGTGTCTCGGTCGTGCGACTACGATATGCAATGGATAAGGTGAATGCCGATCGAACATCACAGCCCACAAAAGAAGACGACAAATAAAACGAAGATAAACAACAAAGCCACATAGTTTCAATGTGGTCTAATAATGACTGGCCGGTTGGTTAATCGATGAACAAAGGTCTACGGTATTCTGGTCGGCAGGCAGGGTAGGGCTGGTATAATCTGTGTGACTTCTAATGAGGAACCGGTAATAGATCGGCAAAGATACAGCCAGTATGTTTTGCCCCGGCTCGCTTTTTAAAGTAGACTTTAGAATGGCTCATGTGCAGGTTGACTTGAGATTCAATGTATCATACGGTCGGACTCGTATGGGAGGAATCGAGGTGTATCTAGAGAAACATCCAGATATAAAAACACCAATAAAAATTGCTTCGAGGGGCTATGGTCCCCTCGGTCTATTCTCTCTATATGCAACTCGTTTTCCTAAGTTGTGTCTTCTGAAATAGCTGCAAGATTTTGAAACCACTCGACTTGGGACGGTAGTAACCCGACTGGCTTGGTTACTTACCTCTTTCTCCGTTTTTTTTTTAAGGTAAAGAAACTGTCCAGTGATTGATTCATCTTGGAAGAACTACAGAAAAAGTAAACACGCAATGTCCGTTTGTTGAAGATGTAAGAAGTAATTAACTATCCGAACTTATCGTTACAAAGCTAGCTAGCAGTAACGGGTTAGACACGACACTTGAAATCAAGAATTTGTTTGTATCTACGCGATTATTTTCCTCTCTTGCGTCTAAATCCATCTCATCTATCACCAGATCAGGGCATACGAGCTGAAAATCTACCCCTATCATGACATATATAGCCGAGTTATTATCAATCATATCGGCTCTCCTCCCGAATAGTAGAGCTAGCTCACAAGAGACGGAGGTGAAACATGGACGCTGAAAAAGGGGACTTGATTTCATTTCTAACTCCAAAACTTCATGTAACCCCTCCAAGTCAACGCTATCGCTATCTGCGGGATGCATGCATGCTCCTTTAATATGTTTCCCTCCCCTTACCCAACCACACCCGAGTTTCCCCCCGTCCCGTCTATTGAATAAACCAAGCCGAGCCATGCTAAATAAACTCCCTTTCCCGTCATGAGCGGGAAGAGACTGAACCTAAATATGGAACAAGATAAAAAGAACAAGACGGCTATGAAGGCCGCATTTGCTTGGGTCGTAGGTATATGGCTGTACTCTATGTAAAACTTGTGAACGCTTGGAGATCATCTGCCGGATCTCATGTTCATACTTTGTGTGTCTTGATTTAGAAGACAGGATCAGAACACAAAGATTATCATTGTCGGTGAAAAGATGAGCAGCAGTGCATGACGCTGTTGAGTCTCGCTCATACAAGGCTCATATTTTTTTTTTTTTTTTTTTTTTTGAGAATGATGCATTTTGAGTTGAAACAGACTCAATTATTAGAACTGATCTGGAAGAACTTGGGTTGTCGCTCCCCTTGTGAGGAAGATGGCGCCAGGTTAGTCGTCAAACTGAGCAAGGCGACTGGGCGGGAGCTTCGCGTGGTATCTAGCTGTTGTACACCCGTATGTGAACCCAAAAGCTAGCCGAATACGTTCGAGTTCTAAGAGTGAGATAGGGTGCAATACGTCATTAGATGGACCAGGTCCTGTTCTCTGCCTATCGGGCGCTCAGAACTATATTTAAGCCATTGTCGATTCTTGATAATCTTCCAGGACTTGGCTAATTCCGGAAGAGGCTCAGTGTCGGCAGGCGTATTCCTATGCTGAAACGAGATTGGGCATATTTGAACTGATGCAATGCATTTATCTACCCACGGCTCCTTCTCCCACCCTTACGTGGTTTTGGTGGAGGCGGAGGCTCACTATGGAGATGCCCAAGCTCGTCAATGGCCATCGTGTTGGTCCAGTCGAGACAGCGGAAGTGAGTTAGCTCTGGAGTAACCTGAGCTTTTGTTCGGGTACTCATGCGCTTGGCTTCGTCCTTCTTGTCTGTTTCTTTTTCATTGCTCGGCCCGTCCTGAGAGCCAAGATACTGAGCTCTGTTCTCCATGTTCACCACAATCTTGTCTTTGTAAAGCAGCAGTTCCTTGCGTAATTTGAGTTCGTTGAAGCCACGGGGATCTAACCAGTTCAGTAAAGAGTCCAGTTGATTAGGCTCTGAGTAATATCCCCATTGGCGCGCGTTAAACACGCTGGTACGTCCTTCTTCCATCTTCTTCCTCTGGGGCACCGTCATCTTGAACTTAGCCTTATATTCATCCTGATATTGAGCCGAAATATCGATGTAGCCCTCGCGTTCTATGTCATCAGGACCTTGAACCCAAATAGACCCGTTGGCATAACCAGCATGGGCCGTTGAGCTGTTGGGCAAGCCGGCGTACGGCATACCATTTCGTTCAAACCAGTAGTATCGATTCCAGAATCGATCTTTGCCCAAAACACGAGTCCTTCCGCAATCGGCCTCGCGCAAATCGTTGTCTATGACGGCAATCTCATCTTCACACGTCTTGATATAGTCTTCTTTCTTCCGAATATCCTTCAAAAGCTTCACGAATTGCTTCGACTGCTTTGGAGCTTTGGCCGCCAATTCAGCCTCCCTCTTACGCTCCTGCTCCTCGCGCTTCCGTTGGCGCTCCGCCGCTCGATCTCCACCGCGTCGAAGTTTACGGCGTGCTCGACCATCATCGTCGCTATCATTCCCATCCTCGCTAGGATCATCAGGTGAATCATAGTTCCCGGCCGTTTTCACATCACCATTAGTTTTAGCAGCCTCGGTACTCTCGACAGGCGGCATATTATCTGGTAGGAGGATCTTCCGCTGATCATTGAGTACTTTAAGATCTTCCACACTGGAAACACAGTTAGCTCGTATGCACTAGCGAAAGAATGAGGCTACGAGACATACGCTTGCTTCCGGTTACGCTGCCATTCAATTTTTTCTTTTCGATAACCAGTCATAGTCTCAGCACAGTCGTCCATATAGCCACGAACGGCCTTGGTCTCCATTGTCAGCATGCAAATAATTTGAAGAGCAGAAATGCGAAGATTAAGGTCCAGACCCGAGTATTGTTCACGGACAAGCTCTAGGGTAGGCTCCTCATCTGGTGGTACCAGCTCTGCAAGCAACTCCTCACAGATTGCCGTCTGCCGTGGGATTTTGGAGAGTTGATATAAGAGCCCAACTATCATCATCTCCCAGCCACCGTCCTGAAAATGACGCTTTTTTAACTCTTCAATCCAATTGAAATCCACCAGTAGTTCGGGCGCGCGATGTTTTACAGTGATTTCAGGTGTCTTCTCCTTTTGAGCTGCTTCAGCCTCGGCCCTCAGTCGCTCTGCTTCCAGTTTTGCAAGGCTGCTTCTAGTAGCTCGCCCTGTTGGTTTTGGCTCAGGCTCCGGTTCGGGAGTTGGTGATGCACTTTCGTCCTCGTCTTCTTCCTCTTCATCATCCAATTCGGGAAGGTTTACTAGTAGCTTGCCGCCATCAGCCTCTGAACTTACAATTTGCTTCAAGACCGCACAATGGATCTCGGTGAACAGTTCACATGGGGTGTCTTTGTTATGAACTTCTAGAGCTTGTATAAAATCGTCAAAAGTAAAAGAGTCGAGTTTAAAGATCTCGCAGTACACATTTAATGTGTCCCACGTTTCTAACAGGGGCCCAACGGATTTCATCTGGATCTTCTGGTTCCGCGCACCACTGTCTACGACGCCTTCAGGTGGATCACAGCAGAGAAAGTTTAGTGGCGGCCGTACGTAGTCATCACGTGGTGGAAGCTGTAGATCCTCAATGGGATACTTAGGCGGAGGAGGTGGAGGCGGAGGCGGCTCAGGCTGTGGATATGCGACTGGAGGCGGGACGCTCTGTCGAAAGGGAACAGGGAAGTGGAAAGGGTTATCTCCTGGGATGGGAGGCAGCGGTCCATGGTCTTGGTCGAGAAACATATTTGGGCTTCGCCTAATCTGTGCCCCGGGGTGCTCATGGGGATGTGCCCTTTGTACTTTGTGGTGGGTTTTCGGGGCAGGTTTAAGCTCGGGCAGCCGGGTCGGGCCTATGTTATGGAATGCGCCATTCGTCCCATTCACATCATGCAAGCCATTGGTGGGCTGAAGAGCGCGCTTCTGCGCTTGTTGTTGCTTGCGCTCAAGTAACTTATTATCGTATCGTAAGTGAGGAGGAACTCGAGTGTCAATGTGGTATTGAGCGGCAACGTCGTGCTTGACAAGCCAAGGAGCCCCGTTCCAAGCTTCCCGCGTGACTGTCTTCTTTATAAAAGACCGCAAGACGGACTTCGTAAATATCTTTCTGTCTCGAAATATGTGTTCGCTATCGACAACAGCTTCCTCGTCCGGTCGACCATCGATACTTGTGGAATAACGCGAATAAGGTTGTGTTAAGGTCCCGTCAGGTAGTACTTTGCTTCCCAGGCGAGCTTTATCTCGGACAATACCGGTCAGACGTTCCCCTGTGACGAGCTGTATCGTCACGGCCTCTCCCGGGTAGTAGTCGGCTTTGAATTCTTCGTAAATCATATCGACGAGGGTGTCGATTCGTGAAATGGTTTGGAATTGCACCCGGCGAAGGACCGGGCCTTTAAGCGCTTCAGGGAATGCCTGGTCGACCTCTTGCGCGCCGGCCAGCTGCCCACCTGATTAGATTCTGGCCAAGGAGGTCTAAAGAAGCATTAAGACTCACTTCACTCTTAAGAGCCTCGAAGAAGGTCAGACCAGAGTGACCAGTGATTTGGCAGATGAATCGCGGCTGAGAGATGGTCAGAAAAAAAGATATAAAAGAAAAGTCGAGCTTATCTATAAAACTAGACTGCCTTTTTGGTACAAACCTGGCTATAAAAGTCGATTCTACACATAACAAGCATTAGTACGTACTTGATATTAATTATACAGCAGAGAGCGACTGGACTCAACTTACCGAGCTAGATAGTCTTCATACGTCGAGAACACTTCGCCCGTCTGGGGAATATGCCAGACCTATGGCGGCGAATGGATCAGTCGACGGCAAGTTTAGAGCGGCGCAACATGGGAAAAGTACGTACCTCTGTAGATTCGTCATCTATCTGAGGGGCCTGTATAAACTGTACAGGTTTTCGCTTGAAAAGAACCTATCAATGTGAGCGGGGGCGCATTAAATATGCATTGCCTTGTTGCCTTACCATGATGACAGTGGCGAGGAGACGTAGTTACGAAGTTCCCGTATTAGCCAGTTAAGAGGAGGATCTGCAAGGCTGAAAGTCAGCCTCTTATTTGAATGGATTTTATTTTATAAGTGGGTTCCAGAAGCGGGAATGGCATAAGAAAAAGCATACAGCGAGAATTGCATGCGAATGTGAGGAAGTTGTGGTGGAATTGAAGAACAGGGAGCGGAGCATCATGGTGGTGTGGGCGTGGCATTGGACATTGGCCTGATCAATGGGCCGGCTACGTACGGGTGTGAGGCTACGAGAGTTATACCCAAGACGCGGTCAGCGGGCGTTGACGCGTTAAAGACATGGATAACAATATATTGGGCATATAAAGTGGCACGGGGGACGGGAGCTGTTGGGAGCTCCACGAGCAGCAGCTGTCGTGGTTATGAATATCTGCGGGTGGAATAGAGAAAAAAAATCAAGAGGGTGCTAGGACCCTAGTCAACAACGAAGGAGAAGGAGGCGAGTGGCCCTGCGTAGGAATGGAACAGGGCGGAGGAGGAGGAGGAAGAAGATAAAGAAGAGGAGGAGTGGATGAAAAGAAGAAGGACTATCAGTAAAAGGTATGTAGGTAGGTAGGTAGGTTAGCTATGCAAGTACTTAATTAGGTAACCTAAGGTAGGTAGATAGGTAGACTAATGAGAGGAAGAGAAGAGAAGAAGAATAGGTAGGAAAGAAGAAGGTAGGTAAGTAAGTAGGTAGGTAGGTAAGTAGGTTGTAGGTTTATGCAGTAGATGGTGTAGTAGTGTAGGTAGTGTATGTGTACTAGTATAGGCATGTATGTACCTGGTGCTAGGTACGTCTCAGCAATAATAATCCAAGCCAGAGAGAAAGGGAACACAGCTGTTACTCAAGTCGCGGGAACCTTGATCCCATTGATCCACTTGCAGACCAGACTCGCAGGTAGACTCAGTCGGCTTGCAGAAGCCAAGGGTTCTGCCAAGGGACCGGGGTGGGCGGCGATTTACCGACTGGTGAGTGGTCAGTTTGCTTCCCGAGGGTGGGGCTGGGTTGGCAGTCTCTGCTGCAGACGTGGTATTATTATTATACCTTGTAGTAATTATAGTCTAAGTCTAAGGTAGCGTAGTCAAATTTCAGATGGACCGCAAGTGAATCCACCCGCACGCGATGAAGACTCCGACGGGGCCACCACCGTGTCTGCCCTACCTACCCCATCATCATCGCTCTGACCATCTCGCCGGCCGGCTTCGCGTCTTCCATGCACCTTCGTATACTCGTTTTGATCGCCGGCGAGAGGACAACAAAACAAGCTGCCATATGCCCCTTTTTATTTTTGCATCTCTCTTTTTATCGCGCGTCTTCCGCTGCATCGGCTGCTCCGTCTAAACCTAGGTCGAAATAGCTAGAGCTTCCTCGATCTTGACAAGACATTCCACAGCCAAATATTTTACCACTGCAGGACCACAACCAGCCCAATCCCTCCCTTAAGCTGTAAATAGACACGCAGTGTTGTTTTAACGCATTTTTTTATATCCTCCCGGCTGCATCTACTTCGAATGCATGGCTGTAAACCTGTATCAGCGTTTTGACCTCGATGCGTGTAAGTGACCATGTAAGATGGGGAAAGCTGATATTAGAAGGTATAACCCCGTGCTACCCTTCGAAATGCACTTGATCTAATCTCAGTCATTCTCATGTTTGATTTTGTCTAATTTTTTTTAAAAAGTCCAGGTTTTAAGTCACTGCGATTGCCATGATACATGCCATCGACCGCTAATTAGGAGGTATCGGTGAGACTCAGAAGCGGACCCAGCCAACCCATTTCAGGGCTTTTTTGGTCACCACTAAATACACATGCCTACCATCCCGTCTGATTCTTCCATCTAGAGCATATGTAGATCTTAGCAAAACCATCGTGTCGTGCATTTCGGATTTCAGAGCTTGTGCACGGTTGGCTCTACTTCAGCTTCGGTATCATTTTGAGATATCGTGATTGATCAATCAACTAGTTATCTGGAATCTACGTCATCTGTATCTACATCGGGAACCCTACTTTGCGTCGATTCTTAGCGCAGACTACTTTTCGGCCTAACTATACTACCTATGTAGGCATATACTAGGTATGTAGGGCCAATGCTTCCGCACAGTCGACTTGGTAAACAGTATTTGTCCTTGACTTGTTATAATCACCAGTTACCAGCCACAAACATCCTCCCTCCCCACAGTTGTCTGTTGGTCCAGCAGCACTTCTTATTAACATGCCCGAAAGGGCCACACCGATGGTCGTCTTGTTTTATTGATTGATATACTTTTTTTATATTAGTATTCATGAATATATTTCGGCTCGTTCTTCTTGTTCTTTTCCACCAAGCAAGATCACCAGAGCCTAGAGGAGCAACTATCTTGCGACAAGCAGGTTTAAAGACGATATACGATCGATCTTCCTTGAGCTTATTCGCCGTTAAGAACAATTCAATCGACGTTTCTTCGCTATTGCATTTTTAGATACGTATAAAGGTGCTCTTCTGGCGCAACATGTCTTCTGCAGCGCATACCTAATTACTTCGTAGGGAAAGCAAGGTCTTGACTAGTACCCGTGGGTTTCGAGCCTGCATCGTGTACTAGAACAAATATTCGGACTTCTACTACGGCAGAACTATCCGTTTAACGGACCTCCCCCATTCCGCGAGGATGCGATCGTCAATATACCTAAATCATAGCCACTTAAGGAACGTAAATCAAACTTAAAGCCTTGTCGAGCTCTTTTCGAATGCACTATCCCATCCAATGCTCCTCATGCTTAAACTCGACTTTCTAAAAGACTGCCCTCATTCCTCGTCCTATCAACAAATAAATAACCGTTGATAGTAGCCAACCTTATATTCTACAACCGGAGAGCTCTCCAGGCTGGGGTCAGAGCACTATGTTGGCTATCTAGCACGAGTAAGTCTTCTAGAAAGAAGCGTTTGAGCTGCATAGTGGGGCGAAATAGAATTCGGAGGGGTGAGACATCTTCCATAAAAGGAAGGCGGTGGGCCAATCCTACAAGCTGATTGGACGCTCGATACATCCTAGTGTGCCAAGTACAGTATTTTAACCAAAGGTGCCTGGGTACTCCGTACATGTAGCACTTATAGTCAACTCGAAGACCCTGCCCAAAAAACCGAGTGCTAGAAGCGGGTACCAGTATATAGGTATTCGTGAGTTTTATTCTAACCAGCGCTGATTATAGCTTTCTCTTCTCTTCTTTTTCTGCTTCAATGATTGTCTATCTGTATACTATCTGTAACCTCGTGGTAAATCCGTCTATATCTACCGTCATAACTCATGAGGTGAAATACACGAACATGAACCCCACCCAGCTCACAACGACCCCCAAGGCCGAGTACGCGCTCATGAACATGAGGGGTAGGAATTCATAACTCTTGCCAAATATCATCTGATGCAGCAGAGAGCAATAGACGATGAGCGGAATGCTTACTGCAATGTATATGATTGTAAGTCTGTCGAAAAGGAAGAACCGGGGCCGCTGAGACGCGGGCGCTAGGCGATCAAATGCCATGAGGAACAGTACAAGCCAGAAGATAGTATAGACTGTCTTGATAGGAAATTCGGCAGGCGTAAAGAGTAGTGGGAATAGCGACACATGGCCGGACACTGCCAACGGCCGGAACGCACTAACATGACGTCGGTCCTTGAGAGCGATGAGACTGAAGGGAATGAGGACGAGAAGTATGGCTTTCTCATGTACATGCCACCCAAACAGAAAGGAAGCGTAGCCGCAAAGCGTCACGGCTCCAACGAAAGCGTCCCAAGTCGGACGAGTGAAAAGCTTCACCAACGGTATGCCTTGGAAGAGGAGGGTTAATGCGAAGCACAATCTAGGTGTGATCTCCGGGAGCACAGCAAAGGCCGTATCGCCTACGAGGCCTCTCGTCACACTATTGATAGCTCCAGCCTTGATAGACAGGCCTAAGCGCGGCGCGACTAATGTCTATTAGTTATGTAACGAGAATCGGGACTGAGCTTTAACAAGATTACCAAAGATTAGAAGCCGGTCGATGAAAGAATACAAGGCCCATACGTTGGGCGCCCAGTAGGCATGACATAAGCCGCGCGAAAATGGAAATAGTCTGCTAAGGATCTGAGGAATCTGACCCTTGAGAGCGAAAGGACCAAAAGCCGCGGCGAAAATGACCAGGAGGCCGACCCCAAGCTTCACGCAATTGACGAATTGGATCCGAAAAACGAACCTGGGCGAGAGGCAATATGTCCTGAGCAGAAAGACAAAATAGGCCGGCGCGAGATAGAGGTAGATATGTTTCATACATAGGAGCGCAGCAAAGGCCAGTCCACTAACGAGGATGGTAGATTTCCGGCGGGCCAGAACGAGTGATATAAGCAGGAGGCCATACATAACGCCATTATATTGGAAGTGAATATGATCGATGATCAGTAGGCCGGGCGAGAGTAGGACGGAAATGGCAGCGGCCTGGGCGGCTCGTTTATCCAAGGCATGCGAGGACTCGGCAAACCTAGACACGATGTATCAGCCGGTAAGCTAGCACAGCCGGCATAAACCAAGGCGTGGTAATACCGAGGCGGAGGAGACGAATGGCTATGGAGATTTACCGTTGGAGGGCATAGACCAGGATCAACTCGGTCACAATAACAGTAAACCTCTGAAAGTAGATGGTCTGCCAGCTATCGTAGCCTAGGTTACTGATGCGAAGCATGGCGGGGTCGACCAGCTTCGCACCCTGGGAAAGAAGCCATTCAAAGTAGGCGAAGAAGGGCGGGTAGTCGAGGGTCCATTCCGACGTCTTCTCGTAGTACCATTCCCAGGGCGAGAGGCTGTTGGTGATGGCTAGCCAGTTCCGGTGAACCTCGAAATCGGTTGATTTGCTGTGGGCACGCACGGAATCAGCACAGAGACGCAAGAAGCCGTGTATGAGAGGTATAGACAAATAGTATAGACGAATAGTATAGACGAATAGGCATGCATACTAGGCCGGGAAGAGGAGGATCTTGAAGGCTGTCGCGACAATTGCGCATTGCGCGATGGTGGGATATGTCTCGCTCATTGCGCCGCCCACGGTGCTTTCATCGCCGACGAGATAGCCAGATTGTCGGAGAGTTTGTGCCGTCGAAGGAATCGTGCTTGGTGTTCATACCCGAATCAATGCCAGCCTAGACAACTCTCTACCTAGTAGTAGGCACCTAAAGGTTAAGAGGTAGCTGGTGCAATGCAATTGATTGATGAAGTGATGCTACGTAGGGCACATTGGGGAGGTACGATAAGATAAGGTAAGGTAGGTAGGAGAGGTATGTACCTGAATATCGGGCGATCGACTAGTGGGGTTCGTGATAGGTACATTACATGTATATATGTACCTCTGTACTTCCGTGTCACACACCCAGCTGTCACTTTACAGCATCTGTTTCAGTGACTGCAGGTACTTGGAGTATCTTATATATGTACATGTATGCAGACAGGTACAGATTACCTAGTATTTACATATATATACAATCAAGGAATTGACTGATACTCACATTGTTCTTGTTCAAAGTTATTTTATCATATACGTATCACATGTATATGCATACAGTCCTTTCTAGGACGTCCGGAAACGAGGTTCCGTACCTAGGTAGCGAGACGTCCGTTAAACCTATTGCGACGGCCTTGTTGCAATGTCTTTATACATGATAGGCCTAGTTCCAAGAAGTTGTCTTGTAGCAACTCCACAATTGACCTTTGGCGACCTGCTTTATTTGTTGCTGCAAAGTGTCCTCTTAAACTCGTGGAGCTCCAGCTGGCCGTGTACTGTACAAGGGTCCATCTATCTATCCATCTATTGCTACATGCAGTATATAGGTAGGTACATACATGTATTACTTCAACTTACACACTACTTTAACAAAATCATATACCACGCACGACCTCTTAAGACTTCTTTCGACGACGACGACAACAATCCTCCGGGTACCTACCCGCTCCCCTGGTAGCATTGACTGACCTGTCCCATTTCGAACAGCTGCCAATTGAAATCGTTGCACCGTCATAACCGTATAATAATAATAATAATAATAATCGTCAGTCACCTCGCCCGCTGCTTGATTTGCGTGGCCTCCCTCCTACAGCGTCCGTGGTTCGTCCAAGATGCGCCTCCCGCAGCAGTCCTCGATCCTCACCTTTGGTCTGGCTACTATAGCTACAGCACGAGCTCAATTCCTGGTCAGCGAGCTTAGCTTTGGCTATACCGGCAGGATAAACGACCGCGGAGAAGCTAGGGTGCCGGGCTTCACCATCCAGGGCACGCCCAACGCCCCCGAGATCCTCTCCAACAAGCTCATACTTACACCGCCTGCGCCCGGCAACGCACGCGGCGCCGTCTGGGCCGACCAGCCCAACCAGTATCGCGAATGGGTGGCTGACGTCGACTTCCGCGCCAACGGTGGTGAGAGGGGTAGTGGCAACCTCAATATCTGGCTCGCGCGCCAGGGGAGCCAGGACATAGGCTCGTCGAGTATCTACTCCGTTGGCCGCTTTGATGGCCTGGCCCTCGTCATTGACCAGCATGGCGGGTCTGTCGGCATGATCAGGGGCTTCCTCAACGACGGCACCACTGACTTCAAGTCGCACCACAGCGTCGACAGCCTCGCCTTCGGCCACTGTTACTATGCCTACCGCAACCTAGGGCGCCCCTCGCAGATCAAGCTGCGCCAGACAGCCCAGGCCTTCAGGGTCGAGATTGACAACCGTCTTTGTTTTGAGAGTGATCAAATCACCATCCCTCCTGGCTACCAGTTCGGTATCACCGCCGCATCTGCCGACAACCCGGACTCCTTCGAGATCTTCAAGCTAGTCGTCATGACCCAGGATCTCGCTGCAAAGTCGGATGGGGCGCCACCATCCCAGCAACAACAACAGCAGCAACAGAACGGCGGACAGAGCCAGGCCAAGGCCCAGACGAGCTACGGCCGTAACAATCAGAATAGCCCCAGGTCCGACGACGACACATTCGACGACTCCATCCCTGATGCGACACCCGATTCCATAACAAGCTCTAAGGCACAATTCGCCGACTTGCACAACCGTCTGCAGAGCGTGAACCACCACCTGTCAACCATCTTCCGACAGGGTGCGGGCCAGAACAACATGAACGAGAAGCGACACGCGGAAACCTCGCAGATGATCAACGACCTGAAGCAATCCTTATCAAAACTTGACAGACTTGACAAGCTCGACAAAGTGGAGTTTCTTATAAGCGAGATGAGCAAGATGCAACGGGACATCCAGAACATCAAGACGGACCTCAACAACCGCATCAGCCAGTCCGAAAACAACGTCAAGCGGGCCATAAGCTCTAACCACGGCACCATGCTCGAGCACGTGGCGACTCAGACGGCACCGCGCCACGGCAAGCTCATCTTCATCATCATCGGCAGCCAGGTCGTTCTGGTGGTAGGCTACATCCTCTACGAGCGGAAGAAGACGTCACCCAAGAAATATCTATAGAGGCATAAATAAAATAAATAACAAGGCCATTGCAAGGGACGAAAATAAGAAAATGAACGTGAGCCTCAAATGCATCTAGGAAAGGGGGCGCAGGTCCGAGGGAAGAAGGGAAGCGAGGCGTAAAAGGGTGACAGGCGGGGGTTTATTCATTGTATAAAAGCGACCCAAGTACACCTGGCATGAACTCGGCATATTTACGGATTAACGATTTTTGGTTTTTATCGGTCCCATTTAGCGTTATATATCTCCCCGAAATGCACATTGGTTTGAAAGGTGAAGAAAGATAAGACGAGACGAGACGAGATGATAGAAAGCTGTGTCGTGCCGATTCTGCTTTTGTTTTGGTTTAAGCGAGATGTAGTTCTCTATACCCAGCAGTTCCAACCCGCCGTCTTGATTTGAACAAATACATATTTGCATATCACAAGTTGTCATATATCGTCTTTCTCTCTCTTCACCTAGTCGGAAAAAAAAAAAAAAAAAAAAAAAAAAAGGCTAATGAAGGATGACGTGGTGCTGCAAACTAAGCTGTATGATGAGATTATGTAACCCTGGGGAATATCGCTATCGTCAGATCTCGACCTCTTCCTATAACTTATAAAGCGACAAAATGCGTGGGCACAGTACAACAAGGTTCAAACAAATGTGTCCTGAGAAAATACGGCCCTCCACCTAACTCGAATCATAATATCAGTGTTCCACCTATCCTGCGTATTCTACGCCAAGAATACTCAAAAGTTCTTCTCCTTTGGGAGCGGTAGTCAAGTTCTCCCACCCATCTTTAGTGACGAGAATACAATCCTCGATACGCACGCCACCTACTTCCCAATACCGCTCAAGCACGGTCTGATTGACGTAGTTGCTATGCTGCGCGTTCCGTAGGAAGTACGCCTCGATGTATGGCCGGCAGAAATAAAGCCCCGGCTGATTAGGAAGCTTGGAGTCAGTATCTCCATATAGTAAAGAAGAAAACTGTGAAAAGAAGAGAAATGAAGAAGAAAAATCTGGCGCTTCGTAGCGGTGATCGTGGAGAAACCCTTTAGTTAAAGGAATTCGTGCTACTGAGACATGCCAGGAAAGGGGGCGTAGGAGAAGTAGACTGACCTCAATAGTGATAATCATGTTCGGCTGTAGCGTATGATACTGTTGACCTCCCGGTGCAGCAGCAGCATCACCATCATCAGCATTCCCATTTCCGTCCGCTGTGGCGGCCTGCTTTATCATGGCACGTAGGGAGTTTGGGCCAATGGGACGCCTCTTCCCCCACATGTTATCTCCTGCAGGGCGCAGCAGGTCCTTGCTCAGAACGCTGGGAGTCAAGTCAGCCAAGGTGGCTGCATAAAACAAGCCCATAAGGGCCGCCGTAAGTGCCAGATGGAAGTGTCAAGACGCGACTTACTCATGAACATCAAGGCCGACGTGATGGCCCAATCCATGCGGAAAGAAGGCCGAGCACGTACCATTTTTGAAGATTTCATCGGCGGTACCGTTATGCAAGCTTTATTATCGAGAGTTAGTCTTGTTCCTTATTCCAAAGTTAAATTGGCGAGGGCACTAGAGAGGGAGTAGAATTTTAAGATATGGGTTGTACTGAGAACGAGATATTTCTGTACTGCAGCTAAAAGGGGGACTAAATAAAAATTGATGTTACTCACATGCCAAGTCGCAGTAAACCTTTCACGGCGACAAGAGTGGCGTGAAGCTGTAGGTCGCGAAACGAGACCCCCGGGCGAATACGTTGAATGCATTCCTCTTGCATCTGGTGGACGAGATCGTAAATCGCCTTCGCCTCGGGTGAGAATGTCGAACCGATGGGCAGCGTACGTGTCACATCACTCGCATAACAATCCCACTCTGCACCAGCATCGAGGACTACAACCTGTCGGCCGGCCAGAGGCTCATTATTAGCATCGTAATGTAGGGTCGAAGCGTTAGAACCAGACCCAGCAATAATGGGGTAAGATTGCGCGTGAGCGTTCTGAGCTGTACAGGACCTGAGGAAGGCAGCCTCAATCTGGCATTCGTTTGACATGCCATACATTGATCTAGCTACATCCTTATGTGCTTCCGAGGACACAACGTTCGCCTTCCGGATCATTTCAATCTCGTATTCAGACTTGATCACTCTAGCTTCGTCCATAACGGGTTGCAGCGACGTGGTGTCGATAAGAAGACGAGGTTTGAGCTTGTCGAAGTCGGCAAATTTTGGCATCTGGGATGACCGTAGGACGTAGAGCGTCTTGACCTTAGCCAACCGCGCAGTCAAGTAGTCCGAGAGCGAACTGGTGTATTTTACATCGTGCACATCGGACCTGGCGAGGCAGTCTTCAGGGGATGGAGTATTCCCAAACCATAGAATAGTCGCCGGTGGCGTATACGGTATCCAGAGCGTCAACTTATCTGACTCTATATCGTATGTGACACTACAGCCTGGGAAATTAACTCCAGTGAGATAGTAAAAGCTAGGTTCCATTAGTTCTACGCGAGAGCAGGATTTAAAGAGCATCTATGGCTTAGACTTACTATCGACGCTGGCGGAAAGGCGGCCCTTGGTCGGAATCCTCCCAATTCGCTTCCCATTGCCCTGGTAGAAAGATTATACCATCCTGCGAGCCCAGCGCTTTAGCTACCTTTCTTGCATGAAGCTTCGCTAGTAAGACTGTTAGTTCTCTCTTTCGTACCAAGTAGGATGGAGAAACTTGAGAGTGACCCCGCCCTCAAGCCAATAATAGGGTACGGGAAACATATATTTTTAAACATCGAGTGCCGCTACTAAGATCCTAATAGAGCGGACAGACCAGACAAGTGACTAATGAGGTTGTTACCGGGATTCAAAGAACCCCTTTCCTTCGACCCGAGCGGTTCCTACATCACGGAAGGAGAATTCGGCCGGTCATGGTGTGAGAGAAGTAAGCAACTACAAGACCGCAAGCATACTTGTGACCAGCGACAAAAGAAGGGCATAGTTAATAGCGATGTGTGTATAAGTCAAAGGTCACCCACCAGGATATTTCTTGGCAACTCCGACGTGCGCAGAGTCAGGCACCTTGGTCTCTATAGAGCTGTAGCAGCGCCAAAGCATGAATTAGCCAGGACGAAGAACTGGTGTATATGAGAGAGTGATATGAGCACCTACAGTGCATCAAACTCATCCTCAACCACGAGGTTATGTTTGACGTCCGTAGCCTCCATACCCGGAGATTACAGATCTGAGGTCCCACGCCCGAGTCACCGGAGTCCCGAAGTCAGATTCACGCTCTCACGAAAAAGGAAAGTCTGTGGCAATGGTGTTGTGCAATGCCAGCCTATCCTGTCTGTAATGAGGTAGCGGTATATTGGTGGATAATACAGACAAGTCGGGTGTATGTAGATAGTGTAGGCGGTGATGTTGTTGTTGTTGTCGTTCAAGTTGGGGAAGCATAAACCCAACAAATTCATGTACCTACGTGTATCCACGTTAGTAACGGAGTACGGAATAAATGTATGTAGGTACTTTACGTATACCTAGACCTGCTATCTAGTTAGATCTACCAACCTACCCACCTAGCTACATATGGGTAAGTGGCATCTATAAGCGCCTGTATCTATACATACTGTACGACTCGCACAGTATTTCTATGCTCTGGGGAACACTAGCGAGGGCGTAGCCAACAGCCCCTTTTCCTTGTCGTCAATTTACAGCAAAGGCTATTATGCAGGTGAAGATCAACATCACCACGAATGCGAAAATATGTAACGTTACTGGATCTATACCAATCAATCCCGATCGGTGATATACGTATTCCACTATATAGAATATATGTTTACCAAAGTACAAGTTGCGCCTCTATGCTTTCTTGTCTCATGAGTCGTCATGGGTAGTTATTGTACAGAGATTCTCCTAGGAGTTTTGTCTCCTTGTTCAGCATAGTCCTTATTCCCCTTGTCCAAAGTTCTCGCAGGCATATCCGAACTATGCAGTGGGTATCTTTTATTTTCTCTCTTGCTTCTTTTGTGCCTTTTCCCTTTGCATCATAAGAAAATCAACAGTATCAATCCATTCCATGTTGTGGAAACATACCTTGCCAAGACGTATTGGCAAGCATGTGATCGTAGTCTCTAGGTTGCTGCCGTAGTTGTTCGTGCTCTATTTGTAATCCCTGAGTATGGGGTCGATGCTGCGACGGGTGCATTTGGTGGGAGGACAACATTGGATCCGTGTACATGTGTGCCGAAAACGGAAGGCCAGGATTCCCCTGTGGATGCATTAAATATGGCGGAAGGGGTCCCAATAGCTGGCCTTCGATACCGTCATAGAGCTGAGGCACATAATACGATGAAGGGTCATGCGGTATTACGCCCCCAGAGTTCGCGTGATGTAGGCTGGAGACGTGGATGCCAAAGTCAGCTCGCGGCTGGTTTGGGTATGCTAGCGGGTCGTCCGACGGAAACATCATAGCATCGAGACGGTGTATCTGCTGGGCCGCCCCCGTCGTGCTAAGTTGTACCTTGGTCTGACTACCTTCACTTAGACTGGTCTCTGTGATCGAAGGATCCTGTGATGCTACCGACATATCCGAAGGGGGGAAATGAAACGAGTTAAATGCGGTATTGATATGGGGACTAGATACGTGCTCATCACCAAAGAAGCCGGTATGTGATACTGATGATGGCGAGCGCTTTTGTATCTTTGCAGAGATGGCTTTGGATAAACTAGGGCCTTTGGAAGTGCCACGAGACGGCGGTGGGGAATTGGCTTTCTGAGTCGATGGACTGCCCTCGAGCTTTAACACTGGTCGTACTCGCTTCTTTGAAGGTGCAGTTTGTGCCTCGAAATCTTTGAGATTAACTGGTAACTGATCAAAGAGGGTCTAGAATGGTCAATCAGCCGCAGCTCTTTCTTCAGAATATGCGAGCGATGAGACTTACCTCCAAAGAACTCGAAATTCGATCCGCAACCATGCTCTTCGCTGCGAGCTCGCCAATCATGTTTTTCCCCGCTATTGCATCTGCTAGTATTTCTTTCGACCCTGGCTTGTTCTGGTTCTCTAAAACGAAAAACACTAGAGAGATAATGGCGAAAAACTCGGAAAAGAGCGTAAACCAATACGGTCCCACGAGTGATACTTGTTTCCTCATTTCAGTACCAATATGGACGATATTACGGGCAACTGTGATGTACGCAGCCCCGCAGGCGTACGCGCGTTCACTAATTTCCTTGCCTGCACAAAACCGGGGAGAGACATAGTGGAGGAAGGGCCTGTAAAGAACCATTTGAACATGGGCGTAGGCAAACCGGAGTAGATTGCGGATACTAATGAAAAGTTAGCGCTCAACCTAGACTGAGGTACGGTGACCGATAGAGAGTGAAAATTCGGTATCCGAGGTCGAAAAGATAGATGCTCTTACCGCACAACCTCAACTGGTCCTTCAGAATTTGGGCGCCAAGCAAACGGTAACTGCTCATTCCAACGTTGAAGCTCCTCCTCCATTTCTTTGATCCGTGCGTAGCTGACCATGTAAGAGGCATGATGTGATTCGTCCTCCTCTACCACTTTGGGATCCACCCTCTTCAAGGGGTAGACGTTCTTAACAACTTTACTCAACAGGTCCATCAACTTGACATGCGCATTAAAAGCCTCGATGTATGAAGGAGTCCCAGAAGGTGGAGTTGTAATCCCTTCTTTCGTGATGAATTGGTCATCCACAGCGGTTGGGAGCAATTGATCAATATCATCGTCGTTCAAGAGCAGCGGGAATCCCAAAAGTGCAGATACATAGGTATCCATCTGTCGACATATATAGAAGACCCTACGTCTTGTTTCGGATTCTATGGGGTCTAGCTTGACATAGGGTAAATGGCGATGTAATCCCATTCTAAGCGCAGATCGCAAGGCAATACCAACAAAGCCATAGCACGTACTTAAGTTCGAAATAGATTGCAGGAACAAAATCATGAAAAGCAAGGCCTGAAGTGAAGTAAGGTCCCGACACTCAGTAATATCTTGTAATAAGAACCTAGCAGAACTATAGTAATTGAGTCTGCGGAAAGACAATGTCAGCTACTTCCCAAGAGTAGTAGAAACGGGGATGTATTACGCTTCATCAATCGATCTCTTGTATGATGGTGAGTTCACCGTCTGGTCATCAGGCACATTATACATACAGCCAAGGGCCATGGCTGCATATGCGAGAGCCAAATCCCTCTTATCTTCTGTTATGACATCGTCATTGGGTTTTTCGTATAACCTGTCGATCATAGCATAGAAAGTAGGTTTGTGAACAATCCGAAGCAGGCAGGTGGCATTGTCCAAGGATTCTGAGCAGAGCGCAAGCGCTCTCTCCTTAGATGGGAGGCTAGGTGTGAAGGGGCCGGAGGTAGTGGCCCACGGAGAGCTTGGTGTGGGCCTAGGAGAATCGAGATTCGTCACACCTAGAGGTCGAGGAGGTCGTGGCATAAAGGGGATTTGATAATCCCGCCCCAATAAGGTCCGAAAATGTTTCTTCATCTGCTTAAAGAACACGGACCCAGAAGACGTACCATGGAAGTCGTAATCGCCGCTTTCATTGAGATCAAGTTGGCCCGCACTGGATATCATGGACTGTAGCTGGCCGTCGGAAGCGCCCAGCTTAGGCTGGTCCTTCTTTTGGGCAGCAGCGGCCTTCTGCCTCGCCTGCTCGCGCATCCTAAACTCCTGCTGTACGGCGGGATCCAGGTTAGGGTCATTGAGATCGACGTCGGGCATGAACTTGCGGAGCAACGTCTCGGCCCTCGACAGCTTATTCTCGAGCGCTTCAATGTACTGCGGCGCCGGGTTTCGGCGCCTATTGGAAGGCTTGTCGTAGGTACATTCTAAGAGGTTGGTGAGCTAACGAGAGACGCGGAGAAAGGGCACAGGGAGGGGGGAAGGGGAGCAAGCTACCATAGCTGTAGACCTGGCAATGCGTGCACGGCTGCTTGCCGTCGCACTTGATCTTCTTGCGACGGCATTCATCGCAGGCGCGTGTCACACGACGGCGCTGCTGCAGAGGGACAGGGGGCCCTGGGCGAGACGATGAGTCGGAAGGAGCTTCGAGGTCGCCGTGGGCGTCGTCGCGCGGAGACGGGGAGCCGGTGGCGGCGCGAGCAGTCGGCCCGCTCTCGTTGTCGGCCTCCTCAAGCAGGTCAGGGCCGGACGGGCTCGCAGCACGGGACGAGGTTCCGGACCTGGTCGACGACGTCGCTCGATCCGCCGGCGGCTGTGAGGGGCGCGAGGAGGGGGTCATGTCCAGCTGACAAGAAGCGTCGTCGGCGTGGGCGAAGGAGTCCGGTGCGGCCAGATAGGAGCTCTCGTGAGTCAGACACGTTGTCTTCCCTGTCAGCCAGAAACCATTACTTGTTTGCACACGACGATCGTGCCGGTCGCATTTTGAAGGGCTGAGGGTCAGAGCGAGGGTCGATGGAGGAATGGAAAGCGACGGGCTCGAGGGAACGTATGTAATGGCGTATGGCAGAGTCGATGTGTCTCGGGTGTGCTGTGCTGTGCCAGGCGTGCTCTGGCGTGCTAAGGCGGTTTCTGGGCGGTAGTGGTACCTACGTGATAGTTAGCCGACCGTCGAAACGCAGCGTCCCCAGAAGGCGCCTAGATAGGGAGGATAGGGGTGAATTAGCGAAGCAAAATGTGCCTTCTCTCTGTACTAGTGTAGTACGCATACACTGCTGCACAGTACCCTCCGCACTACTAAGGTAGTGATGATGCGCCTTGTGGGTCCTGAATACGCGCAAACTACCAGGCCGTCCAATAGGAGGCGAGCGGATGACGGATCGTGGTTGAGCACGAATACCGTATGATGATTGGGGTACTGGAGCAAACTGGAGGCGTTAGGCTGGGCTAGGAGCCAATGAGGGTGGATAATCACGGACAGTTTGAGGCGTTAAAAGGATACACGGCGTACATAGCGTGCGTACATGCCGCTGTGCCACCTGAACCACAGGTTGCAGCTACCTAACAGTATTAGTAGGTAGATACCTACCTAGGTAGTATATCTGTAGGTACTTATCTAGATCTGCCGGGGACACTCGGTAGGTAACTCTATCTACTCGGGTAGGCACAGTACCTAGATAATGGTTCACCTATCAGTATTTCTTACCTGCTGCTTACACGTAAGTTTCCTATATCTGACTTGCAACTTTGAGTGCGGTATTTCCTGCTAGGTAGTGTAAATGTCATCTATACAGTCTTGCCCACAACTCGGTTTTATTGCGTACTTAGGTATCCGTCTGTGAACTAGTGTAGTAGTATACTGCTATATAAGTACTTAAGTAAGGCTTGGAAGAAGGCTTGGAAGAAGGCTGGGCAGCCCTACCTAATTCGTCAGCACTGCCTAAGCGTGCCAATATACTCGGTCCATCAGACCATGGGTGGCTTGGCTTTCGGGTGATATCTCGTACTAAATCAAGACAGTGCGCGCTACACATCCACTACTGGGTATGCTATAAACCCACATAGGGCAATCAATGTGCCTAGGTGCCTGTATACTGAGTAGGATCCCAGCATTTCATCAGCCACAAAACCCAGGACAAACCAATTACCTATCTAGACTAGACAACACCTCCCTCTACTATGTATGCAGCTCTGTGTTGTTATAAGACGTCCCGTTGTCATCACTGCTTATTTCTTACGTGCATGCAAAGACCTACACAATACGATACATCACCACAACAACACTTGAATGGCTATGAACGTACTTGGCACCCACCTCTTACCGCATATCTCTCCTGCCTACGCGTACACAGGCCTTCTACGCCAGCGAGATATATATATCTCAGAGGCTGACGGCATAGTAATCACTCGATTTCGGTATTAGCAGGTGGTTCATATTATATAGACCGAGCTTTGGGAGGGCCAGGCCGTCGAATTACGGTAGATGAAGCGGTGTCATTGATGAGGGGCTTGAGGTTTCAAGATGGAATCAAACACCATTGCCTCTCGTTATTTAATTGGATAACTAGACTTGTGTGTGATTCAAGCAAAAAACGCGCCAGGTCAGGCCTCCCCGTGTGCAATATTCAAACATATAAGTATCAACATTAGAAGTTAGCTGTCTGTGCGTGATCCAGGCAGAACCCAGTGCAGAGACGTATTATACCTCCAGGACCACCAAAGTAGGGAGAGAAATCCAATGCCCCAGGACTCAATTCAACGAGCCATTTTAGAAAGTCACTTGACCAATACGGAGAGGGTGAAGTCAGGAAAGCTTCTACAGTACATATGCCTACAGTACACGATACCCCGGAAAAACGGCACGTGAAGCTGCCCACGCCAAGAACAAATACCGGGACATGCAACGGGCTGCCTCGCACCGCTCCATACATGCATGCAGCCTAGATAGTAGTCTACATTAAGGCGTCTTCGGCAACGCCGGCGAGTCCGCTCGGGAGCCGGGACTCGGCAGGGCCTTTCACTCCATACATCGCTTGCAAATTTTCGCCACCATGTACGAGTAAATACTACATTCGCATCACCTTATCGCGGCTGTAGTATTAGGAATAATTAGATAAAGCTGGTATCGAGCGGGCCAGGTAGAGAAGTAGGCCTTACTAACAACTCTTCCTTAATATATATTCTTTGAGTTGTTGAAGACTTAGAATCGCGGACTTATCTCGCTATCTATAAATCCCGTCCCCTCAACGGGTTACCGGATAATCTATACTCCTAGTAAGCTCAGTAATATGGAGTTCTCATTTACTAAGTAGGTAGTACATTGTATTATATGTATGCCGGACTGCTACGAGCTTACTACGTATGTAGGCAGATGAAGATAGGTAAGAGTGTTTTTTTTCATGAGGGCTGGAGTTCTATATGCTGTTGAATAATGAGGTTATAGCAATAGGGGTGACCTCAACTACCTTACCGTAGAGAACATGAGTCAAAACACCTTTCAAAGCTTGTCACCACACAAAGCCGCCTATCATATTTAGCTTAGTATTACCCTACCCAGGTAACCAACCATTCCTCAGACCTTGCCCCCCTTCGTTTAAGTCTATCTGTAGGTATTGAATACGTGGAACTGTACCAGAAGCAGCCCAATTCACGGGGGTGATGTCATTCAACTCCTAGGCAGGGTGGGTACTACGTATGTAGGTACCGCCACTAAATACCTACTAGTACGCACTACTGGGTTTCTTAGGGACTTCAAGAAAGCACCGTGCGAAAAACTGGGTTAATTGTTAGTTCAGACCACCCGTTATCTTATCGTCAAGATCTTGAGGAAGGTACGCATAGTAAAAATGTATTGTAGCTCGACTAAGTATGACCAACGTACATTCATATCAGAGAGGTACTCTCGGTTCTGAACCAATTGGCGAATAACTTGTTGGGCATACCCCTCTGTTTAAAGGAAAAAAAAAAAAAAAGCCAGTTACACCATGCAGATGCACTCCCATTGTATTATAAGCACATGACAACTTTGGTTTGATTATGTACCTATATCCCCATCCCGTCCATGTCTCTATATCACGAGACAGCTGACATCTTGTCGGCGCCGTCATCGACCGGCGGTAACCTGAAGACTCGTCTCTTCGGAAACAAGAATAAACGGAATTTCAAGTCGCCTCCGCAACAAATATACGCTCTCGCCTCGGAAACCTGCAAATGGAGCGCCGTGCTCAAGGAGGTTATAGACAGCTCTGAGCTCCTGCGTCATGAGCGCAAGGTATGTATACGCATACACACTATAAGACGACCTTGTAGAAGTAACATAGTATCTCATAAATCATTCGCAGCTCACACCCCTGCTGGCCCTTCTATTGGTTCATGACTTCCTCTTTGCGCGGAAGGGCATCGCTCTACCGGCCTCACACGGCCTGAGAGCGGCTATCGAACGCCACAAGGCCCGTCTGACTGCAGAGCTCACCAGGGCCCGTCTGCGAAGAAAAGCGGCATCTATTGACGCGCTGCGCCAGATTGTCGCTGTCGAGTCTCTTGGTGAAACCGGGCTATACCCCCGCTGGGTCCGGGTGAACACGATCAAGACGACGTTACAAGACCAGCTGGACACGACGTTCAAGGATTTCACCCATGTGACAAGTGTGAAAGACATCATCGGCTCGACAGCAGAGAAGTTACTCTGCGTCGACGAGCATGTGCCGAACCTACTAGCTCTATCGCCCACGTTCGAGATCACCAAGACACCCGCCTACACCTCGGGCGCCATCATTCTACAGGACAAGGCCTCCTGCTTCCCGGCATATCTACTTGACCCACACCCCGAAGACGGCGACGTGATTGACTCGTGCTCGGCCCCAGGGAACAAGACAACCCACGTCGCAGCCATCGTGAAGTCACGCGTAGCCGACGGTCACGCGTCCACGCAGACGGTATACGCCTTCGAGAAAGATCAGTATCGCTCGCGCACGCTAGACAAGATGGTGAACCTCGCAGGAGCCCAAGAGATCACGCGGATGAGCCTGGGGCGGGATTTCCTGAAAGTCGACCCAGCCGCCCCATTATACAAAAATGTCGGGGCTCTCCTCTTAGACCCCAGCTGCTCCGGCAGCGGGATAGTCGGGAGAGACGTCATGCCGACCATCCATCTCCCAGAGCAACCCGGAGCAGCAGCAGCAGCGAAGAAATCATCAGCACCACTCCTCGACAAAAATCGCAAGCGTAAGCGAGACGAGGGCGCTGCAGATGAAGGTCGGCGACAACAGATATTAGTCGATGACGATGGGAAGGAGACAGTGGTTTCCTCTGAAAAGGAGATGAAACTGCGACTGGAGGCCCTGTCGTCATTTCAGCTAACGCTGCTCCTGCACGCCTTCACGTTCCCCGCGGCGAGGAAGGTAACGTACTCGACGTGTTCCATCGACGCCGAGGAGAACGAGCACGTGGTCTTAAAAGCTCTGCAGTCAGAGGTTGCCGTGAGGAGAGGCTGGCGGATCATGAAGCGGGACCAGCAGGTGCGCGGGATGCGCGAGTGGCCTGTCCGGGGATCGCTCGAGGCAAGTGGTGGTGACGAAGAGGTTGCCGAGGCATGTATTCGTTCGTACCAAGGCGACGGGCGAGGTGTCATGGGGTTCTTCGTGGTTGGTTTTGTCAGGGACACTGGGGCTGAGGGGTCAGGGCTGAAGGGGGCGACGTCTCAAGATCCAACAATGAATGGGAATGGTACCTTGCAAAATGTCTCGAAGGCGACGACAGCCGACCCGAAAGACGCTACGGATAGTACTGGCGATGATTCTACCGACGCCAGTGATTCGGATACAGAAAGCGATATAGATAGTTCTGGTACAGAAGAATGGGGCGGGTTTGCCGATTAAATCTCAACCCAGCTACATACAACATCTAAATCTTTAATAGCAAATAAGAAAATTAATCACAAACCTGCTTTAGTACTGGGTGTATTACTGACATTTTTTATCCCATAATAAGTGAGACAATTAACCAGCAGGTGCTTTTGAGATAACACAGAGAGGATGGATGACTTCATTGCTGCCGTGAGTAAAATTGAGAGTACAAAAATTTCTGCCCAGACTCGGTTAATTACACAATATTCCGCTAAGTAGCTCATGAGCGTCAATGATCGAACTGTGTTTCGGTGGCAGTCACTTTTTTCAAAACTGGACGAGTGTCATGCAGTCAACAAATTCCCCTTTGGATTTACAATAAACAACACAGAGCACAGTGACAACAGGGCAGCAGGCATTCAAACGGAATCGAAGATAAATGAAATCGACCTCTTATATTCAGAGTTCTTTAATCAAAAAAGGATATATACAATATGAATCGAAAACATCGCTTTCCTCCCTCGCCAGGTCAGAGCAGCTGAACTCAAATGATCCAGTGCAAGCCTGCTACGAAAAAAACAGTGAATAAAGCCCTCGAATGACCCAATCGCCAATACATGCACACTTATTTTGCCGGTCGAAAAATGGTGTCTTCGTAGCATTCGTGGAGCATTTAAAAAAATGGTTGATGCTCCTATTTCCTCGCTGACCCGTAATATGTGCGCCGTCTTGTCCAGGCCTGAATTTCCCTTCTTATACCCAAAGAAAAAACTGTGTATACACGAATATGAAAGTGTTTCTAAGTGAGTATAAATTTGCCCAACTTAGCGACGAGCGGCAAAGCTACCACCGAGGTGACGGGCCACATGGCCGTGCGAGTGCTTGGGTGCACGGCGGTGCACAGCCTGTGTGGGTTCCGGCCCAGCGACTGTGGTAGTAAGTGTGACAGTGACAATGTCCCAGATGGTCTTGATGCCGGGGTAGCTACCCGCGGCGTCAGGAGCGGGTGTAGTCGCAACTGCAGAAGGGCTGGGAGACTCGATGAAAGCACCGCCAGTACCACTGGTAGTAGCTTCAGCCTTGATAGTGGGAGTTGCAGCATCGCTTTCTTCGGGGGCAACACTCGTCGTGGCAGCAGTCTCAACGGGGCTTGCAGATGTGGATGTAGCGGCGGTAGTCTTAGCCGAAGACTGGGAAGCGGCAGGGGGATTGACAGATCCACCGTTGACACCACCCTTACCCCAACCGGTGACAACATCACCTACGACGGGAAGGTCGTGGATGATTTGGCCATTAGTCAGGACGGTGCCGAAGGCCGGGTCAATCTTGCAGTCCTTGGCATCGTTTAGGCCACCGGGAATCTGGGGGCATTGGTCCATGCCACTGTCACCAGCATCGCAAGTGTCGATAATGGTCTGTAGGGTGTTTTGGTCCCACCCAGAGATGAAATCACCGTGGGAGCTGTAGCCAGTAGCGTCGCCAGTCGCGAGAACGAAGGGCTGGGTCTTTCCATCGGGAGTCCAGTAGTCGTCGAAAAGAGGCGTGTTCCAATACACCTCGTAGAAGATGTGAGGAGTGTGCACCCAGCCTTCGGGGCAGTTCTGCTTGAAACCGACGTTGGAGGGGAATTTCATGTTGTTTTCGTGGTCATCTAGACCGGCTGCAGGGTTGTAGCACGAAGGGAAGTGAATATCTTGGCGCAGAGGCGAGGCGTAACCATCGCAAGGGTACAGAGGGAAACCGGCACCGGATCCCTTGTTGTTAGGATCTACTATACCAGCAGTAGTTCCATCCGAACCGACTGGGTACGACGGGGGGTTGTAGCTCGACCGTGGGCAGGTCCATTGCACGGCATTGATGGGGGTTCCGTTATCGGGGTCGAGGTTGAGGGCACCACCAGACGCGGGAGGCGATCTCGTCTTTGCATCACCGCTCAACATTTTGAGACCGACGGGGAAAGGCTTGATCTCATCGTCGGTGGCCTCAAAGAAGTAGTACACGTTCATGTAGAACAGGGGAACCTTTTGAAAGGTGCCATTTTTAGGGTCCTGGAAGAAGAGAGAAGGGATCCAGTAGTTGCTGTGGTCGTTCTTGATCTTGGCAGTTGTGCACTTGGAGTTAAGCAGCTGATCCCCCTCGACAGTGGCGCCGAAGTTGCTTCCTCCCATGATACCGTGGTAGTGACTGGCCTCAGCACCAGGGTTAACAACGGGATCTATGGGACCCTCGGTTAAGAAGCCATCGAAGTCGAATCGAAGAACGGCAAAGGTACGCGAGTCCTTGGCCGACGCCAGAGCGCCCAGAGTGGCCAACACGGTAGCGGTAGTGAATCTCATTTTTGCTTTTCTAGTGATTGATATTGGTCAATGTGTCAAGGAAGACGTTGTGTGGAAGGATGTCCCTGAAGAATAGGCAGACGGGAAGCAACGGTCTTCAAAAGAATGGAAGAGTTTCTCTTGTGAAAGCTGATACCGGAGCAGCGTTGAGGAATGTAAAATATCGCGACAGGCGAAGCCAGACTGTGGGAAGGTGGCTGGATATAGATTGTCAAGATGAGTGGCTCGCCACTATAAAGAATGGACCAAACAACAAAGGGTGTTTGAGGTTTAATGAATGAGGACTGAGCCGGCAGAGCACGGAAAGATTGAACAGAGAAAGGACTGTAAAAGGCAGAAGCCCGACACAACCAAATCGTCACGAGGAGTGAGATGAGATGGAGAGAAGAAAGGGAGAGCCTGGGATCAAGGCTGGGAAGATTGGAGGAGGTAATATACTTGTACGAAGGACACAGAATAGTGTACACTAGTACTCCGAATTATACCCACGTTACCTATAAGTACATACAGCACACTACACTACTACACTAGTAGCGTGGTAAGGTCTGCCATCTGGTCGGGAATCGAGAATGTGGCCGGGGGGGTCTAGCCGGATTTGCAGTCTACCTAGCAGGGCAGAAGCGGTGTCAGTAGTGACAAGGGCCAAAACCAGGATAGCCCCTGGTACTCGGCGATACGCACCATGTACCCTACGCATATTGGCTTACCTAGGTAGGTATACGTGCCTAATGTAGCCATGCAGATGCAGGGGTTTCCATGAACATTGCAGTGGCATGCAAGGGCGAAGAAAGTACCCAGGTACCCGTGCTACCCTTTTTCTTTCTTTCTTTCTTTCTTTCTTTCTTTCTTTCTTTCTTTCTTTCTTTCTTTCTCCGTTAATTTGTTTCGTTTCTTTTCTCGCTTTCTCTTTGATTCTCCCTCTCTTTACACCAACCTCCTTTCAAGTCAGATATTAGCGTAGGTACTTGGCCACCTCGAAGACAGAAAGTGAGAAAAGAATAGGCAGAGGATTAGTTCGTCAGAAAAGGTGCTAGTGATTATAGATGGATTACAAAAGGACATGAACTGAAGGAAAACCAAATTACCACCCAAAGGTGTAACCTACCTGCACTGTTAGACCTCACCGCATGATGGGGTTATCAGCCACACAGCAAGGAAAAGTGCTGTCTAAACAGGATTAGATGTTCGACTTGCCTTACCTCCATTCGCTGTGACCACGTTAAATAGGTAGCAGTGTATGTAGGTTACTGCAGTATTCTGTCATGAACACACCAGTTCGGACTCAGAAACCGGTTGTTTGGAGAGCAAACAGTGCTCTATACTATTGGTAAGCCACCTAACCTAGGTAGTCTAGTGTAGGGCGGTACCAGAGTTCCCAGCGCATTGGTGGCGCTGCCACGGGGAATGAACAAACGAACATGACTTGTGCTGGGGCGGGATCAAAAGATGGTGGATATGTGGCGCAATCTGAGACGACAGCTCGAGTCTTAGCAAGTTCCTTTTTAGCCCAGGTGGGTTTGGTGGATTGGCGGGGCCATTCCGGGACCACGATGTACTACTTATAAGTAAGATACTACTAACTCCCAGAGTAGCCGGCGCTAGAATCATTCTATACTACAGTAGGTACCTCCAAACGTGTACACGATGTTAGCATATCAGCCTCCTATTTCAGAGAGTTGGGCTGCTTATACTACCTCGAGGCATGTAGCAAGTACGATAGAGAATTTGGAGCCTGTTGTTTTTGCTATCACCTGAGTTACCTCTTTACATAGTATTGTGGTGGTGTATCTTATCAGCGGCATACCTCACCAATCGACTTTTAACACTCACTGCATCATTTGAAACAGAAACGTGGGCAAGCCAGCCAATGGAACGCACTTATTGACCTCTACCCCGGTCCATCGGCGCCAAAAAAACGCTGCAAGGTACGCTACATCCCTACACTGCAGTAATAGCTGCTGACAGCTGGACGCAAGGCACAGGTCCAATACCCCTGGCAACATCCTGGTAATACCCCTGAGATGATCCTTAGCGTGCCCACACCAGAATTGCTCTTTGTTTCTAACTCTACCAGTACCTCTATTACCTAGCTACCTACTTAGGTAAATCAATTCTGGTCTGCTTTAAGTTCATGTCGCAATGAAACATATGTACTAGTATGGAATTAACACTTTAACATTAACTTTTTGTTATGTCCTCTCTCTGGCCGAATTAGTGCAGTATGAAGATGGCGCCTTGACTTGCATCACACACTGCAGTACATTACTACTCCACGTCAACCTCCTATTTAGACTAACAAGGTAAACGCCATGCTGTAAGCCAAAATAATACGGATATAGACACATGGGCAGTAGGTAAACTACATAATACGGTAATCACCGCCCAACCGCCCGCCGCCCCCTTTCTACCAAGCATGTAAACGGCGTATGTAGCCATACTGAGTAAGTACTTAATGTAGCCAATGTGCCCACCCGCTTTCTCCTTCCCAGTTTTTTTTCCAGCTGCAACCCTTTCAAGTGAATCTAGGTACCTATGATGAAAACTCACCGGCATCGTCAGCAGATCATGATCGAAGTGAACCCCCAATAAATGCACCAACTTCAAAATTTTATTCATTTATTCTACTATACCTGGTGGTTTAAGATGGGGGCGACCGGTCTAGGTCAACCGTTAGCCTAGGCTATATTGTACTGTAATGTACTTAGTACCTAATGGTATGTGCCCGCCATCCCGCCTCCGGGTCCGATCCGATCAATCCATGCGCGGGCGATGCATAGTGAAAAAAATCTTAAATAGAGAAAAAACTTGGATGGCTTTGAAAATCCTACCCCTGAATAGGCAGGATCTGCTTAGCTTGGCTGGGGAACATTCCGAAACACGCTATACTAGCAGCGTGGATAGTGCTGGATTTGGATATACCCAGGTTATGAGTAGGTGCCTACAGTACCGAATGTGGTCTGTAAATAGTGTCGATCACTCGAGATCCAAATCCCACTTATTTCCGTATGATCATGATTCAAACTTGGTTGATTCCTGCCCGTTGACGCAGTGTGCTGTTGACGTGCATTCTTAGTGTACCCTACGACCAACAAATGTCAACTACACACACGTACATGTATGTAAACATTCATGATTAACCATTACCTGCACTGGCCCTCAATTACTCTATCCAAACATCACGAACCTGCCTCGGCTATTACGGGGTTTACACTACTCGATGCCTCCTTCGAATACCTAGGTAGTTCGAGGTAGTTCATTTTGACCCCTTGCCAAACCCATGCGGCTCTTCTCGGCCCTTCATCTCTTCGAATTACATTGACCAATTTAAAGCAACTAACTAACTACTAACAACTCGGTATCACTTAACAAGTAACATAACCTACTTACCTACCTAGGTTGAGTAGTGTACGTACTGAATTTATTGTAGGTTATTCCCAGTGATCCGTTACGGTAGTTGGACTGTACAAATATCGAGTGGGAGACCCGTTACATAATACTCCGGCACTGCTCCGGCTCTCCGCCGTAGTGTATGTACACTACAGTATGTGTTCATGGGGTCATGATATGATGATGTGGAAATTCGCCTCCGACTAGTATGTAATATAGATGATCACAACTACCCACCTACAACAAATCTTTCGTCAAATTCGTTGGCCCTGCCTAACGGAAAGCATGGTAATGAACACCGTACGCCGTGCTACGCAACAGGTATGCGTGCATGCATCACATTGGATGCACTTGAGAGGAAGAAGAAAAATTACGGGTGCATGGAACTGCGCAATCAAGGGACGGACGGGAAGGGGGGACAGTTGAACCAGAACCAAAGCAAGAACCAGGCCCTTGGCCTCTGAAAACCTGGTTCAACGTTGTCTTGTGTCTCTCTGTCTGTCTTAGTTTATTATTCACACTATCCTTTTGCGCGCGGCTGCTGACGCCATGTTGCTTTCCAATCAACAGTTTTTCAGCTCCCAACCACAACCGCCGCAGCTGAAGGGGTTGGCGATGCGCCGGAGGACTTGCGTAGCGAACCTCGAAAAATCCGAATAGGTATCTCCGGTATTCATGTCACGTTGCCATGCTTTCCAGGTAATCAGATTACCAAGTTTTCGCTTGTTTTCCCTTCCTATTTGTCTCTCTCTGTCTACCTCTTTTGGGTCGCTTACCACTGCCGAACGTCAATTATCAGGTTATTGGCGACCTAACGCATCACATCACATATCCATCGGGTACGCTTACACCAGTGCTCCCGCGAACATGCATCCAGCCCATCGGAGTAACGCCCACCTACGCCACGGCGTCATCGTCAGTATAAAGCCTCTTGGAAAGTCCTACATGACAACCCCTAAGCGTGCCCAATCGGCTCCCACGCACCTAGTTTAATTTTTTCGTTGTCACCCTCTTTCGGAAAAAAGGGTCACAACGTCACCCCGTTGAAACAGGAAAGCTGTTCTGCGGACGCAACAGCATGCATATTCTACTGCTACAGTTGCAACTCTTAGCGACATCCGCGTTGGCATTTTCTTGGAAATAAGATCAACCACTATGTGCTCGTTTAGTCAGTCCTGCATGATCGATCCTACCCAACGAACCCTTTCCGTAGATTCTAAGCTATGGACACGTGAATCAACCGGTTTCCAGGTAGTGTCGATCCAGATAAGGGTATCCCGCTTCAAGAGCAATAGCTCTCTATCTAGACATAGCAGCTTCCACCAGCTACCGAGATTAGACCCTGAAAAGTCCGATCAATAGCATCCAATTGCCGGGTGACGGGTAGTAGACCGGCCTGCCGAAGTGATCATGACAGAGATATCCTCAAGCTAGTGTCATTCCGAAACGGTAGTGTCGTGAGACTTTTCCCTCGAGTTGACCTAGGTAGGTCTTAGATAGAGTATGTTGTCTTCATTTCCGTAATAGTATCAACGAAGATCATTATCATCACATCGTCTACTAGGCGAAGAAAACACAGCCAGCCAGCCAGCCAGAGGTTGCCAGGTGGTGGTTTATTCACACGTGATATCAAAACGCCCATCGGACATCTTCACATACATACATGCACGTACACGAGAAAGGCTCTAACGGTCATTTGGAGTTTCTTATGATTGGATCCGACTTAGAAGTGTTTCCCCTCCCCCTTCCTTGAATCTGTCACTCGCCCCCTTTGTTCCTACACGCTGCACGGAACACGATGTGATGAGAGTGCATTAGTTCCAAAGGAGGCGATACTGCTGTCTCAGCCAACATACTGTCCCTAATGTCCGAGAGTAACTCGCCTCGCCAATTTCCCTCATGTGACAGCTGAGGGGACTCTCCGGACAAGAGGCGTAGACTATTTTCACGATAACAGCTATGTAAATAAACCTAATTTAGGCCGTTGAAGTGACGTAGTTAGACACATACCATTTGGCAGGATATGAATATGTGGAAATGGGCTTTAACCAGGAGAGAGCGATGGGTAGTGCTACTTAGTAGGGAAACTTCATATCATTTTAAAGTATAATCAATACTTCTAATATATATCGTACACACTAAGTGACATTTTAAAAAAGATAATGTCCCCATGAACGTCACACACACACACACCCTCAGCTATACGCCTACTATGCAATATGGATACAGAATACATACGATATCATTACAGCTTTTCAGCCACTCGTAATCTCCGGTCTCCAGGCGAGACTGACCGGTAGTTTCTAGCGTTTTATAGCTTCACTCGGTTTTTCATGCTGAGTTGAGGAACATAACCCAACAAGCTGAGAGTAAAACATTTTTAAATTAAATATCTACCCATGAACCCCAACGCCCCCTAGAAAGGGATATTTTTTTTCATTTCTCGAAGGCGCATTAACCGACGAGGCAGTATTCCCATTAACGACTTTTACCTAACCGCCACGAGTGAGTACAGAAACAAAATACCTAGACACAAGCTACCCAAAGCTAGAAGTCAAGTAAAAGATCAATCAAACCCTCAGGTTCCTCAAAAAAGTCCATAACAACAACTCCAAGCCTCTCCCCCTTCAACTCCCTCAGCAACCCTACCAACCTCTCATTAACACCCCTTACAGCCGGGGGACCTAGATCCCCGAGCCCACCGCCGGATCCGAGCGCCATGACCTCGGGATACACGGGCGGATTCACCTCGACGTGCGTGCCCGAGGTGAAGGTCACGAAGAGGCTATCCGGGTGCTGCTCCGTGGTGGCCTGTCGGAGGTGGGCTTCGACGGCGGTGAACTTCGCATCGATGTTCTCTGCCACTGTCGTGGAATTGTCCGGGTGATAGAAGTCTTCGATGAAGGCTGTCCCGGCGTCGGCCGCGGTGGTACTGTCGTTGTAAACGAGCGCGAAACCACGGGAGTTATCGATCCATTTTCCTGGTGCCATGTGTAGTCCTGGTATGGTGTCCTCGACCTCGGGCGGGAGCATGTCTAGGTCGAACCGGCGGAATAGTACTGTATCATATCATTCTGCGTTAGTAATCCCCAGTGAAGCAGGACTAACTATCATCTTAGATATGTAGAAAGCTTTGGAATATTCCCAGCTTAGTAATTCCACCCTACCCCCCTTCAATCAACAAGAGTAGCTCCGAGGATTAATGGTAAATAAGATAGAGAGATAGAGAGAAGACTAACTCACCAATCTTCCCCCTAACCTCACCCAACGTCCCCAACACCCCCCGTCCCTGATCCACATACCTCCCCGCAACCTCAGAAGCAAGCGCATCAACCAACAACCACTGCACGCCCGCATCGCTCGTAGCATTGACCCTCGTGCCCCTCTCATACTGGAAACTAAGCAGCACCATCTCCTCAGGATGTTCATCCAACCAGGCGTAGAAGCCAAAAAGCACATCCTCGAGCCCCGCGGACGCAGAAAGCAGCGCGGGGCCATGCCAGAAGACGAGACGCGTGCCGAGCGGGTCGAGCGCGAACCGCAGATCGAAGAACCGGATCCCCGCCTCGAGGGCGTCTAGCAGACTTCTGCGCTGACATCTGTAGACGCGCGCCGGGTTGGGCGTTACGCTCCCGTCGCACCCCGTCATTGACCCCGTGATCCCGTCCTGCGTCGTCTGCGTGTAGTTCCACGTCGCGGCGTCGTGGGTGCCCGGGATAGTGAGATGCGCCACCGGCATCGAGTCCGGCAGCCCCGCCATCCAGCGCGCGTACTTATTATACCCGTAGCCATGTCCGTGGCCGTAGGAATTGGTCGTCGCAGAGACGCTGTTGTTGTTATTGTTATCCTCCCATCCGCCGAGGACGTCGCGCGCGTCCCGTAGGACTTTGTCCAGGGCGGATTGGCCCAGCTGTGGATTTCCACTACCGCTCGCGACGGCGGCAAGCGCAATATGCGCTATGAGATGCGTAGATGCGCCCGTTGAGAAGCGCATGTTGTAATCCGACCTACATATAGTAAGTAGGTAGGTACTTTATGTAGAGAAGCTCTCGCTCTCAAGTGAACTGGGAGTCCCGGGTACCTTACCTTATTCTCTCACAGGAAACTGCACTCTGACCATAGTACAGTATGATAGAGCACTGTGGTACTTACATACCTGGTGGCGGAGGGGCTCACATAAACTCTGGTCCTGCTACATGTCATAATCCCCGATCTCCCCTTCCTTCCACAATCCGTAGATTTAAATCATGCTGTCACGTCCCGCCATCGTGTATTGTGATTGGGTGTTTTATGCATCTTTGAAGTATTATAGAAAACATCCACCTTTTGGATGCCATTTTTGGTCTACCAGTACAATAATCCTAGGGCTGCAAGTACCTCTACACTATACTAACCTAGATGCATGCTTTGGTTATTCTTTCATCGATTACCCCTCGCTCGGTGTATACGCATGTACAACTATCTAGATAGTCATGGTGCGCTGACCTCACAGACTAAACTACCTAACCCAGGTATTGTCTCTTCCTGAGATGTCCGAATTAGTTTCGCGTCACAAGATGCCACCCGTCCAATCCAACTGCCATTTCTTTTTTGCACTAGGACTCAATTACCATGAATCTCGTTAATGCTGCTGCACTGTTCCACGTCTTCTGCCGAACCTGAATTTTTTTTAAACCATCTCGCTGTACCACAGGCCAAGCCGATCCCAATTTTTAGGCGTCTTGCGACAGTATCTACCAGTGCGACGGCGAAGCTCCACGTAGACTTGGCTACTTATTTAGGCTTCGTAATATCGAAGAACTCCTTGAGTCCTTGCACTATGACCTCCACATTCATGTTCACCAAGGGCATCTTGTCGTAGCTGTCCTCTTTCATAATGGCCACGAGCGCTAGATATTTGTCTACCTCGCGTAAGATGATCGGTTTGTTGCCGTCACTTAGCACCATGCAGCTCTCCGCCCAGTTTGATGCCACCTGATCCTCGATCTTCTGACTCCAAGGTGGCGCCTCGAGTGCCTCGCGGTATTTCTCCGAACGTGGCCAGCTACCATAGACCTCCGTGACATCTATTATGACATCGATGTAGTCGGAGCAAATCTCGTAACTCGTCATGTCGGCTGGCGCGCTATCCGTCGCAATGTAGATCTTGGATGTCACGTCGAAGAGGTACGCCTTCTCGAACCGACACGTACGGCACAGGTTGGTCAACATGGCCTCCAGTATTCCGAGGCGTGGGATGAGCTTTTGTATGACCTTGCTGAAGGCCTCGAATATACTGTGATTGTAGATGCTTGTCAAGTGAAACGTCACGGGCGCATTCTCAAATCCATGGTCCGAGAGCTCGTCTTGAATCCGTATGGTGATGTCCCTCTGGATATCCAGCTTGTAGTCATCCGACAGGCCATCCACTTTGTGTATGAATACCTCAATCTTGATGTTGGGGTAGGTTTGCTGGAGGTTCAATATGGTTACGTTAAGACGAGCTACGGCCTCCATGTAATCGTCTTGGGCATCGATGACCCAGATCAGGGCCCCAATCTCTCCGAACATGGCATCCATGTCGAATGTCGGGTTCTCAAAGATATCGATTTGGCCTGGGAAATCCCAAACCTGAAAGTCCATAAACGAGCTAACAAGACATTCAAGTTAATGTCAGATCTACGTGCATCCGCCTGCTAGGTCAACTTACGGCAATTGATCTTTCTGGATTCGGGCCGTGGATTCCAAAAACAGCGTTTCACTAGGTGGAAGTTTGTGGAAGACCACGCTCGAGATAGATGACTTGCCGCTCCTACAATGCTTTAGCCGACTAATTTGAATGCGCCAAGGAATCTACAACCATACCGTCTCTGACCCATCAGAAGTAGTCTCGGCTTGCCCTTCGCCGGTGCATCGGGGGATTGTTCGTTGGGCTTGGCAGCCATGGTCTTCTGCTGCCTTTGCTGGTTCTGTTCAAACAAGCGCGTCAGATTCATTTGAGCTGGAGTAGGTGCATTTTCTTCGGCTTGAGCCGATTCTTCGTTGTGAGGTCCGAAGGAGACATGCCGTCCGCGAAGCCGAGAGGTCATATTGCTCGCGGAAGTAGGTGGAAATGGTTTCAAAACGCAATAGGTACTGTGAGACGCTTGTCTGGATGACCGAGTGTGCAAGAGTTTTAGAGCGTCAGGGCGGTTCTAAAGTCGGGACAGATGCCTTTCAAATCATAGTGGCTTCGAGTAGCACGGGTTTTATTCCCTCGTCGAACATCACCACTCAACCCGGCGGCCCGGTTTCTTTTTATTTGTACCCCGTCAGTCGGGGAAGAGATTGGTAGGGTAGCCGATCTACAAACGATGTTGCGGGTCACCAAACCCACTGCTTAGGAAGACGAGTGTCACAGATGACAAGAACGGGATGGCGCATCCGGGGTTGAATCAGATACAGCTGCAAATGAATAACACGAAGAGTCGTTGGCTTCCTGGATGAGCGCAGTGGTTTGTTTCAACTCGGGCATTCACCGTGGTTGAATCGTGGAAGTGGCTAGACCGGGTTTCGTCGCTGATCTCACCGTCGCACAACTAGCAGGTGATTAAAGATGATTATGTCGGGACGCCGTAGTGGTGAGCGGGCTTGCAATTACTGGGCTGAGGTCCCTACCACGAGGGTTGCATGGTTGGGTTGTGCCAGGATTTTTGTAACGATGGGCGAGAAGAAGCTCGCGGAAACGACCGGCACGAGACAAGCCAGCGGTGAATGGGGCCTTGGCTTCCATAGAAGTGAAAGGAAAGGAAGGAGCTCGGCGGGATTATAAAGGGCCATTTAAACCAAGCGGTGAAGTATATATGGCGTATATGTATGTATGTGTTGGCGAGGCATGTCGGAAATGACGACGATGACGACGATGATGAGAGAGGCACAGCGCGGGATGAGAGGTGGTAAAATTTCAAACAAGAGAAAGATGCATACCGGGGCAAGGAAGGTGGTGGAGTGAATGAGAGGAAACAAAAATTATCTGATCTCACCTCCATCTTGTGCGAATGATTGACCGGAATGACAGACAAGACCGGGCAGGCAGGCAGGCTTGCCGGGATGATCAGAAGCTGATTTGGTGGCTCAGCAAACGCGACAGCCCGACGATCCCCTGTACCGTGGCATCAGATGGTCAGGATACCCGGCCGGCCTCAGGCAGAGAGCGAGAATAGCGCGATGCCTGATCTCGTCTTTCGCTATAGCCTCTGAGTCAGCTCGGCTGTATGTATCTGCCATGTGTAATTGAGTACCAATGTAGCAGCTGAGCTTACTCACCTTCAGTCGTACCACGGAGCGGCAGAGGCGACGACAGCTCCCACTGGCTGCCACTGGGTACACGGAACGACGACGGGGCCAACAACTTGTCTGCCACTGGGCTGCCCAATGCTGTGTCGAGCTAATAGCAAGGATGATGACACCGGCGATTCTCGACTGCCCTGTCTCTATTCGACGGGCGATAGGGTGTATTCTTGGCCTTGTGGTCCGCACACGGACATGTCTCTGGCGACCATGTGCGTAAATGGACCGTGTCTCAGAGACGTTCCGGGCTGGAGCGAATGGGTGATGACGGCGGTTTCGTCCGTCAACTGAGATGCATCCGCCAATGGATTAGTCGTCCGGCAAATAAGCCGATGATAAGAGCGTGAGTGCGGTTAGAGATTGGGCAAGATGATACTTAGTAGTCGCCAGAAACGCCACAACAGAACCGCGCGATTCGAACCGGTATTCAAGACTGGCGATCGTTGTGCGATTAACAGAGATGCATGCTTAGGAGGACCTTGAGCTGCTGCTCGATATTGTTGTGAGTGGATGAGGGGGTTAGTTGGTAGCGCGTATGTATCCTACCTAGTATAGCCAGTATACCTAAGCAGTATAGAACCCCGCCAGCCGCCAGTCCTCACCGACAGCAGCTGTAAAGTCTCCACACAGTGTTTCTCTCGGGACCCGCAAGACTGTATTATAGCCGTTAACCTGATATCAATAGGCACTGTTGACCGTGCCCTGCCCAGGCTGCCCTGATGCGTGATGCCTGGGAATGAAGCTTAGCTCGACCTCAAAACATGGCCAACATCACAGAATTCGCTCACATCAAACAGTGGCGGGCTAGGATAGGTCGACTAACGTGGGCATTAAAGACTCGAGCAATGTATAATCTAGATAGATGCTAATTAGCTGGCTACTGACCTGGCTACCGTCCCGACTACATTCTAGGTCCGTGTACAGGAATCGTATGGTAGGGGGTTTTCCTTGCTGCCAACGCTGCACTGCAGCTCAGCCAGCAATAGGCGGTTTTGATGCGCCCACGAATGCACAATTCCGACTCCCAAAAATCTCGTATAAACTCCCGGTGTCTTAGGAGAGTGGCATAACTCTCGTTTACTGCAGCTTATTCTCAGCGTGCAGTGCAGTGCACCATGGTGCCTCCAGCCCATGCCTGCTAACGTGGCTGTGAAGACATGATTCTCATCCGGACGGGGGCATTCGTCATTCCACGTATAGGATGGCATCTCTCACTTGTCAGGTGAAGTCTTAGTTCCAAACAATGCAAATCGAAAACTCTTGCGACGCGGAGCATCTTTCCGTGTATTCAGTTCATCCCCTTGACCCGTTTTCTCGTCATCTGGCGGTGTCGGTGGCACCTCTGGGATCGTCGCTATGCGTGTTGTCTCTCCCGAGTTGCTTGGTGAAGGGGTTGGTACGTTCCCTGAAAGGTCGATCATCGAGTGTGACTTGAAATTACCTAGAGACTATATGCAACTTAGCCCAGAGTCCCCCAGGACGTTCCGTCCGATCCACATGTTCCCTTCCTATGAGACTTACCTTGACGCTCTTCATAATCGCCCGGCCGGATTTAGACGGCTTTCTAAACACGCCAGACTTCTGATCGACATTATCTCTACCTAGAGACTCAATCTCTGCTGCGAGCGTCTTGCCGCCAATGGCCACGTTTTCCTCGGGAGTGGTCTCGAATCGGATGTAGCTGCGCGTGGAGACGACGCCGAGTGTTTCATAAAGATGCCGCTGGATCAGGGAAGCGTTTCTTCTGTTCGTTGCCGGCTGGAGCAGGCTAGGTAGCGCGTGTATGGCCAAGGTGCATGCCGGTTCACAGGTACCCCCAAACAGCATGCAGATGCCATGGTGGAGGGTGATAATGATCGAGGACATTGGCCGTTGATATCTGTTGGATAGAGTGTAGGCCAGGTCCGTGATGAATGCAAACTCGTTGTGTATGATGACGTTTGTCTTCAGCTCGGCGGTAACCGTGGCCTCGTTGAGGATACGAGCCTTGACCGGATCATCCCCGCGGTCGGGCCCGGCGAATTGAGACTCGAAATAGGCGCTCTTCTTTCTACTCACATCTGGATGAAGTTGTGACTTGCGGCGCCCAATCACATCGCCGGGAAGGGGACGGTCAATGCTGCGCATAACGTTGTTGCCTTCTACAAGCACAACATCAGGTGGTCCTGATTGGAGGGCTTTTCTCTGGGCAAACGAAGGGCCAACCCGAGGTGGCTTGTTGCGTGGTGAATCCGGGCGCCGAATGCCTGCAGCGGCCGAAGTAGAGTTATTGGTCGACTTGCGAAGGGGGTTTTCAAGCATGATTACCATTCAATTAGGCTTCAGCTGGGGAAGGATATGTGGTATACCGGTCCTCCTTGTTTACTAGCAAGCCGTCAGGTAAGTTGCAAGGTACTGAATATGTCGTGGCTGTGATGAGAATGGTGAATAGGTTGGCCGTATATTAAGTTGTAAGCGAATGAATACTTAATTGACGGCGTGAGGTGTATGTGAGGGTCATCCGGCCCTGGTAGGTCCTCGTTGTCTCGTATGCGGGCCCAAAACCGAGTGCGTATATGAGGGTAAAGAATGATGAATGAATATTGCGTAAGTAGTACGAGTGACTGTCTCTCACTTCACAAAGACGGATAGGTGAGGAAGGAATGATGATACGTCTGGCAGTTATACCGACAAGGATAAGACGTGGTTAATGTTGTGGAAATGTATGTATGAGACAAAGTTTCTTGGTGAAACAAACGTGTGTGCTTCGAATACACGAGTGCAGAGGAGAACGAAGGAAAGATGCCGGTTTCCTTCCTTTCCTCCCAGCTTCCCAGGGAGGCAGGTAACTACAAGACTAGGGACTTAGTAGATAGGTAGATAAGTAGGTAGGTAGTCAGGTGGGCAAGTGGGCAGGTGAATGCCCTGACTCGTTTGCCTCTCTGCATCAAACAACACAGTTTGAAGGAGTGCAGACGGGAGTTGGCGTTACACGTTACACGGAGATGGCATCTTTGCTTACCTACCTAGGAAGTCTGCCACCTGCGTTATGTTTAGGTCGGTGATATAATGGATACCTGCATGTTGGATATATAAGGACATACAGATGTACCACAAGGATTCGAAGATGATATGACGGTTGACAATCTAGACAGCCGCATGTAGATTGCGGCTGTTGGTAGGGGGCAAACAACGAACGGAAACAGAGCGAGAAAGCGAGAGAACATGGAGATTCTGTATATATATAGAGATAATAGATAGCATAGTCGTAAGTTGATTGTCTATCTGCCCTCGCTTAACAACCCGGCAGTTGTTATCATGACTTACAATTGAACCATTGAGAAGATAAGTACTTTGCCGCCCCCTCCACATCTGCCAGCGAACACTGAGTGAAAATGCATCGTTCAGTGTCGATGTCGTGTAGATACTTTCCAACTCTGTCTAGTTGTGAGTCGCATTGGCCTGCAGGTATTTTCAATACTGTAACAGTGATGATAACCCATAGGACAGAACAGGAGAAGGCTGCAGATGAGGCAAAGGCTATGTAAGTTTAGACTGGCCAGTTTGCTTGCTTGGCTATGCTACTACCTACCTCTATAGAGCTTAGATGGGTACTTAGGTAGGCTGATAGAAAAGGACACAAAGAAGGTAGATAGGTACGCTTGGACACAGTCGATGTGGTACAATGTTTGAGACCCGACGTCAGATGGTAGCACCGTCACTCGAACCAGTCGATATGAAGCCCACGTCTGCTGTAGCCAAACTCGACGGGAGCAGCCAATCAACTAACTTACCAGTAGCGAGGTTGGTCGCTTTATATTACTATCAGGAGCTCTATCAAACCCCCACGCCCGTCTTTATAGTGCATCGCTCACCTCTATTTATCAAGTTCGAAAGCATCAATACTCCTCCGTACAGAGCCGGAAAATAACAATCAGCCGACTCGCTCCAGCATATTGACGTTCGGATGATTACGGCGGATACAAATTCTTTACTACGTACCTAGGTAATATACACTTCAAACGCCGCCTGAGAGATCCCGGTACGGTACATTTTCAAGCTATGGTTCACGGACCAAGCCCCCCCCCACATTCTCGGCGATGGCCACCAATTAGCTAGAAGGTGTATGATGTCTCTACACAAGCGACAAGTACGAAGTATAGACGCTAAGTTATTTATTTCACCTCTTTTCCACACTTACATGTGTTGATTATCCACCTCATCTAGGCAGCATGAAGGAAGTGGAGCTGGTGCCTGTGAAGAAATCCCTGTCCTCGTACACTACGCGACCTTTTCACCCCCGGACTCGGTTCCCAGGATCCGGCCCTTCCATGCCGGGAAATTAAGCTTCGTGAAAAATTTCCACGATTTCGCTCGCGGCTCTTCACGTCACGCTATTTTCGCAACCAGGCTACTTAAGTAGTCATAACCTATGACCTAAAACCAGAGCACTAACCACCTACTGCTTTAGTCTTGGCGGGATATCCTGCCTAGTAGGCTGCCATGCCCCGACCCTGTCCGGAGACGCACCATCGATATGGAAAACAGCGGTCTACACTACTTAGTAAGTAGATCATTGAAAACATGACGGCGACGAAATGAAGAAAGGTGAGGTAAAGGGGTCAAACATAAAAGGGGAGAGTCTCCCACCATCGTTTTGTAAATAAAGGTATAATCATCAATCACATCTCCAGCTGTTGATTCCTCAGATAAATCTAATATATATCCCATCAATCAACCAATCAAAATGCAGTTCACTACCCTCCTCGCCCTAGCTCTGCCCCTTGTGGCCGCCATCCCCCAGGTAACTTGACTCGAGACAAACTCATCTGAATTGTCGTCCACAGCAATGGCTAACTTTGCCCAGGCCACCCCAACAACCAGCAGTGCTGCAGCCACCTCAACTGCTGATCTGGAGGCCATCTGCGAGGCGCAGGCGTACGGCTACAAGCAATACTGCCCCCAGTGCCTCCACAACTGCGCCGATTCGACCGTCCCGGACCAGTGCTTCTACAGCGTCTTCACCGTTGTCAACGCCTACGAGTCGGACTGCGAGGCCCACGGCGGCTCCAACTGCGCCAGCCAGGCTATCAACCAGTACTGCTAGGTCTGAGGTGCTTGGAAAGAGAAGCTGATTCTGAATTCGGAGCTCTCATGTCTTCGACGATGACGAAGTGGAACTCAGCACATGAGTGGGAGAGGGTGTAAGACCCTAAGAGAAAAGATGGAGGGATTGGTAGAGCTGAGAGGATCTGAGGAGAAAGAATGCCCCAAGAACGCATTTTTAGCACGCTCTTGAATTTCTATCTCAACCCCGAGAGTTAGGAGACGCGACAGGGTTCAATTTACAAGGTGACGCTCTAAGCTAATCCTATTCTTCGGAGCCATAAAACACTGTCTGTTCGCGATGTAGTCCAAGTCCGCCAATGAGTTCCTAGCGGCGGCTGCTTGGGGTTGATACGCCGAGACTAACACCTGAAAGGAATGTGTGGACCAAATCTATAAACAAGCCTCGACTACAAATTTACGGGACAATGTGTATGAACATAATAGGGCTTCTACAATAGCTCACATAAGACTTTTTAGATTCTACTCTTTGTTTCTCATCAATAGAACGAATTAACAGTTCAGATTGGTATTCGAACGTATAGGAGCCCGTGATTGATTGATTTCATCATTTACCTTGGCTCGTAACTCATCTTCGATTCACGTGTATCATTTCATTTATTATACAACTTAATCCCCATAGTGAGTCGTTGCGGACGAATCCTCCACTGACTAATCGCCTATCATCAAGAAGCCCAGTCCTCCGCCCAGACGACCTTATAGTAAATTGATAATGTTTCGAGGGCTCTTCCGTCAGATCTAACACTCGCCGCGGAGGGTGTTCTGATAATTCAGTACGGCTTATAATATAAGCCAAGTCCTAAACCCGTGTCGCGCGTCCAAGCCATCATGAAAACGCATCCACACTTCACGACAAGGCGGGGCTCAAGCTCGGCTTGCGAGCCGGGACGAATGCCCTCGTCTTCCGCTCCAAGCTCATCTGGAAGCCGGCCACCATGAGGGTGATGAGCTCGACGGGGATGAGGATCACGGACAAGTACAGTGCAGTCTGGCTCTGCTTGCACAGGGTGCCAAAATACGGCTCCATCTTCATATTGATGTAACCCCACTGGCAGCTCCAGCTCTGCAGGGTGTCGGCCGTGGTAGAGGCGTTGACGGCATAGAAGAATGCGATACCAATTAAAGCAGCGACGAACCCGACGAAGGGCGCCATGAAGGTTATTGAGGTGTGCACGAGTGTTTGATTACTAAGCTGGAGAGAGAACAACTATGTTAACGTATGAAAAGGAGAGAATCGGAGCAGCTAAACCCACCATCTTGACTTTGCTAAATATGAGGGAGACAAGGTTCGCCAGTATTATGACTGAGCTCCCTACGACAAGGGCCACGGTGGGGCGGAGATCGAACTCATCCGGCCACAGAGCCAGGTTGAAGGCGCTCGCTACGTGGGTGTTGTTGTACACCATAAGCGCGTTGGCAGATGTGCCGAGGATGGTAATACCGCTGACGAGGGCGAGAACAGTGAGGCCCACGCGAACACCATTCAGGAAATGAATAGTGCCCTGTTGCCGTTCGTAGGTAATTTCTCGAGGGTCGACCTCGAAGTTCGAAGCAGACGCCGGGCCCTTTTGTTCGAAAGACATTATAACGGAGAAGAAGAGAGATGAGTAAACAGAAAGACCCAAAGACCAAAGGACCAAAAGAAGTGAAGCGGTAGGAGAGAAGCGTGAGGCAAGAAAGGAGTGTGTCGAAAGTATATACGTAGCGAAGAGAAAGTCAGTCTACCGTAGAGACAGGAGAATCGAAAAGAAGCAAATTGGAGATGGTGAAGAAAAGGGACGATGAATGTTGTCCACTCGGACAGCACGAACGACGGATCGAGTCGATTAATGAATGAAGAGCAGGCTCGTAGCCGCCGAAAGATGGTCAACATTGCACCAGCATATTGTCTTGGGGCCGATGAGACACTGCCGGGGTGTTGAAAGGGAGAGAGGGCTAAGGATAGCATCGCGAGTGACACTTTTGACCTTTGACGGCAGAAGGTGTGGTATCTAGCGATGCGCCTATGCACGCATCTTGCGCCGGGAGACCAGTGAACAGGCCGGAAGCTGGGGTCTAGCGCGGAGGGCTGGTAAGTCTGTAAGTCCGGGTGTGTTTTTGGGCGACGATGCAGCATTCTGGAGGTGCAGCTCGATCACGGATTGGCCGAGCCGTACCGTGACGGACCTAGGGACCCAGCTTGGGGGGCATCACCGGCGCTTAGGCGAGAGACGCTGCCAGGAGCATGGGCCAATGAGAAGACTGCAGTACCGCCCAATTCGGCGTGCCAGTCAGGTAGGTAGTCCATCTCGCCTCTTACGCTAAATCTAGGCTAGCGCAACGAAATGCCGGTGTTTCTTGCAGCTTTCATCCCTTCGACACTACGAAAGTGAGATGCCTTGTGTAAGATAAAACGATCGATAAGACCAGGTGCTTATTAGGTCTTCAAGCCTTTGCTCTACAGTAGGTATCTACGGTTGTATCGAGCCCCCCACTCCTGTGGACGTATAGATAATGCAAAAGGTGTATAGGCGCTCACCCCGAGACAACCTGTTCAGCCGAGACGCCAGTCGATAAGCCCTTCAATTGGCATTACGCGGCATTATCTATAGCAGGTACACTCTTCCGTATTGATAATCAATACATGAGTGTAGGATATCATATCATATGTGAGGTTGTGTCATACACCTCTCCAGGACAGCTTGGGTAGGATGTGTACTATTGTTAATGGATGCCGTGCATTAGATTCTTCTCCATTCTAAGCCGCCCAGTTATCACCAAGAGTTACTTACATGTCTACGACTTGCTGTAATAAAGACTTAAATAAGCACCGTAAATATAAAATCGATAAATAGGTGAAGATGATTACCTCCACATGCAAGCCAATAGCTGTAAAAGACCCGTCATAATTACCCTGCAGAGACCCCACGAGACAAGCTCGGTGTTTACTATGAATTCGGTGGTTCCAATAGATTCGGCATCAAGTTAAACATATCTACACTTATACCAACACTACTATATAGAATAAATCCCCTACGCCTTCATTCAGGTTGTAGACATGTAACATTTATTATAATCGAATACTGTGATGATATTCATATGCACACAAAATTAAAAGTACTTCAAAGTTAGAAAATAGAAAGAATTTAGAATGATTAGCTAGAATTTTTCGAATGCTAAATAGAACATCCCGGAGGGAGAATTCTTCGTCTTTGTCACAGCATTAGCCGACTTACCTATCGTCATCAAAAGCATCCCCAGTCACATGTATCAATAGATGTATCAGCTATCTAGCACGCGGCTCTCGGAGACAATCCATATGTGCCATCAGAAGAGGGCTAAAAGGGTAACGGAATACTTAATGCACGACTTGAATTCGTTTACGGATACGGTGTACACTTTACGTTACTTTGAGTTTCAGAAGTACTCCAAGAACCGAAGCCTTCTCTGCTCGTCGGTCATCTTCCCAAACTCCTCTACTTCTTTATCCTTGACAGATAGAAACCACTCGACCAAGTTTTGGCCAATCCTAGTCGTCATAGCATGATCACTCCTCAAATAATCCAACGCTTCTTTAAACGTGATAGGCATGCTCTTGGTTAAACCATACTCCACCCGCCTTTCTTCGTTCATAGAGTCGGGAAAGAATTTACAATCCTTCCAAACCAACTTCGTCTTACTACCCAGGCCGTCTAATGCAGCAAATATAACAGCAGCGACGAACAAGTAGGGGTTCGCGGTGCCATCCATCATCCGAAACTCCCAGAGGCATTCACCGATCTTCCGCACCGGCAAGTCGCGATTATCTGTGCCGAACCCGATCCACGCACCCGCGGCACCGCTGGCGGAACGAACGTAGCCGTCATAGTTGGCCATTCCAAAGGCGCAGAGTGAGCCCATATGACTGAGGATGGCGGCAATAAACGTGTCTGGCGATACGCGGTCCGGCTCAAGGCCACCGAGACGATTGGCGATGCCGGCAAGATACAATTCTGGCGTTGGGCACCCCCCTAAAAAGGATCCGGGGCCGAGGTCTTTCGGATCATAGAAAGAAAGGTGAAGGTGCAAGCCATTGGAAGGCCCAGCTAGTGTCGGTTTGGGAGTCATAGTGGCCTTGAGATTCCGACGTACGCAAATGGTGCGAATAGTTTCCTGGGCTAGAACCAGAGAGTCGACGGCTTTCAGTGCGCGCTCGGGGGCAAGCGCAATCACCATCTGATCGTTAAGCTTTGCATGGTAGTGGTGAATTTCGATAGAAGACTTCTCGAGGGCGTCAACAATCTCTTCAATGAGGTCTAGCATCCCGGCGCGTAAGCCAGCTGCACTCGAGTGACCAGTCAACCGATCTACGGGCTCGATGACCTTGTTTGACGAATCTAGGAGCACGAATTCGATCTCAAACCCGATCCAGACCTTTGCATGCCATTTTGCCTTGAGCTGGTCGAGGGCCCGTGTTAACAGCATGCGCGGACATTTGTCAAGCTTTTTGTCAAACTCTTTGTCAGCATCCTCTTGAGTCACGTAGCACATAATAGCTGCGTGATCAGGCTTAAAGCCGCAACGGCGAATAGAGGACCAGTCAGGGGTCAGAGTCCATGTCTCGTGGTAATCGCTAAGGGAGAAGAATTTCGGGGCTGTAGAAATAGGCACGAGCATGCTGCTCTGGCCAAGCCGTACGGTTTCGCTACCACTAGCAACTCGCAGGGCGCGGGCCGCGGGGATGAATCGGGCGCGCAGGACGCCGGAATAGTCGACCCATTGGAGTCTCACCGTCTTGATACTGTTCGTCTCGAGGAACTCTTTCAGCTTCTTCTCCCCCTCCGACATGGTATCGCAGAAGCGGGGAGACGGGATAACAGCCTGGGAATAAAACATGGCGAAAAAAGCTCGAATTCTTCTAGACACTGGGAAATAGCGAGACGCCTAGAACGTATGAATGAGGCTATCCTCTTCCCAGTCTAAATGCAATGTGAATAGTGTTTTGTAAAAGAGTCACTTGAGTAGGTAATACCTCTACGTCTCATATGGGTTGGGAGAGATATTATGAACAGGCACGTGTGCGCCAACATGCAGCTCCCGCCTTTCGGTCGAGTGTAACTACTGTACCCGGGACGTTCAAGCAAACAATGGCTGTGTAACAGATAGGACAGGGTGGCTGGAGGGGGTATGTTTGACAAACACTATCTATCCCTTGCTTCTGAACTCCCCATGTCCTTTGGATAACAATACCCGTTCACCATTGGGAAGGCTTTTGCCCAATAGCTAGCAATACAATTTTAAATCTGAAGGCCTATTGATTTTCGACATTATCCAAGACTGTCAACAAGCCTTAGATTAAGTCAGGACTGAATAGCTTCGTTGAGATGATTTAAGATTTGAAGTTGCATACACCTTCCGTACAATATTAGACATGAAATCATAGTCGAAGAACGTAAAGATAGAATGGACAAAGCCTGGTTCGGTCATTTAATCCCAAGTTCTTATTCATGTTGTTTAGAAAATATCTAGGCAAGCTTGACATAAACGCCCGCAATCACAGTTTTGAAGAGCCTATCGCCTACGCAAAGTGTACCTCGTCAACCCTGAAATTGTTGCCATCAAATGGTACTGTTTAAGGTAGGTAGAATTACTGGCCGAGGTTGGTATCAAGAAGGTCACCATCTATGAGAGAAACAGGAACCGTATTCATACTGACTACCTACCTTACCTACCTACATAGTATGCTCTAGCTATAATAGCGTAGCTGAGAGCATGCAGGGAACAGTCGTCCAAGTCAATCCCTGATGAAAATGAAATCTTGACCAACATCTCCCTGGCCACCCCAAGAGGTTCGATAACGAGATTGCTTTTATAATGATGATATCGATATCACGTTTCAACACACCCGACTAAACTTGAGACGACTCATATATTCAGACGGAGGTTTGCTCTAAGTCGGGTTTACGAAATCGCATACCTTCCGTCTCCCACATGTCGAATTGTAGAGCAGAGAACCTGGAACCATTTAAAATGATATATAATAAAGAGATATTTATTAGTATGTAATTTCACATGACCAAAGTGATTACCTAGGTGAGGTGGTTAGCTTTTCTCACTTATCTTCTCTGCGCATATTGTCAATAGCTCATTAGCTCGGATATGGTTGATCAAGAGCGGGAAGCGACCTAGATGCTATACAATCTGTCTTATAGAGCATACTTGAACTGTGCTATATTTCCGCAATTTGTCAATGTATTTATATAATATATAAGGATCGTATTAAGGTTGAGACTGTATATTGTATTGGGTTTTGTAGTGTGGGGGTTGATTTAGCTTACCCACCAGTGGGTACCCAGACACCTACCTAGATACTTCTATGTACTTAGGTACCTAGGTACCTATCTAGGTACTGTACGTCACCCATAAACGCGACCGCTAGCAGATGGACCCACCCTCTCGTTTAATGGACTTCTCTTTGACGCGACTTGGTAACCCGCCTGTTACCCAAGCCTTATATCTTATACAATTCACAGTCAAGCGTACTCACAACGCCCTCAACCATTCTGTAATCGCCGGCATGATCTGACATTTACTCGTAGCTTCAATTGGACATGCTGCACTCGCCACCCACCTCGGATACTGTCGACAATGCTGACAACGCCCGCAATGCCGTCGATATCGGTTCCTTCAACTCGTCACGGCCATTTCATGGCCTGGTCCTCTGCTGCACGAGCATCGAGGCCGACCAACGTGTAAGCAGTTGCTTGATATTATGGTCTTGACCGATGCGCCGACTGATGCTTGCTTCGTGCATGTGTAGAGCGAAATAGCCCAACGCACTGCCGACATGGGCGGCATCCACAGGTACGACCTCACGCCCGACGTCACCCACCTAATCGTCGGGGACTACAACACGGCCAAATACCGCCATGTCGCCAAAGAGAGACCCGACATCAAGCCCATGGCTGCGGGCTGGGTTGATGCTGTGCGGAGGCTGTGGGTCGAGGATTTCGAGATCGATTTTGCTGGGGTCGAGGCCTTCTGGATGCTGAGGACTTTCGAGGCAGGCGGTGGCATTGCCGGCAGCTCCAACACGGCCGAGTGCGACGAAAGACAGAAGCTGGTATGCTGCCTGACCGGCTTTGAGGACAGTCAGTCTTCCCAATATCGCCTCTGTATATCGACGATAGCTGACATCGGCAGATAATGTGCGAGCCATGATCGAGGACAAGGTCAGAGCGAATGGCGGCGAATATGTCGCTGACCTTTCCCGGCGAGTGACCCATCTCATCGTCTCCAAACCCGAGGGAAAGAAGTACAGTGCTGCACTGCGCTGGGATATCCACTGTGTTTCTATCGAATGGCTACACGACAGCGTCGAACGGGGCATGATACTCAATGAAGCATGCTACGACCCGACCCTCCCACCAGAAGAACGAGGTAAGGGGGCCTGGTTGCGCCGAGACCCCCGAGGAATATCACTAGGCAAGCGGGCACGAGAGGCGTCCGACCTTTCTGCCGAGGTGGGGAGGAGAAAGCTGAGGAAGAGCGCAAGTATGAGGATGAATAACCATAGTAATAACATATGGGGGGACATCTTGAACCAGTCGGCTGGCGACCTCTCGCGACCCGACGACGCCCAGCGACAATCGACGACCCCTGATGCTCCAGCTACCACCGACTTGGCCACATCTGCAACCGAGACCTCACAAGCTATAGTCCGGCCCGTAATACAAACAAGCGACAGTAGCTGGCCAGCTCTTAGGAAAGCTGTTTTTTCGGGCTGTCGATTCTTTGTTCATGGGTTTCCGGAACCGAAGGAACAGGTTCTCTTCGACTTCCTCACTTCACATGGTGGCCAGCTCTCCAAGTCCCCGGATGATGTTGCGTCATCAAGTCATGCCGAACCGCTAAACCAGCGTTATCTACTTGTACCGCAGACATCCCAACCTGACAGCCACCCGCAACTTCCCGATGGAGTCCACATCATCACAGAGTTCTTCATCGAACGCTGCATTCACAATAAGACCCTCTTTCTTCCTAGCGACCATGTTTGGGGTCAGCCATTCCCACGATTTCCTATTGACGGATTTCAAAATTTGGTGATATGCACGGCTGGTTTCATCAACGAACAACTAAACCAAATCGAAAAATCTGTTACACAACTGGGTGCTACATATTCCGAAAAACTGAATAAGCAAGTCACTCTACTTCTTTGCCCAGATCTGGATACACTAAGAGAACAGAAGCGTGACCTTGCTATCTATCACAACATACCAATTATCAATGTTGAATGGCTATGGCAATGCATTACAACAGGTTGCCTGGTTCCATGGTCCGAGTTCCAATTCAAGCAACTAGTTCGGGATATGGACTTTATCCGTGCTAAGTTGAAGCGCAAAGAAGAGGTTAAGAGACAGGGGGGAAGAGAAACGCTCAACAGATCCCTATCAGAGCCCGTTCTCGCAAAGCCATCTGTTCCGAGACCAACTCGTAGACCGCAAGCGCCGGCTCCGAGAGCCGGCGTAGACATGACTGCATTTGACAATGATATGGCTAGTGCCAATCGCCAAACTCCTTCGCTTCAGAGACAGAGCACACTCGAGTCAAAATATGAAACGGCTCCTACCCATCCTCCCCATATGGACGACGCATTCGCATCAGCGCCGCTCTCAGAGACCACGGCAAGTAACCTGAACAAGTCGACGTCCCCACCCAAACAAGTCCAGGAAAAGCGCACACTCAAGCGCTTCCCAACCGAAGGCGAAGTGGGCGATTCTGAAGCGGGTGAGGAATCGGATGCCACTGCGCAAACAGCATCAAAAGAGCCACCGGGCTGCGACCCAAACACCGAACGCCAACGTAAGGCGCAACAGGCTAAAGACCTCGAGCGTCTAGAAATGTCGAAGCGTCTCAACTCTATCATGGCAAGCGCCGATAAAACCCAGGAGGGACTTGCCCTTCATTCAGGCCCTCTACCACGCCCCGGCCGGCGGAAACGCCAGATCTTAGGTCGTGCAACGAGCAACGTGTCCGTTGCGTCCAGTGCGAGCGCCGACTCGGCCGCTGCTTCTGGTCCCACGACGCGACACCTTGGCTCGGCGCAGTCTACGTCGGGTGGGTCTGAATTCGATAAATTTCTTGAGCCCGTCGGAGAAACCGGTGCCCAAGACGCAGAGCACCTCCCGCCATCTACACAGCTAGAATATGATATTCCCGAGGCACGGAAACAGCGAGATTTCGTCGTTGAGAAGATGAAAATAATGAGGCAAGGCAAACAGGGTCCTAACGGGAAAAGCGAGAGCGAATACCATCAGAGTTTGGAGAAGATTAAGCCTTTGGATCCAAATCCTCCTACCCAGGTGAAGGGGAAGGAGATGGATGCGACTAGGCGGTCTACGAGACGACAAGGTCGCCAATAGGTCCGTCCTTGCGCCATTTTTGTCATCGTTCGGGTTTGGGTTTTGCTTATGCTTGTGTTGTATGTCACATCTATCTTGCAAGATCGTTTTACAGCAGAACGGGTTGCTGAATAACACACCCCTACTGTGATTGTTTGGTATTCACTCTACCTATTGAATGGATTTGTTTGGGAACGCCATGGACGAGGTAATACACGTCCGCCCATCCTGGCGAAAAGGTTTGATTACTGTACCGCCATATTTTGTGTGATTAGATTTACATCTCAAGCGACGCGCACACGGAAGGAATGAATGGAATTATACTTGGTACAGGCGTAGCGGTACATAGATGACCTCACTCAATCAGGTTGAGCGGTAGCTACGACGGTTATGAAGAGATCAAATGAGATAAATGAACAAACGATACCAAGATCGTCCCTCTTATTCTCATACGTGCTATAGGCATCATCCATACATCCATCCATCATCGTTACCGCTCTTATTGAGAAACTACCTATCTAAGATTATTTATTTAGCTTTAAGCTAAAGTGGCACTTTAGGTATTACCAATCGGATCTCGTCTATACACTCACTACCTAGGTACCTGCACTACTAACTCTACCACCGCAACTATTACTAAGACGCGAACTCACCCGCTTGGTATAATTAACCTGAAGCCAGCTAGATCGCATGCCACGGTTTACTGATGACCATACGTTCTTCTAAAGCCGATAGTTACTGACATATAAACCTGCAGTATACCGTAGAGTATGTGTTCGAGGCTCGAGATGGACTCTACTCTCTCTCTGTCTGTCTCTACCTTGAGCATGCTCATCCTAAGTTTGCAGATGGGTGTGCGCATAAGCGAAGAAGTATCTTATTTGTTTAGTCTCGAAGAGCTGGGTCTCCGTAAGTTTTCTACATTCATTTCTGTACATAATCCATCCACTTTTTTTGTTTCCAACTTCTCGATACATAGGTCTCCCTCTACATATGCCCCCCCCCCCGGTAATCCATGCTTACAAACTGTACAAATGGTATAAAATAGACGTAAATCAATCTAGAAGGGGTATGCTGCAAGGAAATAGAAACGCCAGTCTCGTAATGTAATGCCCCATTGTGATATATCTGCAACCCCCTTCCCCCCCCCCCAAAATATAGTGGAAGCGTTTAAGACAAAATCTCCTGCTTTGTGCTTAATTTGTTTTATGCCTGTTGCACTTACTAGGCATTATTGCTTTTTCTTTTTTCTCTTAACGAAAAGGCCAAAGGAAATAGACATGGTGATGATGTTGTTTTAGTTGTTGCTTCGTAGTCTTTCGCAAGTGACTACAGCCCAGCTGCGGCCTCTGTTAGCACGCTCAATAAACTAGCCGCGGCACCACCAATCCCAACCGCCCGTAGCGTTTCGTTTCGAGTCTTCTTACGATTTCCACGATCGCGATCTCGGTCGCGATCCCGATCATCTCTGTAACGACGGTTGTATTGGTCATCGCGGTCACCACGCCGCCCACCGGAAGTGCTCGTGTAGTACTTGTTACTGTTACTACCGCCGTTATGCCGATGCTCGCGATCACGGTCTCGATCAATGTCCCGATCTGAGCGGCGTTCTCTATCCAGATCACGATCCGGCCGATATCTCCTTTCTCGGTCTCTATCTCGGATTCTAACTTTATCGCGATCTCTGTCGCGGTAATCTCGCTCACTAGACTCTTTCCCTCTATCTCGTCGTCCAGCACTTCGTGACATTGAGCTCGACCCGTCGTCAAAAATTTGGGGTTCTGGATTAAATCGCACATGTGGATCATCGTGCTTATTTTTGAGGATAGGTTTTGGCTTTACTGTTGCTGAAGGGCTAGTCTTTGCGAGGCTCTCACCATTTTTTTCTTTTTCTTTTCCTACCGGCGATGGTACAATGACCGGGTAGGTTTTAGTACCCTTATCCTCGCCATTCTCAGATACGGTAGCTCCATTTAACCCACCCCGAGGGTTGAGGTTATGATGGTATGCAGGTAGATGTGACTGGGAAGGGGGCGGGTACGAGCTTGGGGGGTGTGCGAATGGGGAAGGATCATAAGTATCTTCATCATCGCTGGAATCCCATAGTTCACCGGTGGAACTGACTGTACTATTTGCACGATAGCGGCGATGAGGGTCGATCACGTACCCAGGTCCATTCTGATCGCGTTGACCCTCAATGACATCCCAATTTCGGTATTTATCGGGATGATAAGCGTCCTCCGGCCGCCGCCTTCTCTCACCAAATCTATCTTGCGGTGGACCATCAGAAGTGGTTGGCATGCCTCGCTTCCGCCCGTTGCGTACCTCTGCGCTCTTCCTTGCCAGCTCAGCAATATCTTCCCTCTTCAGTTCACCAAGTATGGCCACAAATTCCGGCCGTGCTTCATAGCGCAGGCCTTCTCGTGCGAGGACTTCAGGTGACACCAAGCTCCGCCGAATACGGGTCCACTTTGCATCCGGTTGGATTTCTCGGCCTTGGCTGTCAGGTCCTAGACGCGTGACTCGCTGATTGGTTGGTGAAATTGTTGTGTCTTTTTGAATAAGAGAGGGGGCGGATACTGAATTAGAATTAATGGTCGGCGGAGAGCTTCTTTCACCACCGAGTGGCGGAGGCGGTAGTGAAGGAACATATCTGGGCGGCGGGTCATGGTCGTAATCGTAGTGCTCATCAAGCGTATAACTTCGATCAGAAGGGGAGAGAAGTAGCGGCTGTGAGGATGACGGAGGTAGGTATCTCTGAGGTCGAGAACTAGTGGTGACGTAGTTCCCATGCGTCTGCATAAAGGCAGGCACATTATGCACGTGCAGATTGTCCATAGCGGCGGCTAGGTCGGTGTTCTGTCTATCTAGTGCCATGAGCTCCTTCGTAGATATCAAAGCCATTGAGCCCGTAGTTGATTCGCTTTCATCGCTACAGGCTTGGTGGTCGTATGAGAGGCCGGTATCTCGAGTAGATAGCTGAGTAGGCTGAGGCGGGTAGCCGTCGTATCGCAACCGCTCCATTTTCATAGAGGGAAAGAATTTTTCATTGTTGACATTGGGACTGTAAGGATCACTCTCGCCAATATCTGTTGGAGCTGGATGAGCTGGATAGGGCGGGCTGATGTCTGGATTTGTTGGCGGTGCATAGTTCTCTAGAAGCCCTCGCACAGAAGGCGCACCGCCCCCATATGCCGTGATTTGTTCATCTAGTTGACGAATGTACGCTCGTAGGACATCCTATGCTTTCTGTCAGACATCGTTCTGATTGGTGGTGGGGGAAGGTTTGGAAGGAACGGTAAACTTACTTGATTCTTTCGCAGCACGTCTTTCGAAAAGCCATCTTCTTCGAGCGCGTCCCTAAATTGTTCCCATAGCTGGTCCTCGTCCTCGCCAAATCCCGAATCCTCGCGCTGACAAAGGCGTGAGGCTATAGCATCGACCTTATCCTTGATAGCGTCGAGATCGGTACTAGTAGTATCCACTAACTGGCGTGACTTGCTGGGGTTGTGTAGTTGAACCGTGTCGAGGAACATATCAATGTTGAGCTTTTGACCGGCGAGCTTGTTACGGATTATCTCGACTTTGTCAAGCTCCAGACTATCTAACATAGTCCAGCCCTTCTCGCTCTCATTCACGGCGACAAGGCGTTCGCCGTCTCCACTGGTACTAGATCCACTTGAGCTGCCGTCGAAGTATTTCTCCAAGATGGTGTCTAGTTGCTTCAGTGTGAACTCGGCATCCTCTATGATTGGTGCTAATTGTCGAGTATAAACGGTACTATTCTCGCTATTTAGTAACGATTCGGGATCCTCAGCTTCGACCTTGAGATGCTTAAGCACGGTGTGCAAGTCGCGAACGACAGTGGACACAGCTTCGAAGCTGGCGCCAGCATTGCGGGCACGCCTGTATAGTTTGCGCGCAAATGCGTCAAGAGTATCGATAGAGACCAGTATCGCGGGCGATGCGGGCTTAATTTCATCTTCGACGTGATATGCTGTCATGATGTCTCTCAGTAGCTGAGAACTTAGCCCCTTCTTATTCGGATGTAGTTAGCACAGCAGAATTCTTCAGGAACCCCGAGATGGGTACTCTAATAGTGGGTTTATCGGCAGGATGTGGTAGCCGTGTATACACTAGAGAGCAAAAGAAAGCCAGCAAGGCTCGCTGGCCTAATTCAAGTTGACAGATGAATAGCGAGGTGGGTTGATGTGAGCTACTCGGGTGGAATATGCTCCCTGAGTAGGCCGTATGCGTGTGATGGTGGGATTAGACGCTATGGGTGTTGTAGGTCTAGTATAAATGTGATGAATGGTCTGACGTTGAGTAATGATTGCCTGGCTCGGATTCAAGCCCGAGGGTGTTCGTCGACCTTCGGTGAAAGTTATACCCGTATGCTAATATCGCTATTAGTAATTGATCACATACCATTCCCTCTATATTACCCATATAGAGTGTGGTACCTGGTCTTGGCCTCCTGGGACTAATAGGCGATTTATGTACGGGTGGCATTAACATAGACTTACAGTAGGTAACGAAGATGGGCGACCCAGTAGTAGTTTACTACGCCCAAAAGGGAACAATAAAAGACCGGAGAAGGGAAATAATACCAAAAAAAACGGTTGTACGTAGTCGAGACCGTCGGAGATTTGTGAGAGCTGAGGATTACTGGTGTCACATACAAGTGCTCTCGGTAGGGTAGGGGCTGTTCAATGGTTCTCTCGAGACGGGCGTTCCGAGCTTGGAGACGAGATGCTCTGTCTGTCTGCCTGTCTGCCTGTCTGTGAACAGCAGAGGAGGGCCTCGCTTGCTCCTATATCTGTCGTGAGCGATGCCAGTGCAGTCGAGCTGATATGACTATCATGGTTGGTGATGAAACTTGGCTAGGGAGTTGGGTTCCAACGTTTTTTGCTCTCTCGTGGGGTTTGTTGCCCAAACCCAAGCTCCGAACTCTTCGAGGTCGCAGGCAAGTATGTTGAACAGAGGTTGGCTGGTAGGAGCAATCAACATCGAACGCCGCCGCGTATGCACATTACATGCAATGCAAGTCAGATACCTGATAGATATCCGGTAGTTCCTGAACTGGAAGGTTTAGTCGCCTAGTATAGGCCAGGTGGTTCCCGTTCAGAGAAAATGGTTGGTAGAGCAAGCGTGAGTCTGGGTGTAAGTGCTAAGTGTAAGTTGGTAAGTGATGCTGGCCATGTCCATCATCCCTTAGTACACTATCTATCTACCCAGCACCTGCCACTCTTCTAAGTCGGGAACCATGTACCTTCCTACATGTTTATTTCCCTTCCTTACTTACATGTATACAAGCATGCAGATCTGCCAACCACCTACTGCCGTAACTGCTGCCCGCTGGATGACACTAGTTAGTACTGCCTCCCTGGTCCTTCTAGCTGGGAAGTTCTGGGGAATTCGAAGTGGGTACTCTTTCGATACTTCCCTTCCGGTAGTGCCATCTAGCAGTTAGCAAGTGTCGCGCATGTAGCAGGAAGTGTAAAGACCTATGACGCCCCATCGAAGAGACGTTGTGACGTAAGTGCAGATTGAGATTGGCCGTGATTTCATCATCGCTCGTGCCCTTGCACCCTGCACCGTTAGCTTATACTAGCCTGCCCTGGTCTGCCTCCTAACTGCTCCTAGAATAGAATCCAATCTCGAACAGTACTTAGTACCTAAGTAAGTCGGTACGGTACCTTCTACTGATAGTTACGGTAGTGGAGGTCAGCGGCTCGAGTCCCACAACTTTTGTCCGACCCCTTGATTCTTTTCCACGTTGCCATCTTTATTTATTGATGATAAAACACGAGCCTGATTGGATGGCTACTGGATGGTTACTGGATGGTTACTGGACGGGTAGAGGGACCAAAGCGCCGTTGTCCGTTGTTGTCATCGCCATCGTCATTTCCGATGACATACATCTGAGGTCCACGGGTGGGTTATCTGTATGTTTTGTCTTCTCTCTCTCGACATTGGCTACGAAACTTTTAATCGAGGTAGTCTATCCAAGCATTCCAACCAGGTGGTATTCTCATCAGAAGTGCGCCAGCAGAACCCTAGCCTCTTGCGCCGACTTTCATAGGTCCAGCTTCATGCAGCTGGTATGTCAGCTCATTGCCCCGTACTGCCCCGTAACGATACCCATGATCTCTCGCTCCGGGTCAGCATGCAATGGCCTGCAATGGTGTCTCATCGAGGCTGAAATTCGGAACCCCGCAGTTTTGACCGCAGCTGCACGCTACCTACCCCATCATACCCCATCATCTACTTACAGCAGCATGTATGTACATACGTATATGCATCTCTACTCAGTACAGACAGTCACTGGCTCGACTGGCTGCTTGAGTACCTATAGCATTGGACAATATGGGTAGTCCTCCCCGTTCCTGATATGGCACCCTCGTCCCTGTCTGTCCCTCTCCTGCTCTGTTGCAGACAATGGTCCAAGTGCGGTGACACATACGGGTATTGGCAACGACGCCACGGTACACGACACCGGTCACTCACGACTTGCCTGCCATACGAAAAGAGACTTGCTGCGTTGAAACTGCGCCACTCACTCACTTTGGTAAGCGACTGCTTTGCATCTTGTCGCGGGGAACTGGGAACTACAAACCCCGATCGAGGCTGAGTCAAGCTCGACGATGGCCTAGTTGCCCATAGATGCCCAAAGGGGAAAGTGGCGGGAAGAAGCTGGTCTTTGCATTGCTCGCATCGTCTACATTGTCTGCGCTTCGTTGCCCTATGCCCCTCTTGTCACCGACCGTGATGCTTCGTGAATGGCCTTCTCCCCTACCTATTGATGCCCTTTGCATGCATTTGCAGCTTGCATATGTGCGGTATACCGGTAGTGGAGCTTTGGATATAGTTACTGGGTATAAGTACAATATACCAGGAGAAGGATATCTATACTACTACCACAGAATCCTCCTCTCGGCCGCCTCCGCTGCCATCTCCGCAGCTGTCCTCTTCTCCTTCTACCCTCTACCCTCCTCCCCTCCCTTTTCCTCTCTCAAGACTTGCTCCAATCACGGCCTAGTCAGCTACCCAAGCTGTTCCCATCTTGTTCCCATCAGAATTTCAAATCGGATATGATGGGCAACTCAGACTATCATGTATACCCGACTTGCCACTGATGCCGTTAGGTAATGCGCTGCTTCCATGGCCGCCCGAAGCCCCAATAGACGAAACCCTCGCTTATGCCTGGGTGCCCTATAGAATTCTCTTGATGCCGGATCTAGCGCGCGGTATATTACGATAGGGACGTCTCTCGGTCTTGGGTCGACGAGACGTGGTCCATCTCCCGCCAATCTACCTGGGTCGTAGTTGATCATACGCTCCCACCACCGTGCACCAACTATTGTTCTTCTCACGTCGGCGGTCACCGCCCTCTCTCTCGATCGGGGTTATGACGATGCCATGGTATTAGCAGACTCTTCGTTCGCCTCTGCGCCCAGTCATTTCTTCGGCGCTGTCCGTTGTTCTTCTCAAAGCGTCATACGCCTGTCATAGTAAACAGCACGGGGGAGTAGCTTCCGGGAGGCGGTAGGACATGTACTTCGCAGACAATCTCACAGCATCACTTGACGATGTATCTCGGCCTACATGTGTGAGGCGATATGCCGCCATGCGTGACATCTGCATCGCCAAGTGGCTGATGCTGTTCTAATCGCTTCACTGCTAAGTACTACCGATCGAGCATCTAGGGAGGGGCCAGTCGTGTCGCCGGGAAATCCTGGACATGTTGAAGCCATTGTACAAACGGAGACTAGACAGTCGCCTATCATCTGCAGCAATATTCACAGAGCCTCCACAACATATTACCGATGGACCTAGTCCTGATTCGACAATTCCAAGGATCGTAATAACGATGGTCGTGTCTGCCGATGAAAACGCCCCGCGTTTAGGCAACAATTAGTCGCCGCATCAAGTAAGCGCTGAGCTGTGTATGAACGAACCAATAGCCGAGTATTGACTTCGCTGCTTACCCTTCTCTTTGCCGGAAAAAAAAAAAAAAAAAAAAAAAGGCGGCTGAACCACTGTCAACTTTGACTTACTTAGTACGTACCTATGCTCAGGCAACGTCCACCGCATTGTTTTAGTTTCATGCGGCGTGTACAGAGATTTACAAGCTTCTCCTAGAACGGTGACATCCGCCGACGGTCTAAGGCTAGCTCAGGCCTAAGCTTATACTTTTTCAATACCGAATTGCACAGCTTATTCTACCTAACCATTGGGCTCGACAACTCCTAGTCGATTTAGCAGGGACCAGGTATGAGACGAGGAGCCCGACTCTTGAACACCATCAGTAAAGGCAGGAGGCCGTAATTTCAATGTTTGCCCGAGGCAACGAAACCAGCGCGCGAGGATAGGCGCCGGCCTACTACCTGTCTAATCTTGTCATCTAAACATAGGTCTACATTATTGCTTCACTTTATATGTCTGACCATGAATATTACCACATCAATATCACATATACGTTAGATCCAAATGCGAAGAGTCACCCTTATAGCTCGAGAGAACCAAGATCATCCCCGCACTACAATATGACAATATACATGTTCTGAGCTTGGCTACGAGAATTTCAAAACACAAGATTCAGGACGATCCGTGCAACAAATATTCCTTTTCGTCTGTCTCGTCCCGAATACTGGACTAGGGATTTAGCAACGTTATATTGTATCCACACCTCCGTATGAATATGTGCCAGGGCGTGGAGGATAAGAATGGCCGTCCCGTCTCTCCCTCGTTCTCGTCAGGCTCAGAGGTCATACTCGTGGCATGCCATATATACTATCTTTAGGCCTTGTTGTGTATCTGTCGAACTGATATAGATTCGTAAGGCTAGGTCGGTTGCCTACCGCCCGGTCTAGGTGGTAGGAGATGAGCTCTAAACCTTTGGTTCGTAATCTGTGAGTGTATGGAGCATGTGATTCAGCGTATGGCCTAAATTTCATCCTGCCTGCTTTACTACGAGTACCTATAAACGTGGATCAATCAACCAGTAGAACTGGTGAAGAAGAACGATGAGATTTGGCGAAGAGTCATTTCGTTTCCCTTTCATTTTCCTTTTTTACTTCTTCCCTGCCATGGGAGGACCCTGTGGGCTAGAAAAGAAGCCTAAATATACCCAGCATTGTTTTTTATGCCTTTCTGGAGTTCTGGTGAGGTGTATATGTAAACTGCCTTGTCTTGCCTTGCCTACGCACGTACGTACGTACCTATATTGAACGAATGAATAGATACTACACCCATTTGACGGAGGAGGTTAATAGTATCTCTATCTTAGCCCTTCTTCTCTTTAGCCCTTTTTTCGACTTTAGAGTTGGTTCGCCCGACATGTCTCTACAGCGTAACCTGAGCAAGAAGCAGAACGTAAAGGGAGGACCAGGAACCTGTGAATGCGCATAGATAGTAAGGCCGACAGCGGTCACATTGCCCCCTCTATTCCCCTGGATAGAGAGGCGGTTTTCACCCTTATGATATGCATAGTATTAAATCCGATAGATGTGTAACCTAGTCATTTGCTGAGTGCTTAGAATCGTATCACATCAATGGCAAGTCATTAAAACAAGAGCGGTAAGTGATAAACCATGGCTCATCCATTCACTCCGAGCCGAGCAAAAACATGATACCCATTAATAATAAAAAAAGTTTTTTTCCCGTAGGGAAATTTTTTTTTTGGTTCTAGATCACGATCCTCTCTAATGAGTACGATCCTACCTTCTGACTAATCAGATGACCCTTCTCCCTGAGACTCCTCTCCACAATCTCGCCGCCCGAGCCAACCTTATGACTCGACACGTGCTGAGACGCGGGCTTGAGGCCCAGCGGCAACATCCGGGCCGTGGGGTCCTTGATGCAGACTGCGATGGGCTTGGTGGTAGTAGCGCCTTGGGCCACAACAGCAGTGCCCGCTGCTTTTCTCGAGACCTCCTCGAAGTACTTGACTGGACCCGCTAGGAAATTGCGGAGGAAAGTCACCTCCTCCAATCCTTCAAGGGCTGCGCTGACTTCGTGCGTTAGTGAGCCGACGAAGTCTGCTGCGTCGTCGCCCGCTTGCATGGCATCGTTGAGAAGCCACCCGCCCGGCCCCAGGGAGTCTAGGCATAATCCTAGGAGATCTGCGATGAGCTTTATGATGCTGTCGGGTGGAGCGTCAAATTTTTCGTCATGGTAGTCGGCCTCGAGGTAACGGTCCGTCCAGCCGCCTTTGACCAGTTCAATCCGTAGCACGTACATTAGAGATAGGATTTCCTGGGGCTTGAAGGTTGTTCGCAGAGCCTTAACAGCAGGGGAATGTGGACAGGCTCCAAGCTTGGTGAAGGCGACGCTCAGTCCCCTGCCGCGGATGCCGGCATCCTCGTTATTAAGGTAAGATACCGTTTTCTGGATTTCATCTTCAAGATCATCCAACTCCATGCCGATGTTCTCGTTCTCGGATGCGTTTTCATTTGTGGTGTCGTCGGCCGTGCCATTTGTTAGAAGCTTGGGAATAGGCTTAGTGGGGTCATTGACCAACTCCAAGCTCTCCATGAGGGTCCTGAGAACCAAGAGAACCTCTAAAGCGCCTACTTTAGTCGCAGATAGGTAAACCACCAAGAGTTCCAGGGAGGGGTCGATCTCTGAGAGCCGTGAGACGAGTTCCTTGGCGAGGAAACTGTCGACTGCTTCCTTTTCGACGAGCCTGTCTCGGAAGGCTGCTCGCAAGTTTGACAACGTTAGATGCCCAGCATCTACTAGATAGTTCAGAATATTACTCTGTGGCAGTTGGATAATTAGTCGAGGAATCTTCGAGTCTTCACGTAGAGCGTTATTCCACTGGAAGGACCTGCTTATGGCATATAATATCCATCTCCTGTCAACGACTGGGTAGTTTGCGCGTGATCTCGGAAGACGCCAAACTAAGGGAATTTTAACTGACGCGTCCGCGCTGTCTTCGTTCTGTACAGGAGCTGCCTCCACCTGAATACCTAATTTCTCCGCAAGGAATGTTTCAAACTTAGGGATATCGTTAGAATCAAGTAGAGAGTCGGCATTCTCTTGATCGGCGGTCCATTTCTCCCAATAGTCGCCGCTTATCGATCCCGGGAGGTAGCTCGAAAAGACTGAATCCTTAGGTGCCGATCTGTACGATGGTATTGAGCTCCTCGTTGTTGCGGGTAGTCCACGTCCTATCGAATCAATAAGGAGGCCTTCAGCGCGCCGTTTTGCATGTCGATTCTTAGGGGCCTCTAACTGAACCGCGACTAGGTTAGAGCCGATAATCGAGACGGCACGCTCTAGTGGAGAGAAGTAAGCGACTAATTGACATGAAGCAGAATCTTCACTGGTCCCAGGAACTGTTTGTCCCTGAGAGGCCAGGTCGATTTCGACCGTGTTTTGCAGTGACCTATAGACCGGATTGAAAACAGAGAGCTTAGTATTGGTGGAGCACAAGAGAGAAGTCTTGCTCAGTGGCAAAAACGAAGTCGTGCCGTCGAGTTGCATAGTCGACGATATTTTTGGTACGCTTGCCGTTAAGTCGTGAATGACTATGGTGTGATGGTGAAGCTCCAGTAGGGCCCCGTTGCGTGCGTCAAGACGATAGGACCGCGGCCCGCCTTGTTTTTGACGGGGGGCCACCAAAGGCATGACATGAAGCTGTACAATGCCTCGCTTTCCCTGCATAGAGGTCGTTGTTGAGGGCAGCCGGCCGACGACGTGGAGATGTCGACTGCGATCATCAGCAGGGCCCGAACTAGAAACCAAGACGAAAACCTCCATTTCCTCATCAAGATCTCCGCCAGAGGCTGAGAGGAGGTTGAATACGTCGCTGTTTCCCTTAAATATGCCCCTAACTATCTCGGAAGCCGAGACAGAACGACAAAATTCGATGGTAAATTCGGTTCTTGCATCATCGGTGAGATCTTGAAGCATAGTTAAGGCACTCGATGCCCATTTGTGCTTCAAGCTTTCGCCGTCGAGGCATATGATCTCGCCGTCTGCCTTTACTACCAAAAGCTCACTGTCAGCAATGCTATCGGTCGCATCACCAGGGGCTGCGAGATTCGGCACAGGCGCAAGCCATACGACAGGGTGGCCTTGGCCTAGCGATGCTGAGCGGGTGGCCTGGTTCGTCTTGCCTGATGCACCGACGCTGTCTTTGAAAAGGGTGATCTTGTTTGCCCGGGACTCATCCAATGCGGCGTAGGTGTAGCGCGAGACATCCTTGGTCGAGTCGGATTTCAGTCGAATGGAGCTGGCTGGGCAAGAGAGGCGCGACTGAGGAGGGATGGGATACGACGTGACGAGCCGCGAGGATGAGACCTGCATAAGGAGTGATAAGACGCGACTTTAGCTTTGTGATATACACGGTCACAGAGAGGCAGGCAGGCTTACGTCGTAAATATTGATTGCTTCTCCGTCGATGCCAACCGTCAATTCCGCCCGGCGCCTCTTCCGCTTCTTTGATCCCGGCGCATATCCGTATACCTCGCCAACGACGTAGGTGCCTGTGGTTGGATCGAGAGGTCGAGGTAGCGTCGTCAGCACGTAGGGCTTCTGGACCTGGAATTGGGAAGCCATTGCTGGGGGGGGGAGGTGGACAATTGGCCTCTTCCTGTCGAGTTGTTCACGATGCGCCGCGGATAGCTTCAAGCTTGCTTAATCCAGCCTAGAAAAAAAAAAGTTGTCCAAGGTCGGGTTGCTTGTCCCAAAACACCGATCATGGTGGGGGCAGCTACACTAGGTATCTCACTTAGTAGATAAGATACGAGGTACCTCCGATAAGCCACCTGTGTTATCTAAGTACGGAGTACCTAGGTACAAAAGGCAGTAGCAGAGAAAAATGGGTCTTACTACTACTAGCTTTCTCTCTGATTCAATTAATCATAACGCGTTCCCAACACGCGCCCTAAAGTGCCTTAAGAGAGCACCCCATCTAGAGACGCGACAGCACTTGTTACTTGATATAAGCAGCAACCCCATAACTGCTGGTTTAACGCTCCCTTTTGCCAAATACACACTCCCCTATTCTAGATTGCACCATTTTGCCTTCTCATATTCACGTTCCGTTTTCCACGAGACCCGGGTCCTCTTTTGCCTCTGTTCATACGCTCCCTACGTAACTATTGCATCACACGACTATAGAACCTCTCCTCATGATTTGCCCTGTCTAATCGAAGCAGAGTGCCTCGGATTTCCATTGGACCACATCAACCAGTTAGCATGGCCGAGACTGGCGATGGTTCCGAGGTGCAACTAAAGAAACTACACCCTTTCTTCTCAGCGCCCGCCGCTCCCAAGACTAACGATGCCGTGACCCCTCCGACTCCCGATCCTTCATGTAGTCCTGCATCTGACGAGTCAAGCAACGACCCTGTGTGTGATTCTAGCGAGCGCGAACGAAAGCGCCGGAAAACATATTCCCAATCTGGTGGTCCGGAAACTAATCCTCGAGCCCCGCGCACAAAACGCCGGGCACGGGTTTCTGCTCGACAAAGTATTGTCAAACACTTTGGCCAGGACAATGTGAAGGGCAAAGAGTCCGAGGTCGAGGAGGCGCGGGATGCCGAACGGTTGCAAGAGCCACTTAATTGCAGCACTAATTCCAATTCCACTCGACCTTCAACGAATGCCTCTGAGACCGGGTATGGCACGCGGGGAGACCAGGAGAATCGAAGAGTGCCCGAGTCAACATGTGTCCAGAAGTCACAAAAGCTACTGAAGCTAAACCCGGCAACTGGCACAATTGGATCTCCCCCACGATCCAAACCCCCGGCGCCAGCGCCAGCCCGGGCCTCTGGTAAAAAGCGTGGCCGAAAACCCAAGTCCTTGATCATCACTGTATCGTATGGAGTCAACGCAACATCGCGAGAGCAGGTCGGCCAACAGATTAATGGAGTACTCTTAGGGACCTCACGAATTCCTTCACCCACATTAACAAGCCCAACTCCTAGTACACCACCCTCCAGCCATGGAAACACCAATGTCAAAGCGTCGGAAACAACAACTCCAAAAAGGGGCGCCACTGTCCTTCCTAAAAAGCCAGCACATCCGTTCTTCCAAGCTAAGACTAATGGCGCCGTCTCCACCCCTGATAACGATCAAAAGGCAACAAAAACGAGCAAGGTATCATCCAAACGACAGGTTATTTTCACGTCGACTCCATGCTCGCCCGGGAAAGCTCGCCCTAAAGCTTCGAACTTGTCACTCCCAAGTGCGGGTTCAAAGAAAAGCAGTATGAAAATACCAGGAGCACAGTATCCAGCGTGGCCGTGGCGTGACGTCGTTCATGTTCGTGATGACTTATCCCCACAACCCGTTGGAAGTACCAGACTGGAGCCAACTTTGGCGAGCCGTGGAAGACGCAAGGCCAAGGGGCAAGCAATTCACATTGGCCAACATGAGAGTATCCTGTATGAAAGCGCTACAAAACTGGGGATTCGCCAGCTTGCCCATGATCTCAAATTCATTAATGATAGAGACTTCCGTCCCATAGCACCTATGGTTCGAGTACCTATTAAACACTTTGAAAGTGGACGAAAACTCCAAGCACAGGTATTCAAGGAGCTTCGCACACTGCACAACAAGGGCGGCTCGGTGAGGACACACCCAGCAATTGATCATGCATACAATTCTGTAGAGAGTGCGCTGTCGGCATTCGATAAATCTACATGCGAATCTGTTGCCTGGGCCCAGAAATACGCACCCGCGTCGGCACAGTGTGTGCTTCAGAGTGGACGTGAAGCCGAGCTTCTAAGGGACTGGCTCCAGAGCCTCAAAGTCCAGGCAGTGGACACTGGTGCGTTAGACAATGTATCCAAGCCTAAAATTAGCTCCGCTACCAAAAAGAAGCGCAGACACAAAAGGCTGCAAGGGTTTGTAGTGTCTAGTGACGAGGAATCCGACGAAATGGACGAAATATCCGATAATGAGCCGCAACTGCTCGTCCACGGAGCTAAGAAAACAGTTGTGCGATCTGGTGATGGAGTTGACCGAAGCAAACCTGGTGGCCGACTCACCAACGCTGTATTATTAAGCGGGCCACACGGATGTGGCAAGACGGCAACAGTGTATGCGATAGCCAAGGAGCTTGATTTTGAGGTCTTTGAGATCAACGCTGGAGCCCGTAGAAGCGGTAAAGACATATTAGAAAAGGTTGGAGATATGACGCGAAACCATCTCGTTCAACACCACAACAAAGACGAGCATCGGGGAGATATCACAACGGATGATGAGATTGCTAAGGACCTGAAGTCTGGAAAACAGGGCATGATGACTTCTTTCTTCAAGCCGACACATTCTCAACCCACAAAAGGAGTTGGTAATGTTGACCAGACCCCTGTACCTGCAGGGTCTGCACCACAAGAGAAGAAGCCCAATAGGGATCAAAAACAATCACTAATTCTATTAGAAGAAGTCGATATTCTTTATGAAGAAGATAAACAGTTTTGGGCTACTGTCATCTCCATGATTGCCCAGTCGAAACGGCCATTTGTAATGACGTGTAATAACGAATCGATTATACCATTGCAAAATTTAAAACTCCATGGAATCTTCCGCCTTTCCTCGCCACCCCCCGACTTGGCAGTCGACATGCTTCTTCTGATTGCCGCCAATGAAGGACATCTTCTCAAGAGACATGCCATTGAGACCCTCTACGAGTCTCGCAGTCATGACCTCCGCGCAGCAATCACGGAATTAAACTACTGGTGCCAGATAGGCGTTGGGGACCTGCGGGGTGGCTTTGACTGGTTCTATCCCCGATGGCCAAGGGGTAGCGATATTGATGAAGAAGGGCAGACTATTCGAGTTGTTAGTCAAGATACATATCACACCGGTATGGGCTGGCTTAACCGGGACTTGGCAACTACAGAGGCATCACTGCCATCAATTGTCCCAGGCTTGCACCGAGAGGCGTGGGAGCACTGGGGCCTGGATATTTCAGATCATCACGAGATTGAAGAGCCCTCATGCTTGGTCAAGAAAGCCACGCAACAAACTTGTTCGCAAGCCGCCTGCCTAGCCCTTTTACAGTCTATCGAGTCATTCGCGGATATCATAAGTGAATCGGATCTTTGTGGTCCTCTCTTGCCATCTCTTTCAAACAACATTGCTCTTGATGCAACGATGCCAAGCCTGCATATTAAGACGTTGGATGATTTTACGGTTGGCTACAAACTTTTAGAAGTTACCCCGCTGTATCATTATACTTCAATCTCACAGGACTTGTCTACTTCACTACGAATCCTTGCTCAATCCATACTAGCTAATGATGAAACAACCATCCAAAGTCCAAGTTCTGCTAGTCGTTTCGGTGAGAGGCGTATTACAAGCGACATTGAGCATCATCTCAAGATGTCCTCAAGACTTGAGGCTCCAATTACACGCAAAGACTACAGCATCGCCTTTGATCCCCTCGCGGTATCTGAAAAAATACTCGCGAATAACCATCTTGACACGTCCGTATTTGATAGGGAAATGACTCCTCTCTGTCTAGATGTCGCACCGTATGTTCGCAGCATCGTGTCGTACGACCAACGGCTTTACAATGAACGCCGCGTGCGGAGCAACCTTCTAAGCGAAAGCGGAAGGCCTGAGAAAAAGCGTATGCGAACGACAAGAGCTGCTCTCTCAGCGCTCGAAGGTGGCTCTCGAGCTACTACAAGACGTGAGAAATATTTCGAGGCTGATATCAATCCCTATCTTGTGATGCGCACCGGTGGGAAATGCTGGGAGGAAGCAGTGCATCAAACGGTCGAACCGAAGGACCATGCTTCTCCTATCGCTGATCATGAGAATTCTGACATGGATATGGACACCACCTCGAATCAATCTTAGGTTTGCGGTGCGAGAATATGGAATGCGTATAGGTATAGATATACAGAATCTTCATTCACTCTAATTAAGGTGATGGCGCATGGCGTTACTCTGAGGCGCACAACACTTACGATTGAATGGAAGTTAGCATTAGCATTTACAGCTTATATATTGGGAATTGATGTGGTTTCCCAAGACTCATCCTCAAATTTAAACGGCCATGAATCAGATAGATAAGAGGTAGAAATATTCTTGACATTCATGTGCTATATTTTAACCAACTTGTCCTGCGTTCTCGAGCACATATGTAAGCACGTCCTCGGCCGTATCAAAGCTGACGGGCATATCCTGTGCCTCAAACTTGGCGCAGTCTACCACCAGCCCACCGTCCACAGAATCCGTCTTTGCGCCGAGATAGTACGCGAAAGTCTGGAACACGTTGGCCGTTAGATTGACGGCCTCCCCGTTCAGAACGCTACGTGGCTGCGCGAGCGAGCTGACTTGCGCGATGCCCGAGGACGACGCGTCGGGCGGCGAGCAGAAGCGCGCGGGCTGGTCGGGCGTCGCGAGATCCTGGAATGTGAAGATGCGGGTCGCGTCGTCTGGGTATACGCCCGTCTGGTCGAAGTAGTTCCCTGTGACTAGAACGGATGATCTATTATTGCGGGAGATGACTTGTTAGTGGGTTTTATAGTCGCAATGGGTGAAGAATGGGAGGCTTTACAGGTTGTATATGCCTAGGTTATACTGGAAATCAGGTAAATAAGGAGCGTCGTCTTCATTCTTGAAGGCATCTCCTTCCGACTGCGGCGGCCGCCGTATCCTTAATGAATCTGACGAGACAGAGGTCTCCCCGTCATCAGAGTCTGACGAGGCGTACAAGGGGGCGTTGTTCTCGTAATTCGAGAAGACGTTATTGGCGATGTAAAACGTCCCGAAGCGCATGAGCGGGTTCCGGCTCGAGGAGTTGGCGAAGTGGTTCCCGAAGACGGTGAAGCGCATCTTGCCCAGGTCGCGTGGCCCCTCCTTCTCGCCGCCGCCCCAGAGCAGGCTCTTGTGGTGGTTCGCTACCACGTTGTGGCTGAAGGTGATGGCGTCGGACCCGTCCTCGACGTCGAAGAGCCCGTCGTACCGGTCCACCTCCCACCCCCAGATGAAGTCGTCGGGCGCCACGGCGCCGGAGGGACTGTCGGCGAAGACGTTCCCGTCGAGCCAGGCCGTTGTCGTTGTTACGAAGGAGACGGCGTCGTACCGCGCGTTCCAGCTTGAGGGGTATGTCTCTGGTGCTGGGAAGCAGTCGCGCGGAGAGGAGATGCGGATGTTGCGCATTATGATGTTGCTGCGGCTGTTGAATATTAGGGATACGCCGTGGAGATATGTTGTAGACTGGGCGGTAGATGGGGAGTTAGTTAAAGTAAGGAATTTTATTGTTCTCTTCTACGTGACATATACTGGGGTTGCGAATCAAGTTGGAATATAAGAGTATAAGACGTAGGTAGGTAAGGAGTTCTAGCTCCTATATTATTTCTACGTAGTAGAAGAGAGAAAAGGATTCTTGCGTTTACTCACGTCCATTCCGACCAGAGTCAGGTTGCCTTGGGCATCGATCGATTCCCACGATTTCTGCACGTTTTGTGCCGTGCCGCGCCATCCCTAGTGTAATAGCGGGTGTTAATACTACATAAAATTTACGATGATGCGGAGAGATATAGTATACGCTATCGCAGCTTTAGGAGCAGTTGAAAAGAGAAAGAGATACAGACACACATTTTGATGGTTCAGCAACTCCAAGTACTCCGTCGCATTTCGCCCCTCGAACGTATGGTTGGCGGCAACAGCGGCCTTCACGGCGTCCGTGTACGTGGCGTTGAGCGCCATGACATAAAGCGTGAAGTTGTAATCCGGTACGTTGCTTGAGTCGATGTAGTACTGGCAGTCCCCGAAGAAGGTCTCGTTGATCTGGTTCCCCTGGATCTCGCCCTGCACGTACACGGTTCGCGGCTCCTCCATCTTCAGCACCGTTCGCAGGTCCATCATGTTGTCTACCACGTACGTGTTGTTTTCGTGCGCTTCCCCTCCGCCCGTTGCTGCGGCGCCGAAGCCGAAGGGAGCCCGGTCTGGAAGGGCCGGTTTGGCGAGAGCTCTGAGCCCGGCCGGAGGAAGCGAGCCGGGTGTGGCGGATGAGTGCCCGAAGGCTGTGAGTAGGGGAATGTGTGCTAACCTCATCGTGACGGCGTGTTACTTTGTCCTCACGCGGTAGCTTGGATACATTTTAGCCTCCATTTTGAGGATTGCATATCGCGCGTGCTCATCATTTATTTATTGATCTGGTTATACTATTCTGAGTGTCTACTACCTACAAATTTGACAACTCGTCTCGGTGAACGGAGCATGTGGGAGCGAAGTTGTAACATTGGAGGAGTTGCAATTTCTCCGTGCTGAAAACGGTCCGAGAACGGCGAGGGCAAGGATCTTCATGCGATGCGGATATTTTGTATTTCAATGGCCCTGTCCAACTGGCCTGGGAATTAATGCCACAGCATCCCACCAGCTCATCTTATCACACAGATAGATGAAAATAACTGTATCGCCAGCTCGTTCACGACGTCCTGGTATACGAATTGCAATGACATCAGTCAAATACGCATAGCGAATTGATTTTCGCACTGTTATTTACTTGTGTTTCCAGTGACGCAGGTCTCAACTAGATCGAGATGGATCGGCGGATCCAGGAACAAGGGCAAAATATGGGGAAACAAGCATTTGTGCTTGCTTAGCTTGTTGCTTGGCAAAAGTATGACGCTGAAGTGCCGGGTTTGACATCCATACGTTAGGTAGGTATTACGTTCGTCGTCACCACTGCGAGATTACCAGGAAGATCAAATTTATACTTAAGCAAGCGCACACGACTTAAAGCTTACGCGAGTTAAGAAAGACAACATGAGCTAGCTTTATTTCAGCTCAGCGAATGTGAAGCAATCTGGCGTGGTCAGAAGAAAGAAACGAAAGGAACACACACACACACACACACACACACACTCACTCACTCACTTACACACATACACGATGCCTCCCACGGGTCTTGGTTGCTCGCTCCAGTGGCTGCAGACGGGGTTATTATTTGGTTTAGCTCATACCAGCTCAGCGGCATCACTCTATTCAACCTACAAATTCAACCCTCTCGAGCACTTGGGCGGAGTGGCGCCCTACTTCGAACCGCAAGATCCGCCGGCATCCCCTTCAGCACCACAGGGTTGCACACCAGTGCGGGCAGCATACCTGAACCGGCATGCGGCAATATACGCCAATGACTTTGACTACGAGGAGTACATCGAGCCCTTCGTCTCGAAGTTGAAGAACCACACAGGGATCGACTGGGCCAAGATCCCGACGCTGAATTTTCTCTCGGGCTGGACAGCCCCCATCACGGAAGCCGAGCAGGAGCTCTTGACGCGCGTGGGTAGAGTCGAGGCTGCACAGCTAGGTGCTACGCTGTCGTTCCGGTACCCGAATCTGAGAATACCGGCCCACGTCTGGACGTCGTCTGCTGAGCGCACCTATAAATCTGCCGAGTCACTTGTGCGGGGCCTCGAGACAGACGACAACGGGATCCGCGTCATCAGCATCTACGAATCCAAAAAGGCTGGTGCCAACAGTCTGACGCCGTACAGCAGCTGTCCGGCCTATTCATCCTCTGCGGGTAGCGACCAGTCATCTGTGTACCTAAAGAAATTCACGGCCCCGGTGACGGCTAGATTGAATGCATTGGTGTCCGGGTTCAACTTTACCTCGAACGATGTTTATGGCATGATGGAGCTCTGTGGATACGAGTCGGTCATCCGAGGAAGCTCGCCCTTCTGCGACCTGGATCTCTTCTCGCCGGACGACTGGCTCGGGTGGGAGTACACGGCGGATATCCAGTACCACTACAACGTCGGTTATGGAAACCAAGTGTCTGGTTACGTCGGGCTTCCTTGGCTCAACGCCACGGCCGGCCTTCTCATGAGCGACAGAAGCGACGAAGACTTATACGTGAGCTTCACACACCGCGAGCTTCCCCCCATGGTTGTCGTTGCCATGGGGTTATTCAACAACTCGGCTTTTGGCGGCAGTGAGTCCTCGATCAACGACACGATGCCACTCGACCGGATCAACTACCGCCGCGCGTGGAAGAGCTCCCACGTGCTGCCGTTCTTGTCAAACCTGGCGATCGAGCGATTGAGTTGCCACGGGACTTACGGGTACGACGACGGAGAATACTACCGCGTGCTGGTCAACAGCGCGCCGCAGCCTTTGCCCGATTGTGTTGATGGCCCGGGAACTAGCTGCTCGCGGGATGGCTTTGCGAAATATATCCAAGACCGCGTGGATGCGTTTCAGGGCTTCTCGGAGAAGTGCGGCGTTGACTATGACAACAGCACTGATGTTCTTTCTATTTACACAGACTTAGATTCGGGGAATGGAACCTTCGTAGGGAAGAGGAATGAGCACTCTGCTTACAAGGCTTTCTGAAAAAAAAAAAAAAAAAACTTCGAATGTATCATAGCTAGTTAGATGATAATATTAATATTTAATCTTTGTATTCCTTTTGCTCTGGTCCAACCTGTAACATGACTGAGGCCTTGGGTCTTGCTTTATTCCCCGTACCTATTGACAATTTATTACTCATAAGCGACTACTTGTAGATTATTACTTGTACTTTATTACCTATAAGTTTTCACTTGTGGAATATTACTTATATCTAAAAAGTATTGACAGTTCATTGCCAAACTCGCCGCTGTGACGTTGATGACATAGCCGAGATAGTAGGTACTTAGTAAGGGGATAACTAAATATTTAGCGTATACGGAGTACAGGGTAGGTCTGGTATGTACCTGCAAAGATCCCCGCTCAGGGGTTCGCGGCTAGCCGACCGGTGAGTGGTCGGAATCATCATCGTCATCTCATTCCGTCTCTTTGTCTCCTTGGTACGACAAGGTATTTAGGCAACGAGCTCCCAAGGCCCCAGACGGCTGGGAAAGCCGCAATGTTATCATTGCACATAGGAAGATCCGCGCAATGCGTCGAGCTTCACGGCCTCTCCAGACTCTCCCACGCTTGCATGCTATAACCAGCTTTCACTCCGCCACAAACTACGCCAAATACGCACACCAGACCATGGCCCCACGAACCTCCATCGCCGAGTTCCGCGAGCTCGTCAACTCCAGCGACCGAATCCTGGCGCTCTGCGGCGCCGGACTGTCCGCTGCTTCGGGCCTGCCTACGTTTCGCGGTGCTGGCGGACTCTGGCGCAACCACGAGTCCACCTCGCTCGCGACCCCTGAGGCCTTCGAGGAGGACCCGGCCCTCGTCTGGCTCTTCTATGCCTGGCGGAAGCACATGGCTTTGCGGGCGAAGCCGAACTTGGGTCACTATGCGCTTGCTGAGCTGGCCAAGAAGAAGGAGAACTTTCTGTGCTTGACGCAGAATGTTGATGGTGAGTGAAACTGAGCACTGGCTTATACGTCTTACTATATGCCTATGTACAAATATCCCTATCTACCTATATATATATATATATATATATTTATATACATATATATAGGATAATCAAGTCTACTTGCATTGATGCCGGACGGCTGTTGTTCTTCATCGTCACTCACGATATTATCGTATACAGGGCTTTCTCCTCGCGCCGGACATCCCGATTCAAAGCTGCGGCTACTACATGGCAGCATCCTCGATGTCAAGTGCTTCAACGAATGTGGCTATATCGAGCACCACAACTTATCAGACCCGCCGTGTCCAGCCCTGGCCCCAGCGTCTGAGGACTACCCTCCCGACCAGACCATGCCCCTCCTCGATCCGAACCTTCCCACGCCTAAGATCGAGCTGCAAGACCTCCCCCATTGCCCGAAATGCAATGGGTTGTTGCGCCCGGGCGTGGTTTGGTTTGGTGAAGGCTTGGATTCCGGTATGCTCATGGGCGTCGACAATTGGATCATGCAGGGCAAGATTGATCTTATGCTCGTCGTGGGTACCGCCGCCGCTGTCTATCCTGCGGCCGGCTACACACGCAAGGCTCAACGGAAGGGTGCTGTTGTCGCCGTTGTGAACCCGGATGCGGACTCGGCCGACGGACTTACGAGCAATGACTTCTTCTTTCAAGGAAGCGCTGCAGAGATCTTGCCACAGCTGTTTGAGGGGGTCATTGGAACAATTGATGAAAACGGTATGGTTGAAAAGAAATAGCCGCTCTAGAAATCTATCGTGCACCTAATGTCAAACTCCCTCGTTCAAAATTCCTGCAATATCAACGCACTACCCGTGTCTTGTGTCCTCTTAACTAAACGAATACAGTCTCCGTCATCGTTTCAAATCATCATAAATCATTAACCTCTCATCAGTGATAAGAGGCGAACTGCCATCCTTCTCGACCCATCGTTTGCCGCTGACAGTTCTGGAAGCTCAGCGTCTGCTTTCATACATCACACTCTTCATACTCCGTACATGACAATATCACGACCAGGGCGAGGCTGCAACCCAGGGTTGTGGTTTGAAAGTTTGGGTAGGCAGGTGTCTGCCTAACAAACTAGGTTGTATCGCACATCCATCACTGTCGGCATGCCGCGATCTCGCTCTGCTACTTATGAGGACCTTTCCTACGGAGGAAGTGTAGATTGCTCACCTTTGATAACTTCCTGGGCGCCTTGATGTAGAAGCAATTCTGCATCATCTGCGCAACAATGGTGAGTATATGGCTGAATTTCTCGAATCGCCCGATCTTGGATTTACACTTACGTGCACGTCGTATGCGCCGATTCCAAACTTCGTTCTGAGCATGGCCATCAATTTCGTGGAGCTAATGTGTCGCGCAGAAACATCTTGCGTAGTATTGTCGCGTTCGGCCACGTCTGCCTCGTTCTCGGGGTCTTCGCGCTGGGACCCGAGAGGACCCTCTTTCTTAGGAGTAACTGAAGCACTGATCATTTGTGGAATAAGGCTGTTCGTGTGGATAATAGGTAGGTCTTCCTTGAAGTGTGCGTCTCTCAATCATGTGGCTTGTAGTAGCAATAATGGTCGGTTTGTTGTGAAGAGACTACAATTATATTATTTAGTTCGGCCTCAGAACTGGCCATTGCGCTATGCGGTTCGCGAGCTCTGGTCCTTTGCTTCTTTGGTCACTTACGCCTCAGCCTCGAGTCCCATCGGTTTGTGTCATGGGTATGTATGTACAAGTATAGAAAGGGGTCACTGCTCACCGAACGTCAGCGTCCAATAGAAATGATACACGGCTTGCTGGGGGCCGTAAGCTGAAGTTGTATTGGGTTTGAAACAATGCGCCCGCCTATAACATAGCCACCCCTAACTACGCCCTGTGGTTTTTCCATTTATGGGGGGCTGAGAAGAAAGTGTATGAAAATAGGAATAACCTTTTGTGTGGGTGCCATGCCAATGAACGCTCACCATAAGTTTCGTTGTTACTCTACTTCAGACAAACGCCTATGCTTTTTCTATCTCAGAGGCCACCGAGGCGCATTGGCTCGATTCAACTTGTGGGTGGGCTGCCATTCATAATACGAGCGGTTCTCGCCTTCATGGCATGGCAGCTGCTATACGTAGTCCTGTGAGATTATCATTCGGCTCATCATTGTTTTTGAAAGAGACCGCGCAATCTCCCCCCTACCATCGGCTCCTACGGTGATCGAACAGCAGTGCCCATTGGCAAATACGGATACGATGTCACCTTTTAGCACCAAGCCATCTGTCCCAGAGGTGTTGGCGTCAGATGGTAACGCCTCCTTGTTGAACGAGACATCATTAGCTTCAAGTCATACTCAACGACTAGAAGTCCCTCCAATACAGACAAGACTAAATGGAGCTTCTAATACACGACCCTTCTCCACTCACCTGCAACCCCCTTTGATAAGCCCAGACGAGAGTGAATCGGAGAACGATGTCTTCAGTCGGCGTAACGGTTCCATCCAAAGCACCCAAGCCACTAGCTCCGTTGGTCAAGCTTCCCCTCTCTTGACGACAGATGACGAGAATCATCAAGAAATAGTCCCACAGAACTGGCTCCTGGACGTCCAACCTGACCGGGCCGTTAGCGGTATTCGTCAACTCGAAGAAGAGGATTCTAGCTTAGTGGTCAGTGTCGATTACCCGTGTCGCATGTTATGATTGTATACTAATCTCTGAACTAGGAATTATCAGCAGGACCTAACTCTCCATGCGATGACTTCAGCTTGGAGATAGCAAAAGATTCTATTCGTGGCGGTGGGATTACTAGAGAAATTCCTCGCCGTACAATTGGGGAACCAGCCCATGGATACCATGGGGCTAACACAACCCAGATCAACTGTGACGGAACATCTTCATCGTCAGACTCGGAGTCAGACGATTCTGGTCTACCAAATGCTAAGGTCATTACACTGCATGATCGTATATGGGATCGCATGATTAAGACGCCTACCGGGCAAAAATTCCTTCCCGATGGAAGCCTCGATGTGTTGATCACCAGAGATTCCGTCGAGGCAGAACTGCGCCGCGCCTTTACACGTGATAAGCCTTCATGGGACAAGGATAAGCTGGAAAAGAGGACGAGGAGACTGGCGGAGAGGATATGCATCAAAGCTGTTCCCGACGATGGAATACATCTACAGCCTATTCGTCAAATATTTACTATCTTGGTCTTGATAGATATGGCGTCTAGGGTCTCATCATTTATCAAAGCAGATCTCAGCGACTACGACCTACCGCTCTCGCCTACAGAGGATGAAGAAAAGCAAATACGTCCCGAGAGAAGGAGGAACTTATCTAGAAAACCCCCGTTGGAGAAATTACCGCACTTTCAACAATGGCTTGGCGGGTTGAAGTGGGCTTTCTGGGAGATGCAATGGATGGTGATAGCGCCGGTACTGAGCGAGGGTGACTACAACGACGTTCAACTTATACCCTTGCATAAGAAGGACATATTACCATTCGTCATTTGTGAGAGTAGTGCGGGGGAAGACGTTGGTCAGGGAGGCTTTGGCGTGGTTTACAAGGCTTACATACATGCAGAACACCACGACTTCAGCAATAAGGTTCGATGCGCGCGCGGATTCGTAATTAAGCAGATCGACCAGGCGAAACGCGAATCTTTCGACAAGGAGCGCAATATACTGAAGAAGTTCAAGGGCGGGCGTTCTCATCCTCACGTCGTGAGCCTCTTGTCCACCTTTGAGCAGGACGGCAAGCTTGGTCTTATTTTCTACTGGGCCGATGGTGATTTACGTGCTTTTTGGCATAGGAAACACTCGAGACCTCAGATCGATAGGAAGACTTCTACTTGGGTAGCGAAACAGTGTGCTGGCCTTGCCAGTGCGCTCCACAGGCTCCATAACCACGAAACTTTTTCTCAGACAAGTGAGGATGTGGAACAAGTACCCGACACTAAAAGGAAAGTCAAAATTGCTGCAGCACCCAAACACACTCGCGGAACAAGGGAAGTGAAGCTACAGCGTGAAAAGCACAGCGCTACTATCAGGAAACACGGTACCAGGCCCTCAGATAGTGAGCCGCTGAAGAACAATGAACAGAAACCACCACAGACAGCTCAGCAGCTGACTGAGCCTAGAAAGATTCGCAAATATGGCCGTCACGGTGACATTAAACCCGAGAATATCCTCTGGTATAGCGATCGCACGGATGACCTGGGAATCTTGGAATTGACTGATTTCGGCGTCTCAGATCTCAAGTCTGGTATGAGCAAGTCAAATTTCCAATCCAACCCGGCCTGCACTCTAGTGTACCAAGCACCAGAATTCGACGTCCCGGAGTGGGTAATTCGCCAATCGGCGGACATGTGGTCATTAGGCTGTGTCTTTTTGGAATTCATCACATGGCTATTAGGGGGGAAACCCCTCTTGCTCAAATTCTCCGAGAATAGATCGTCCTGGGATCGTGTCGGCCACTTCAATATAGATACATTCTTTGAGAGCGATTACGTAAATCATTCATCGAGCAAGATTATCAAGTTGGAAGGGAAGGCCTCCGTCATCTCCGTATGTGCTTACCCTTACCTATCTTATTTGTGTCTCTACGCCCCTCATTTCGCCTAACTGACAACTTTAGTTCTTCGATGAATTGCACGAGCACGTGAATTGTACCGAATACATCCATGAATTCCTAAACCTCATTCAAGATCGAATGCTCGTGCTAGAGGCTGACGACACCTTGGAGTCGAACCGGATCCTCGTTGAAGAGCTCGTGTCGCAACTCAACCGCTTCGCAGAGAAGTGCCGCGATAAGGAAATGTATGCCACGGAGAGGCAGCAGTGGAAGTCTACGAAACGGAAGCCTCTTTATGTTCACAAGACTTCCGTTGAATTCGAGATTTTCAAGGAGAATAATAGTGAGGAAAGGCCGAATGAAGCAGCGCTGCCGAATAATCGGTACGGTGGTATCTCGGCGATGGAGAAGCCTAGGTTTCACACAAGTTTACAGGGTCATGAGCTGAAAGAGATTCCTCAGACACATTGATTTATGAGTTATAGTTGTACTTTCGGTTTAGAGACAGGGTTTTGTGTTTAGTTGGAGATACCCATGGATTGTTCCGCGGAAGTTTTGATTATAGATACCCCTTTATAGTGAGATGGCGCGAATGAGAATCGCCGGGCTGTATGCTACCATATACTGAATGAATAATATGAACTAAAAGTAATATGATTAATTGCATTGCTATACGAAAGATAATTCCATGTCCTGTGTTGTCGCTATATATCTGATGTATGTATGCGTAAATGTTTAACGCATCTCCGCTCAGCGAATCTTTGCCTGTTGGCTAGGTTCGTTGAAGAGAATGAACCTACCAAGCATAGCACCTGCGCCAACGCGCTCATAGACATGATCGTCACCATTGACAGGCAAATTCGAGGGAGATACAAGCAGGACGTAGTACTTTTTCTCCTGGGACGTCCGCCCTTCCCTCGACTTGGCGACGACCACGCACTGTGGCTGCATACCATCTGGTTTACCCTTCTCGATGTCATACACTAACTTCACCTCTCCTTCCTGATGCCCGGCCACGTTAAACCGCCGTACAGTCACCTGAAGCTCCATCCTAGCATGAGGGGTGTGACTTGAGTTGGCGCTGCTGCTGCTCTTGATCCGGGGCGGGTGGATGTCTTCTTTCTCCCAGATTGTCTGGTCGAATGGCGGGTCGACGTAGTCGATGCCTCCACAATAAGCCATCCAGGACCATGTCGGCACGGTAACCTTGCATCCGGGAGGGAACACGATGCGGGAAAGACCAGGGCTAGGCTCGTCTTCGCCTCGCTGCCAGAGAAGACTGCGGTGAAATAGACCCTTGCCTGGTCCGTCGTCGAATATCCCGTACGCCCCGTCTGTGCCGTAAGCTGTGCGGAGGCGGTTTTCCACTAACGAATATACATATTGTCAGTGTCGCACGTCAGCATCTTCGGAGAAAGCTTGCGCGAATCTAGAACTCTGGCGGGGAAGTGAGATACTTACAGCCCTCGATAGCGAATGGTCGATCTTCAATTCGCGAAAAATTCAGGCGAGAGTACTGCTTGTAGAGATCCTGGAAATAGCGAATTCTGAGACCTCGCTGGACGCTTATGGCTTTATTCGGGAAGTTGGGGTCGCCGAGGAAGTCGGCCATGTTACTGTGCGAGATATCAACGTCCGTCCATCTATCCTTACAGGGGTCTCGCGCAGGGAGAAACTCACTTGTGCATCTTGGTAAGGGATTGACATCGCACGCCTTTCCCACACTCGAAGTACGCTTGGCGTTCCGTGAAGAAGATGGTTCTCCTCGCTAACGCGCGCTCCTGCAAGACCCAGCCTCGGGTGTTAAGCGACCCCTCTAAGACATCGCCGCTAAAGTCGTCAATATTCTCACAGACGTAGAATGAGTTCCCGGCGCCACCTGGAAACGTGATGTATTCTCTTGGTCTGATGGGCTGGAGGAACCCGTCGTGCTGACCCGTCGCTCGGCTAGCTGCTAGGACGCAGTATGCGCAGCTGAAGACATCCTCCATGCGCTTCGCTTCTTCGTTAAAGTCACCATCCTCTCCTTGGATGATGCACAAGGAGTCTATCCACAGATAGCGGATGTTGAGGGCCCTAGTCGTGAGCACGGCATCCCGGAAAGTAGGAGGAAACTCACCAGGAGGAATCGCTTTCTTGAATCTCGCGAGCTCCCTACCTTGCCCACTTGGGTCCTTCCTCAGCGTGCTGAAGGGCGGGTGTACTTCTTGGTCGCCCCATGGATGTGAGAGAGCGATGTATCGTTGGTCGTTGAGCGCCTCATCCCTAGTCTCCAGAAGACGAAGTTGGGGAGACTCAGGAGTTCCGACATCTATTAACCGGGTTGGCAAGGTAATGGGTCTCGGAGTTTCACAGCATCTGTGGCCCTCATCACAATCTTGCAGCCAAAGACGAAGTAACGAGAAGAAGAGAGGAGTTCCGGGCTGCGGTAACTCAGGAAAGCCGATCTGGATAGGTAGTGGAGTATGTAGTTCTAGTATTACCGTTGAGCATGAGTGGTTCAAACATAGAAGAGGAGATTTAGCCACTCACTTGGACTTCGGACGATAGAAAAGATTGGTAGCGTGCAGTTAATGCCAGAAAGTTTTAGCATGGATTGGTGACGCTCGAATCGAACTCGGAGTGTTTTCGGCACGCCAAATTTCCTATTCGCGTCCCAGAGCATCTGACAGAAACCACAGTCCCGAGAGCGCGCATAAAGGTCCTCTATCTTATCTTCAATTGCAAATCCACCTTTCCAAAAATTCATGGTTAAACATCTCCCACATAGTCGATTATGCGCTGGCAGGATATGTAAACCCGCTGTATCTAGCTGACTTGTGGCCTTTCCTGCAAATTCATTGTCGACGGGGTATTCCCAATCTTTGAGAGGGGGAAGCGTATAATCAGCTTTTGTGGCTTTTGTAATCTCTCCATTTATTGGAAGGCCTCGTACCTGTGACATAAGTGACGACTGCCCTTGCACCACCCCGGGGATCTGTAGGGACGAGGTCGCATCAATGCTTATGTCGGGTATTGTACTAGGTGGTTTAACATTCTTTCGCGGTACGCAGGAAAGAGCATAGCTGGAGTCCTCATCCAGCTTATGAGATATATTTTCCAATTCAGTTAGAAGCTCTTTGGCTGTACAGTGATAGCTCCTTTTATCCTCGCCAGGCGGTGGTGGCTGGAATGGCGACCCAGGGGAAAGCTGTCCGTTTTTACCACTATGACCTGTTGGTAGCAGGTCGACTACGAGAAGCTTAGTCTTAATGAGCTTCAGAAGATCCCCGATGGCAAAGTTCTCCTTGCAATCTGGATCATTTTGTTGGAGGTACTGTATCCATTGAGATACAGTTTTATGCACCCGAGCGGTCCTCGTTGTGCCAGTTAGGAATTCGAAATATTGGTCATCTCCTTTTTTGAGCCGGCCATGTAATTCGGCGATCGTGTCATTACCGTATAGTAGCCATAAAACAAATTCGAACATAATGCAGCCCACAGACCAGACGTCATACAAGCGTGATCTAGCTTCGTTCCTCAGCTTTTGGTGGACTTCTGGTGCTTCATAGAGAGCAGTGCCGTACTATAGAACGTGAGTATTGGAACCTGTGCCACGTTGACCGTATGCGTATCTTGAAGTGTGGTTCTTCTCCTGCTTTTGTCTTCCTTTCTTTTTCTTGTATAGATGTAGAATTAAAGAAGTAACAACATGCTATGAAGCAGGCTAAAGAAAAAGAATTAGAAAATGGGGAACGCTTACCCTCGTGCTTGTTCCTTGAGGCCTATACTGAGTCGCAACAACATGGCGCTTCGCTAGCCCCATGTCGGCTATTTTCAGAGTACCGATGGTGGCAGAATGATTGATGTCTTCCACTTGACTATCAAGAAATCTCAAAATATTCTCCGGCTTCAAATCTCCATGTCGGATGCTCTGGTTTCCTGGGGCATCTGGGCCGACGACACCGACAGGCTGCCCACCGGCCTCCAATCGCAGGTTGGGTACCATCGTACTATTTCCCCCTTCAAGCTCAGGCGGAAAATTTTCCGGAGAACCCTGATTTTCGTTTCGGAAGGACTGGTCAGGGTTGTATTGGTGTAGACATTGCAGGCCATCCGCCAATCCCTTGAGCTGGGAAATACTCTCTCGAACCAATTCCATGTTTGGAACCTGATTCCGCGTTTTCGCCCAGAATTCTCGTAAGGAGCCGCCCTCGGCCCATGGAAACATGAAGTAATATTTGTCGCCCTGTCGAATAGCGGCAACACATTTAACTATATGATTATGGTTCAGAGCGTTGACCATCGTGAGAGCTCGCGCTTCATCCTCCCAGACTTTTCCCATAGTCTTTGCCTCACTATCCTTATCAGTCGAGTCAAGGTTGGTCCTAATTTCCTTAACAGCAACCTATGCAATTGATGAGTATTTAGCGAGGCATCAGTAGGGCTTCAAATGGAAATGGAGGGCGTACCTCGCTGAAAGCATGATCTCGGTGTGCCTCGTGGATTGTGACTTTGTGCACGATACTGAATGCACCTGCTTTGGTACCCTGTCTATCCTTTTCAATGAAAGGAAGAACGTGCCTCCTGTCGAGGTGATATTCAGATTCAGCGCCTCTGAATATCGGGCTCAAATATCTCCATTGAAAGTCTGAGAAACGCTCTAAATAGCATTGCTTCCAACAACCAAGAAAACATTCATTGAATCGGAAATCTTTAGACTTGACATCTAATATAGGGAGATTTTTATCTACGAATCCCTGTTTCATGAATTGTTTCAGCGATCTGAATGCGTCGTCGGGTCCGAGGCCAACATCAATGTGAATTAAAAACAATTTTCGTGCGTCCTTTAGAATCCATTGGATGAGCTTGTCTCTGCTTGTGTGTTTTCTTTTCTTGAACTTGACACCATCGAGCTCTGCGATAATGTTCTCTTCTGTAACTAAAATGTCAATAGCATTGTTTGGCAAGAATTTGTCGTGATCGCTAAGGCTGCCAGGATGGCACGAGTCTGTTATAAGATCTCGTAATCGCGGGCCAGCGACGTCATCACCACCACTATCTTCAGAGTTGGTAGAACTGCTCATACTGCCCGTGCTAGGAGGCAATAGGTTCCTTGTACGATTGATAAAGAATGCCAAAGTAAAAGAGAACAACATGTACTTAATAATAGAGGAAAGCGATTCCTCAAGAGACCCAAGACGAAGCATGATGACGATACAGAGAACATTTTCTTAAAATCAGGCAGAAGAAGCAACCCAGCACTATTTTATTACCGGTCCGGTTTGCGTACTCATTGACATCTCACTACTCATGGATAAGAAGTTAATGACCCAGCTTTGACTGGCCAGGTCTTGCCATGTCCGCGACATCTTACGGAAGTCAATCGAGATGGATTGCTCATCTGGGCGCAAGTGATGCTGCTCTGCATGGAACAGGGGTCAGCATACATGGCAGAGTGCCAATAATATTTAATGCGGCGTTCGCTTTCCCTTCTAATAACAAGCATCCCTTGAAGATTGTCACAGTCCTTGTAAAAAGGGGGGAGACCAGTTGGGTGGTGATTGTGCACAACTTCAGAGCCCGCCGCCACCTCCTGCCCAAACGAAACTAAAGCGCCTACTTTAGGTAGCGTGGGATTGACGAGTCGAACGAGGCTCCGAATAATCGCAGGAGCACGGAATAAGACGATGCCGGGGTTCGCGAGGGGCAATAACGGATCGAGGCAGGCTGGCCAAAGCTGCGCATTCCAATTGGGCGGCACTCAATACCATGCAGGAGCGCTGGCTATAATCCTCCTTTGTGAAGCGGGATAAGCAGGGATGCGACCACGTACCCGGCCATGATGATGGGGTTGCTCGTCCCTGAGCGTTTCCGATGATTACCTGCCTAGATGGTCAAAATGCGGGACCGTTTGCCTCGTTTGCCGCATAATCTGGGTGGTCGATAGGTATCTATGCCACTGAGAGATGCCTTATTGTCACCGTACTGAGTAGTGTAATGTAACTCATAAAGGAGGGTGTCCGTCGTGTCAACTAGAACGGCCCAAATCACTGAAGGTTTTCTGGGAGTCCTAGTCATGCCGTGGCTGAAGTGTAGTACTGGAAGGAAACCATTGATTAACAAGAATAGAAAATAATCTACTAGTATGAGAGATAATTGCGACTCGAAGACCGAAAGGTTACAATCGTCATCTCGGCCCCGCGACTCTAAGACAGAAAGCAAACCGCGTTCACGGAGGCCAGTTGATCTACTAGTGTGTGATAGTGGCGCCGCATTCGCAGTATGCATTTAGCTGCAGAAACTGGTGGCGAGCCAGAGTTCTCAGCTGACACGATTGAAAGATACTGAGTACACTACGTAGTAGGTACAGAGTATTAAACTACGAAACGAAACAGCCCCCTTCAATACCCTTCACCGAAAACTTGCAGGGCTTGGCGATCTTCGAACCTTGCTAGCGTAACACTCCATTCCGAATATAGCTGGCGGATCTAGTGTAGTTGTCTTGTACCATGGACGCTTCCATGTGTATACTAGAGTAACCGGGCACCATGTCCTGTGTTAGAACTTAGCGCAGGTAAACCTACGAAGGTAGGTATGTTATGCTCTGCACAACGCACTGTAGGTAGGCAAGATAGTATCTGCTAAGTTAGTATATTCCCAACGTGTCTTTCAATGAAACGCAACCCTAGTACTACTTTAGCCTAGGTAAGATGCCTATTATCTTGTGTGTCACCTAAATAGTCACTAGAGTAGGGTACTCCCCAGAGGAATAGGCTCACTTATTGGGAATACTACAAGGTTGACGGCCACACTTCACTATCAAGCAAGACTTTACCTGACCTACACATAGTTAGGGCGGTTACAAATTATGATAGCCATTACCGTGACCTATAAATACTGTGACTTGAAGGATAGTAGCACTACCGATAATTGGTTTTTATGCCTGTCTGTCCGATATGCATACAAGCGTGCCTCAAAGGGTGGAGAGACTAGGTTCAATCCCCGGTTTTGGGAAGAGGTCTTCCTTTCATAAAAGACGCTGAAGGTAGTGGTGATATGAAACAAGACGAGGCGAGCGAGGTTACCGCACTGGTCTCATAATGAGTTTGTAAACACTAGAAGTCTCGGAAAAGTGCGGACATAATAAATTGTTAGACAAAAACGTCATACGCTGGCGTAGCCAGAGCGTACGGCTACTCGGAGGCATATATACGTACGGAAGCCCGGGTATCCCACTTTGGGATATTGCTGACCTTTTGAGGTTATTGGCGCAGTGGCATACGGGTTGGCCACCTATGACAAAAAATCACCAAGTTTACCTTACAGCGAATTAGTTGCCAAGTTTCTATAGAACCAAGCACTTAAGATTCTCCCTAGATCATGAAACTAAGACAAATGAAATAACGGAAGCTCATCTACTTCAAATCGGAGTTTTATACGCCGTATAGTGCAGAAATGTCTTTCGATGTATGTTTTCTTGTCGAGCCAAAAGGGGTACTATGGCTGAGAGCTGGAAAACTTCGTATATTTATGTTGATTTGCCCGCCATTTTTGCTCCATATTCCGAGCCTACATGGCCGCTTGAATGTGGGTTTCGTGTTTGCTCTTCACCCAAAAGAAGATTTCGTATCGATACTTGACCCTCGCCGAGCAGCACGTCTACGGGGTAACAAGATGTTAGGGCAATCTTTGCACCAAGGTGAATCGGAAAGGAGCGCTAACTAAGCAGCAGCAGTCGCAACACCCCCCGCTAGAGGAGCGAGTGTTCAATGGCCTGCTGGATAATACACGCCACTTACGACGGGTCCAGTAGGACGACCACCCGGCGGATATGGCTTATTCTGACGCAGTTGATTCGCTTCATTCTTATATCCTTTACCAGCCTACCCTCCTACCTCTTGGGCCTCTTTTTATGTCCAATAATTCCTCGCCATAGTATGATTGTAAATGTGATGAAGCTCGTCGTCCAGTCATTAACATTTCCTCCAAAGTCTGAAGTGCAGCGACCTGATCACGAGCTGGCCTGTGGTGTGACGTGGACATCGCGATGGTGGAATCTAGATGAATGTCGACGATATGACAATGCTAAATGGGCAATTTGTATGCTTAAATTGAAGTGTTGCAAAAGAGATGGAGAGAACCATCAGATGTCACTACCCGCGGAGATTATTGTACCTTTTCCAATTCGCATGGAGCAGCCTAAAGAATAGCTTCGTTGTACACAGCCGGGAGGCGTCACTTGTAGTTCATCACCAGCAGCTCGTTCAAATAACACAAACAGAATTTTGAGCCGTCGTGCGATCTTGTTGGGGGTTGGACAGACGTGAGGGGCTCATTGGGACGAGGCTACGCATATTGTTGGCGCTCAAGGGCCGGCTTATAAGTAATCATATGAGGTTTGGAACCAGCAAGCTTAGCTCGTTTATGGGAACGATGAACATTAGAGAAAGACTTAATAACCGAGAGGCTTTATCAGATCGACCTTATGCCGATTTTGGCTTGTACAGCCCAAGATGAGATTCTGAAGCCAAAGACAACAACTTTGTTAGAGCAGAAGAGGAGCTATCCTGTCACACTCCTCACCAACATACATTTGGCCGGAGCTTAGGACCGGCATGAACTTTTCGAATCTCCTTGGTTAACAGTTTATGCGTTTCTCGCCCAGACTCGTCTCACTACGACATTCGCATTCCCGTCATGTAGTTCATATCACAAGGGCCGCACACGGGATTTGGAGATAATCTCAACAAAGGTTCGTTAATCTCGGAAGCTTTCTTTAAATCCTTTACCGATCTATTATACAGCTTCACTTTGACCTTAGCCCTTGTGGAGTTCGGCCATAGGTCTCATTGAGTAATAAGTCTTAAATTAGCAAGGGCTGAATAGCCTCGTTGTGACGTTTTTTAACAACACACACACCTGTCCTCCGTAAAGTTCAGCGCATAATATGTTTTGCATATTGCCTCCATATAACAGTCCAATTGTGCTGAGATGGCTGCTTACCTAGGTACCTAGTATGTACTTAAGTATATCCTAAGCATAGGACAGAGCCTCCAAGCTCAGTACCTGTGCGTTACGGGTAGTGCCGCTTATATACTATACCTACCTAGGTTAGGTACCAGCCTATGTGTACATACGCTAAGATCTGGCGACAAGAACGCTAAGCCTCTACGCACATGTCATGGCTGCTCAAACCTTAAGATCTAAGTATCTAAGTCTCTACTTCTGATTTTAAAGCTGAGGAACTTCGGTGTTAACGTTTCTAAGGTTGTCTTGCACTTTGCTCTTCCTTCCCCTTCTCTTCCTTTGCCTTACATCGTTGTTGACATTCGCCGTCATATCTAAGCCCGCCGGTCTCTCGAGACCGTATCGCTCATCGTTCATTCCTCATACTTGGGTTAATGAGCAGCTTGGTTGCGTTCACAATTATCTTGAGAAAAGATTCTCCAAAGCGTCTCGTGAGGTATTGGCTCATGGTATATAGAGTTCGGACAGTTGTCAATCGACTATCCCACCAATGGTCCCATGAACGGATGGAGACAAGCTTGGATACCACAAGGCATGAATTCCATTCAGGAACATGAACAAGCTTCATCTCATTAAGAACGACAGGCTGCATTGAAATCAGCCCTCACCGCCGGAAAATCTCAGCTTTACGAATCTCTTAGTCGGGCTGGCGAAGAAGGCGAGTTTGTAATTGACGGCCTCTTAGAAAACTACATTGAAGGTCTCGGGGCGCTAGGACAGCGAGAGGATAATGAGGATATAGGAAAGGAGCATTCATCACGTGGAACCAAAATTACAACCAGTTATGCATTGAAAGATGGGTCCTCGAGAGCAAGAATGCAATCCTTCGTTAGTGTGCCTATGTCCTATGCCAATAGGACTCGGCGCGCATTCGACGATATAGGGTGGTTCGGATTTTTAAGCAGTTATCGTAGAGTCCGGTTCAATCGCGGTCCGATTCTGATGAGGCGTATGAGACCATGCATCGTTCCTTTCTTGAACGGTCGAAACTATGGTAGAAGGGAGGAAGGGATTGCAGTGAAGACGATCTAGGTCAAAGTCAGTGACGGCAGCCAGCGGAATGCGTTAGGCGCTTCAATTGCTGGAGTCCCAGGCAGCCGTGATCAAGCTTTCAATCAATTCGGCGTATGTCAAATGAATAATCCTCCCTCTTTCCCTGAGCTTTGATCGACTATACTACTTTGGAGCTATTGACTAATTTTATCATGGCGAATCTTGATCGTTCTGAGGGGTTTGACTCTCAAAGCGTGGATCTACCCATGTCAGAGCCATGACCTTATCAGTATCATGGACGATCTTCATTTCTACCTATCGCCAGATGGCATCTCTAGTTATAGAATCACTGTCACCATCATATGTTTCTACAGGAAAAAGACCTAACGACTCCTGAGGTAGCGGCTCCGGAATCAATCGATAGAAAAAAAAATGGTAACCAACAGCGCCAGATTTTTTTTCATCGGGTGTGAAGGATCCAATACAGGATAGACTAAGCCTGGTTAGGATTAGTCATCCTCAGCTATGTGGCTCTGAGTAGTGTAGATAAATAGGACGATGGGACGCGCAAGCAACTTGAAACAGACCTCAAACTGTAACCTTTTAGCAACGTCTATTTAATAAAGCTAGAAATATCACAGCTGCAGTCACAGAACATTCACAATATCTACACTATTTTGCCAAAGCGGAGTGAGGGAGATCCTCGGGAGGAGATCGGCTAAGTAATACCCTGAATGATCTCGTACATAAATACAGTAGTTTACTTCATCTCTTTAGATCTTTAATCTACCGGTGGTCACCTCTAGAGGAGAGCACACTAGCCCAACTCCTTATAATACATCGCTGCTAAACTTCAACAAGAAAAGGCTACCATGCCATATACGTATCAGCCCTTGCAGGGCGATGAAATTCGACTCTTGACCCTCGAGCCAGACGTTAGCAATGGAAACGACGCTGCACCTATCAGCTGCAAGATCGAGCACGTCAACTTGAGTCCTCACCTCGGACCAGACCAGCGCGGATTTAAAGGAGACAACTACGTCTGGCCTGAAATACAGTCCTTACCTGATTTCGCTCCCTTATTCGAGGATCTTACAGATCCTCTTTTGCAGGAAAGCACCGTACAGGAGAAGAAATTGCAAATAGAAACAGATGCCGATGAAGTGGACACGAACGAGGCAGAGAGTAAGCCGTTCAGATACAATTGGGGCGACTATATGGCGCTCTCCTACGTCTGGGGCGCGTCTGAGGGTGTACCAAAACGTCCCATTCTCCTGAATGGTGAGCAGTTCCTCGTCTTACCAAACTTGTACAATGCGCTGCTCCAGCTCCGGCGGACCCGTCGCATTCGGCAGGGTTTCAAACTATGGATTGATGCCATCTGTATTGACCAGGAGAATTCTGCTGAGCGTGGTAAGCAAGTGAGCCGAATGCGCAGTATTTTTGCCTCAGCCTGGCATGTCGTCATATGGCTTGGAACAGAAGACAAAGATAGTACACTGGCCGTCACAGCATTGCGCTGGCTTGCAATGCGGAGCAAAGGGCCCGAGCCACTTGAGGGACTATATAAGGAGGGTAAGAAGATTGACCTTAGCCCGTTGTTCATTGTTTGGGCTAAGGCCAAGAGCGCATGGAAGAAGGAAGTGTACACAGCATTGTTCTACCTGTTCACGCGGCCCTACTGGCAGCGCACGTGGATCTTGCAGGAGGTTGCCATGGCGAGGCCGGATGCACCCATCATTTGCGGAGAGAGCTGTCTCTCTTGTAAAGATGTTTATGATGCAGCTATGCTCATTCAAACCGACCAAAATCGGCTGGGGAGAGACATTATCGGAAGTGTGAGGCCGAGAACAGGACAGGAGTGGGCTTATGAATTTGCCCGGGACAGAATCCCCGAGGAGAGGCAGTGGACGGCAGAGAGGATGTGGAAACTGCTGCAGGACCTAATGAATCTCCAGCGTGAGCAGAGGCCGGAGCACGATAGCTCATCTGACAATACCAATCTGACTGGGCTACTGCGTGTGTTACTGCTTGGTCGTGATGCTGACGTTACGCAAGAACAAGATAGAGTGTACGGCATCCTAGGTCTCAGGGCCGTGGCGGAGAGGGTCAACATCACACCTGACTATAACCTGCCACTATCAAATATTTTCCAAGATTTCACTAGACAGCTACTAGCTAGAGGCGAGTTGGATATACTCAGGCTGGTGTCAAGATCATCGGGAGAAATCTACGCCCTTGACACCCTCGAGGATTTGGCGCCTGGAGAGCAGTCCGTCGGATCGGCCTACTTCAAACTCATGATAAACTCATTCAAGTCGTCACGCCCCTCCCATCATGTCGGTAAAACCTGCAATCACGGTCTCCCGTCGTGGACCGTGTGCTGGACCTGCAGGCCCGCTCCAGCCGCCCAGCTCAGGGGTGTCTACCAGGCAGGTGGCGATCCTTCTCCGTCGACTGCGTCCATGCGCTTCTCGGATACAGCGCTCGTGGCCCGCGGCTTTATCTTTGATGAAATTCGTTCTTTAGGCACATTCCACCCCTGCGAAGCTGATGCAAGCTACCCGCAGACGGATGAATCCTCGCAGACAGCCAATGTTTACGGCAGCCTTGAAGCTACACAGGAAGCCCTCTGGCGCACCCTCATCGGAAACACAACAGCACAAGGGGGGCCGCCCAGCTCCGAGGGATCCTGGCTGATGCGCGAACCGCGCACGTGGTTCCGGCATGTGCTAGGCGTGTACACCAACGGATTTGGGCTAGCGGAGCAGATGGCGCGGAACCGGGACCTAGTTCTATGCGGTTACACATTACAACAGATCGTTCTCGGGAGTACCGAGAAACCGAGCTTCCGGCAGAGACTAAAAATCAAGAGCGGTAGCGGATTGTATAGCCCCTCTGAGGAGCAGTGGGAAGTTTTCTCATGGGCTATCAATGCTATGGCGTGGCGCCGGCTTATGGGGACTCGAGGAGGGCGGATGGGCACTGCCCCTGCTGCTGCCCGGATCGGTGACCAGATTGGTTTGCTTCTAGGCTGTAGTATGCCACTCGTGTTAAGGAAGGCGGGTGACGGGTGGGTGGTCGTTGGGGAGTGTTATGTCCATGGCGTGATGGATGGGGAGATGCTTGCAAGTGATAAGGGGGCTGTGAGTGATGTCAAACTTTATTGAGGCGTGCTCCTCAATGAGTGTTAGGTTGTAGATACTTACCTATTAGTTTAAGTCCTACCAGTTCCCGCAATTTCGTGTTGGCAACGGTCTATCCCCTGTGAGAGCTTTATTGAGCTCATTCGGAGGGCTCAATCAGTAGCTCGTTTCAGCATTGGACTTCGAACTCCTCTTTTTCTCAACAGCTGTCAAACGTATATTTCGCGAGGATTCATATGCGTCAATCATCTTTCTGCCATGATCTCGCTTTATCTTTTCCACTTTCTGCTCGATAAACCTTGCTTCTTCGATAACTTCTGGAAGAGGTTCGACTGCGGAAGCGGGACTGCCTTGATCGTCTACGTCTTCGCCAAAAACAACCACCCTATCTCTGTAGAACTCGCCCTTTCTCGTGTTTCCTACATACACGCATCCTATCCACCTACATTTCCACTCATTCGTGGTTTTGAATTCGGCAAAGGGGGAGTCTGGATCTGGTGTTTCGCCGAGAGGTGCGTGGACCGGAACAGCCAAGAGCCACAGATCTATGTGTCTCTTCCACACCTGTCCTTCGACTTGCATTGTCAGGGTTGGACATCCCGCGGAGAACTCCAACAGCGCGTTTCTGATGCGGGCTTCCATACTAGGGTGGTGACCAAATGGTAATAATTCGTCTAGATCGGAATCTTGGAGCCTGTACACGGCGAACACGCCCGCGATGCTACCGTTGTCTCTGACCGTTAGTTCGCATCCCTCACCTAATCCTTCTGCATGGGAAGGGATCATGACGCTCCGCGTTCTTCTCATATCAAATACCGACGGAGGACACCACGACCAAGGACCGTGCATAGCGATGAGTATTTTGCCATGATAAATGGCTGTTCCGGGCAGGTGTTTAATCGTCCGTAGTATGTTAGACACTAATTCCAGTTCGGTGCGGGATGTATTGACCATGTTCCGCGGGATCGTCAACAGCGCGGCAAGTACCATACGGTCCCTTGATGCTACTAAATATATATAGTATGTAGGACAGTGCAAAAACTGTATGTGTTCTGCAGGACGGTTGCCCGGTGATACAGAGACAGGCTAGTTACAACTGGTGTACATGCATGCAAAATACAGAGTTGCTTACAGACGCCACTGGGGCTGACCAGCTGAAGTGAGATGGGCTGGTCTATCGTTAAGCCGGGATAATTTACACCACTAAGATGAAGCCAAATCGAATCAAAGCTATGGTCCTTATGAAGCTGAAGATTGGCTTGTTCACCAATGTCCTGGCTTTTGTAGATTATTTTATGTCTGTTCCTCCGCTTCTGAGTAGCTATTTCTCCAATCTGGTGGCTGGGAGGGGTTATCGTGTTACTGACAGTTCGCGCCAAGGACAACGGACCCGGCAGAAAGGTTATCACGCCCCTTGGCGTCCGGGAGCCTGGTCTAGCGCGGGTGGTTGATAAGCCACATTCTACTTAGTAGGTATATATAGAAATAGTGAGCAGATGAAGCATAAACGGTCTAAACGCCAGTCGTAATTATTGCGAGGCAGTCAGTCTTGTGTAAATAAACCCTCGACTAAACTTGACAATAAACACAATCTGACCATATCATAATATCTCATGAACATTTTCTAAACGTTTTGTTGTTGGTTCCCCCCTGTCGAAGCATCGTTCCTGAATAGTTTGATTCATTCACCATGGCCGAGATTAACGTCAGCCAGGGGCACTCTGCGACACGACGGGAAGGATACGCGAAGATCGTGGAGACTTGCAGACAAGCTAGAGCAGATAATATCGAGTTCGCATGGATCGACACTTGTTGTATTGATAAGTCTAGCAGTTCGGAGCTAAGCGAGGCGATTAATTCCATGTATCGATGGTACCAGCAAGCCGAAGTCTGTTACGTCTTCCTATCCGACTTAGACATGAGTTTCGCGCCTTTTGAACCTGTTTTTCCAGGTTCCAAATGGTTCACCAGAGGATGGTGTGTGCAAGAACTGATAGCGCCCCCAAGAGCTCAGTTTTTTTATGCCCACTAGGCTTAGCACCACGTCGGATCAAGAGCCGATCTGACTGATCTCATCTCGAAGATTACGGGCATCAACAAGGAGGTTTTAGTCAATAATAGCTTGGTGGATTCCTTCCCTGTAGCTTAGAAGATATCTTGGGCCGCACAGAGGGAAACGACTCGGGAAGAAGACAAGGCATATTGCTTGTTCGGGATTCTCAATATATTTATGCCAATATTGTATGGAGAGGCCTCTAAAGCCTTCATGAGACTCCAAGGAGAAATCATTAAGGTCTCCAACGATCTTTCTATTTTTGCATTCAGTTGCGGATCATTGAAGGGCGGTATAGCTCCCGACATTCAGCCCTCCTCACCGCAACCGTACTGCGACCTTTTAGCTACAAGCCCGAAAGACTTTCTCTCCTGTGGGGATCTGTTACCCACTCGAAGTGAAGTTGATTGGGACAATGCCTTTGCTTTAACCAATAAGGGAGTCCGTTTTCGGCGAGCTTCAAGTGGACGTTCGGCATGGGCTGTATAGTATGCCCTTGAATCGCGGATTCCCTGATCTTGATTCCGTTAGGATATATCTTCGAAAGATTGGGCCTCGTTTATATGTAAGATATAACAACCGTCGCGGTGTTTCAACCAACAATAATGATAACTTGGCTGGCGACGAATCTATCTATACGGTTAGTGAAGAAGAGATTTACATCATCTCCAAATTGTCGCCTCCAATAAAGTCTCTTCTCCAGCAAGAGAGCGAATACGCCATCTGTGTACGATCACAGACCCACAACCTAATTATCACGGGCTCTTCAAGTAGTCCACCGTGCTTCTTCAAGTGATCGTTGGGACGCTGCACGAATGCAATTCCTTACCCAAGGAGATAAGCCATTCGGAGGATATTGGAAAATATTCCCAAGCCTCGCCCAACGGATCAACGAAGGGGATAGATTGTACGAGTCAACATCAGGACACTTTTACATGCTGTGCGGACTTGGCCGTTCTGGTGATATCCAAGAAACTCGTGCGTGGGTGCGATTGTGCAGTTTAGAGGAGTGGAGAAGTTTCGAGAAGAGTCCAGGGATAATCACAGACCTCAATGACGTACTGCGTCTTACCCGGCCAGGTCAACCAATCGACCAAATAGTTTAAGGTGCTGGCCTGTCGGCTCTTACTGCTAGTGCCAACATTACTTTAGATACCCGGGGTGAGAGTTCATACTATAGATTGGAGCTTAATCTGTCTTAAGAGATCTAGTATGATAAACGGTCTACCAAAGTCAGACCCTCCGCACTTTAATTGATAATGGGACTAGATAGTCCTGTCTAGACACCTATATTCGACAGCTCCGTTAGACTGTAACGGGAGATATGCTTAGCACCTTATACGACATTGTCTGGAACGCCATTAATATAGGTATTACAATAAGGATACAGTTATACTTAGCTACCGAAATTATGTACTCATCACTGAAGGATGGATTTCTCGCTCAAGGAGCCGCGGAAATTTTAAAGAAAGTAATCCCCTCTCCTAAATCCCTCGTTTCCTAGACCTTCATGATAAGGCCCCTTATCGGCGCCCGGGTATTAACTCTTACCTTAAAGAACCTAAAGGGTAATAGTGTGCATGACAGAAAACAATGAAGGTTATAGGATTAGCTAATACAACACAGAGATTTTCCTCAATGTCGCAATCGTCGAGGAGATGAGATTATAATGTAGAACCGTTACGGCACTAGTTTTATTTAGTATGCCTCAAATGGGCCACTATAGCTTTATTATAAAACTTTATAACAATTATATAATAGCAATGCTCCTTTTATTAGTTATTGTTACCGAATTATACTTTCTTGCAAGTCAAGATTTCACATTACAAAACTAACAAGATTCTTGTGGAATAAGCTTTCAGCTGTCTAAGCAGCATCGTTCCTAAGAATGAAGCTAACAAGGGCTGAAGTAGACCCAGATTCAGTAATACCACATTAATAGTTGTTGACTAGCTTTACTGCTACCGTGTCACAGGGATTCCAACGCCATTAATAACTCAATTCGATTGGCAAAGTCGCAAAATGTATTCTTTCTAGTATTAAACAAACGATAGCTGAAAACAACATGCTGTTTTAGACTTGTAAAGATACCATGCTTACCACAGGCGCTGAAGTTGAATAGAGCTGTATAATAACCCTAAACGCTGGTATTTAGATCATAAGAAGTGGTTCCGCAATTAGTAAATTCTAATACTTGAGCGAATCTCAGAGCCCAACGTAAAGATCTAAAACTTTCAAATTTACGCGATGCTTATGCTACTAATCCTCCAAGCTATTAATAGTATCTCACCTGAAGCGCGATAACAAGACTGGCTACAGACTAACTAATGATATAGATAAGTACAACAGGGCGAGTAGCGAGCATATGTTCCTAAAGACTTTACGGTTTGGAAACATTTACATAAGTATCCTGTGTGAAGGATGCATCCCCAGCATTTTCATTGGCCCAGGCCATATACCCCTGAACTCACGCGTACCACCCGATCGCCCTTACCCGCCGTTACGGTAGTCCAATGTTATTGGCACCTCAAATAACGTAGCCTTATGCGGCGACATAAAAGTGGACTTCATCAAAAAGGGAGGATCCGGAGGAACGAATGAGGCTGCACACTGGGGTGGATATATCGACACCCTATAGAACTCAGGATATTGTTAAGAATAGACTCGGTTGGCATTAATCGAATACAGAGGTCAAATACACTAGAAGAGGTCAGGGGCAGGATTACTAAGGTGATCTTGAGAAGAGAACTATTAACAAACATTTCGACGTCGGTTTAGAAAGAGCAGTATGACATTCATCCCCTCCACTCGAGTACTTACAGCCTTGGATTAACATAGGTAGTAATGTTTATACAAAGGCAATGTGAGGGACTAAATCTCGCACAGCGTTGTTAAATATATCAGAGTAATTATGCGCTGAAGTGGCCAAGCAAGTAAATGATACATGTGGAGCTCAGAGCAAGGGCATGGCATATTTAGCAAGCTATCACAAGGACTAAATTCAGAGCTATGAGATATAGCTCAATATAACAATAATATTCTATGACTGCATAGTCACTTGACTATCAAGAAGACTCTTTTTTCGAGGCCTCCTAGAGGCCAAGACCTATTACATGTGTAGCCTTTCCTTCAGCCTTTGCTCTATGTCTCAAAGAATAAAGCCCGACTAGCTTCATTAAAATGTATCTGAAAATATGTAGAATGGTTTCGTACTTATGCAATAATGATATGACTAAAAAGGACCATTGCTGTAGGTGGCGGAGGCTATTGCAGCATATGGGTGTAACGGGGACTCACGCAGGCTTCCATACAACGCAAGCATCCATGCATATAAGCGCCAAAAAGAAAGTATCAAGGAAAGAAGAGAAATGAAAAATTGCGATACTTGTCCCAATAATCAATATAAACTTCAATGCTTGTAAACTGATTATGAGACAATTCAAAGCTCTGCTGAAGCGCGCAGCATCAGTCAACTTTCATGCGCCCCTTTATATAGGACGTGTGTAATGTAACGTTACGTAAGTATGTTAAGCGGTTTATCAACTTAGAGGTAAAACTTAAATTAATGTATACCATTTGTCACAGCTCATATTAGCTAAGAGATGGGGAGTCAATCCTAGGCGGTATTAGAGCTGCGTCGTTTATTGTGTATTCTTAGTGTCGGCGCATGTGAGTGATCCAGTCTACTAGTTCCCTCTTCCACCCATAGTCACACTAGACAATCTCGTCATATTGACGTCCTCCCACCCAAATTCCATATCGCTCGGTAATGTTGTAAATCGCCCAGTTGCGCCATAGCCGCATAAGACTTTGCAATCTCATCTAACCCAGTCTAAAACTGGTACCAAGGATTCCGTAATGTTGTATAATACGTCATGAACATGTAAATAAAAGTAAAAAAGAGAATTCAATACTAAGTAGATCAATATCGGTCAAGAAGGGGAAAGATAGAGACAGAGAGGAAGGTGGCGGGGCAGTGGCGGGGCGAGGGGAAGCGGAGAAAAATAAAATAAAATAGAAAGTGGAAGAAAGGAGAAGAAAGAAGAGGAAAAAAAAAATGAATAGTCTTCAACCATCCATCGGATCAAGGTCAACAAGGTCTTGGAAAGTCGCCAGATCGATGAACTCATTCGCCATGTTCTCCGCCCTAGCGGCCTCGGGATTCGTCAGGGCAAGGTTGAGATCAACCATGAACGTCGCGCGAATCTTGTCTTCGAGATCTTCCTGCACATGTATCAGCCCACGTTCCCTAAGCTCTTCCATGATCTTGTAAGCTTCGCTCCCTGCCATGTTTGTGTCTCTCATGGTCATCGATAGAAGACCTTGGGCCACGACCTCGGACATGCGGTAGGTGCGATTGAGCCTTTCATATCCGTATATGCACAGAAGTAGATACATATGCCATTCAGGATCGGTACACCTCAGCATAGCATTCGCAAGGTAGATAAGTCCATTATGCCATAATACCGAGTATGTCGAGGCGGCGTGCCTACTCCGATAGTCGACAATCAAGCGCTTCAATTGATTTACTGACGCGCCATAGGCATCGTCTGGTGTGCGATTTCGTGCTGAGAACGTCTTGAGTTGATGTCCGTCGTCGTTTTCCTTGTAGATGAATGGCTGCCACATATCAAGAATAGCCGTATGCAGCCATATACTGTATTGAGTCAGCATACTAGACCTCAATATTTACACTACAACAACACGTACTGGAATACAATGACGTAATGGGGGCTCTGGTCTCGTTGAAGAAAGAAAGACGGGACAGTCTCGACCCAAGCTATAAGTTCTCGGTAGGCATACTCGACGAGAGTCTCCCTCAAATGGGGTGGAGGGCTTTCCCGTACAGGGTAGTAAATCCACCGAGCTTTGTGTACAATGCGCCAGAAATTACATATCACAGGAAAAGCTCTTCGCACGATGATTTCCTCGGGTACATCATCGTCATCGTCATCGTCCATCTCTCTTTCTCCGTCCCCAATTAGGTCAGCGTCGGTAACTTGGTCACCACTGATATCGTTTCGTATTTCTGTTGGGATGGGAACACTCGGCGCCGAAGCTGGAGTTTCTGAGCCTGGTTGACGGTGGAACATTGAAATCATCCTAAAATCATGGTAAGTTACCTATTGCCGAAGCTATATACTGCAGCTCAGCTCACACATTCCAGTTAAACACGCCCCACGCTGCATAGCATTGTGCGCTCAAATCGTCGTCGGTTACGCCCACGTTTGGTTGGTAAGCATTGGCTCCTGCGTGCCGTAAACTACCACCAAAAAGACCTAACCGTTTGCCCATCCTCATGGCATCTGATGCATAGTGCAAGACGTCGTGATTTTTGCCATGCCCCATTAATGATATACTGAGCAAGGTCGCGCCAGCCATTGCTGGATATGAATCCTTCTCCAATTTCCACAAGGCTTCGGCGATTCGGCAAAACCCAGCAGCGTATTGTATGGCATTCTCGTCAAAAGAGCTATACATTTGCTAGAACTTTTGTCAGCGACACCCAGGCGCTCTCTAATTGTTCTGTGAGTCAACTCACGCATCCTAAATACATCACGGCGTGAAATAGAAACTTGGAACAATAATTTATGCGTTGGTTGACCAAGTCATTAATGAAGAGACGAGTGTCGAATAATCCTAGTAGTGGATGGTCTGTTTTCTAAGTTACTAAGCGTAAGCCTTGGCTACTTACAGTTGCAACATGAAAGTCAACAGGTAAAATGACGTAGAGGCTGAGATTTGTGAAAGGCAACACATATGAGCTTGATAAAATACTTACGATATACATAGAAATGACCCTTGCTGTGAAATCGTTTGAGACCTTTATATCTGTCCAAAAACCAACTTGCAGGTATTGAAGTCTCTCATCGCAATACTTGCCGGACTGTTCTTGCGATTCAGGATATTCTAATAGGGCAACAATGGAGAGTTCGGCATCATTGGGATTTCTAGGATTAGGAGGGCTGGCATGAGACCTCGTCTTATTCTGATCCTAAGCTAAGGGGATAATAGAAAATCCCCAAAAGAGGGTGGGAGGGGTGCGTGCTTGGGGACTTGGCAACCGTGAGACACTTACAAACGACCAGGTAGTGAATCGGATGGCCAGGGACGAAGAAGACTGCTTCTGGCTAGATATGCAGGAGTGATGGGTGGGAGCGTTGGAAAAGCCTTTGAGTTGTTGGCCATAAGCTCACCCTCCAGAGTGCTCTGGTTCGTAGATTCCCAATTATCTGACTTTGATGGAGAGCCACTCTCGCTTGTAGCCCTTTTAAAGTGAGTTATGGCAATTGAAAGGTCGCGATTTTCCCTTAGACTCTTCAGAAGAGCATTTGAGTGCTCCTCGGATGAAGATTTGAGTAGTTCCACGAACTCTATTGCCTTTTGGCCGTTCATGAGCCTTTCAGGGTAAACACACACGGAGGTGCCTCGCTTTGCGCAATTGCCGCAAGCAGGTCGAACTCCATCGCACTATATTTAACTTGTCAGTGTGTGAGGCCATGGGTGCTTGACATGATCTAAATCGATTATACTTGCCTTGGTCTTTCGGGTTCGACAGTCGAGGCAAGCACCTGGTCGCGGCTGCGATGATAGGCGCTTCTTCGGCTCCTTGCTTGCCTCACCGGAGTTGCTTGGTGTGGAGGACTGTCCTGCTTGTATCAAAGGTGCTGCTGGGAGAATGCGCGGATACTTCCCGCGCTGCATCGTTGTGACGGCGCTTCGACGAAGCCTTCGTCAGTGTGGCTAGATATTGGCGTAGGACGAAGCTGGGCCAGTATTGTACCTCTAGATGGTAGGAAGCTGGAAAGCGACGAGGGGTAATGGTAATTGGGGATTTTGTAGTGCGCTGTTGGAAATGGTTAGACAGGTCAGGTGCCCTGGGAGTCTCGACACACTCACTCCCGTCTAACAGCTGGCTGGGTTGTTTCTTGTGAACTTGGAGCAAAGCAGAATTCCGGCCAGAAGCCTATCCGAAAGGTAAAAGCCATGATAGGAGGCCACGGGGAAGCACAGCCTATGGTGGGAACGAAATAGTTTAGTTAAGCCTTAGGTTCCAACCTCCACAATTAATATATACCCAAGGGGTGACGGGATGGATCCGTGGTGAGTGGCATTTTGGTCTGATTGGTTTAGTTATTGAAATGGTTATGAAGGAAATACGTAAGTTATGTACCTAAGACGGAAGGATGGTCTCATCCAGTATGTGCAAATCATGTGTTTATAGTTTAGGTCTTGAAACCTTACTTGTGGTCATCATGCTATTGACATTTATCTCGCTGGCTGTCTCCCTCTCTCTCCCTCCATCACTCACTCTGCGTTCCTCTAGCCTTTTATTCTCCACAGGCGTCTCAAGGATTCTGACAAGAAACAACTGGTAGCCGCTAGATCTCCAAAAATTGTTTGACAGCAAGGAAGTTATTCTTATGATTACAGGGTATTCCGATAGGACATATATCGATAATGTGTTATTACAAGGTATTCAACTATTTCAATGCGGAAGCGCTTAACAGTTCTCTACAAACCGCATGCTTGAGAGTTTTAAAACCACAAGCACGCGGCTCAGTGGGTTTTCAACTTGCCTGAGAAAGCTTTGCATAATTCTATACTGACTTGATTTCCTATTATTATGATTCGAGGCCCCGCGAGAGGGGCTATATCATGTTATAAAAACACACTTTTGAGTTCTCTCCTCTGGATTTATTACTCCCATGCGCCCAATAACCAAATTAAAATTACTTTTGGCATAATAATCAAAGTATTGGAACATGGAAGGGGGGCACGGGATAAAATGGGGGTATCCTGGATACAAAGATCAAGAAAAGCTGTTGAGAATGCGCCGAATTGGTGAAGATGAGTAATGATCGGCTTCCCAGTTTCATTGGAATTAGAGGTCGGAACAACTGGGCGCATCGCAAGTGCCATCCTCGGCTGATACAACTCCCACTCGCTTCGCCGTCTTTTGGATGTACTGACTGATAAAATCGTTTTCGCACTTATTGTGTCGAAGTATCTCAGCCTTGAGCTGGAGCACTTCCTCACGCAAGAGACAAGCCTGGGCGTTCAACATCTTATTCTCCCTGAGAAGATCTCTCTCTCTTTGCTGAAGCTCATCCACTCCCCGCTTAGCCTTTTTCCTGCATTTTGCGGCAGCTAGTCTATTCCTATTGCGTTTCTTCAGACTTGTCGGGATGTCTTTGGGGTCCATAGGTGACACGGGTGATAACGGCCCATTGCTCCATTCCATATCTTGGGGGAGCGCCAAACTTTCCGACAGCGTGGCCAAGCTGTTCTGCGGCATCGGGGGGTATAGAGTCACAATTGAGGGAACTATAGGGTTATTGTCACACGATGTGTCGAGAACAGGATCAGATGGCCACTCCACGAACGGGACACGGAGATTTGCGACTTGGTGGCAATCGTTACCGTTTGTTCTAGTTTCTAGCGGTTGCGGCGGCTGTTGCTGCTGTTTTTTGGCGGGGTGATTAGAAGAGAGTAAGTCGAGATAAAGACGAGATGCCAGGTGTACTACATATGACACGTACTTCTTCAGCGTAAACATAATGATTCATGGCGCGATGGCTGGTTACAAAGTTATCCAGATGCCAAACACGTTCAGGAGGCCTCCAGAAGCTGAGATCCGGGGCATTGACTTCATAGAAGGGAGGATCTGTGATGCCATAAGGAGCGAAGATGGGGTCGTCATGCGATCTGTCGGCATGGTCCTGGTTGCCCAGGACTTGCATTTCGGGGCTCGTTGGCGGAGGAGTGTCCGTCTAGTGAAGGTCATGCGGCAGGTCGAGCTCTTGATTCGCTCTCCCAGAAACCAGGGGCCAATATCAGACCGTTCGGTCTAATGGAGACGGCATAGGTAGACGAGCCTTCACAGGCCGATCCGACGGACACAAATAATATCAACTTTCTGGCCCCAAATGCAGCCTCGGGGCCAGATCTGGCAACAAAACGGAAGAAGAAACAGAAAGACCTCAGGATTGAAGAGGAGTAGGATGGCGACATAAGTATGCTTCCGAGTCATAAGAAGGGGTCCGGCAGCATGTCCCGTGTCGACAGGCCTACTGCGAGCGATCTTGAATTAGGGATTGAAGGGAGGCGATACGGAATTAGCCACCTTTGGTCGGCCGCCATGTCACGGTAGAGAGGTCTCGCATGGTCCCTCGGGACACATCGAGCGTTATAGGATACAGTACTATTCCCCCTTGCAATGCAAATACTGGGTGTCCAGTAGAGCCCTATTCCTCGTATATACATATGGATATGTATTAGTTGGGTGACGTCAAAGGCTGGTCGGCTATCCAGCCAATCCGAGCGCAGCACGCTCTCCGGAGGAAACGCCGGCCCAAATCGAGCCTTTTCATTGGATAATATGGCACGGAGCTATCTCCGGGACATCTCATTGGCCCGCTGGAAAAGCTCCTACGTCCCTAGCATATATATATCTATCTATAAAAGACAAAAAAGCGCCCTACGGTGTAGAAAGACAAAGGGTATCTTGAGATGGGAAGAGTAAAGTGGAATGGAGCCACGAGCCCTGTGAGTAAAGTGGTAAGTTTGCCCATCGAATGGCGATCGCGCTTTAAATGGGGTAGTTTTTGGCACACTGTCAGGTGTCATCCGAACGTGCATCTACATGTACTTGACAGGTAAGATAAGCCTCCTTGTCCCGCTACATCTTTTCCACTAGATTATTCGGCATTTGTAGCCAGCGTAGCTTTGGCCCTGTTAGATGCAGTCCGGTGATACTAACTCTTCTTTTGCGTGTCTCTGGAGTGAGCTATGCATCTCGCGATCTCTTCCGCCAGGGTTCCTCATGATCGATCGATGTCGAGCCAAAAGTCTCCGGTACATTCTTTGTACTGAATCATGGCCCCTAAAGAGCTCTAGTCGTTTTATTTGTGCGAACCATGTAACCTGGGACCCCTGGATGCGTTGTACTCACACCCGCGCCCACCAATCCACTAGAATACAGATAGCTCTTGTCGTACGGGTCACACTCCGGGGAATCAAATGGTCTCCCGAGCGAGTTACAATAGTTCATTTCTCGGCTCGTCGCGCCATCTCGGCATAGGTGAGCCTGGCCCGAATTTATACACTCTCCAGGAATGATGCGATTAGTTATAGGGTCATGTCCTACCCCACGATTGAACTGGATGTAAAATGATCTGTAGATCGAGGATTATTAGTTCCAGCTTGACAAATTTCCTATGTCCGAAGACCAACCTAGTTGCTGGCTGCATACGTGAACTGCCTAGCTGCTTCGTAGGTATGCCAAAGAGGCGGCTTTAAGAAAATCGGAACTTTGGGATAATTCATGCTAGAAGCCTTCTATGTCTAAGTGACTACGAAAATACCAGTCGAGAAGAATAAAAGAGAGGAAATAAAATGAAGAACGAAGCGTAGATCGACGAAGGATATCGTAGGACATGTTCACATGACAGATCCTAGTAGAATACGAGCTATGAAATCAATGATCGCTGCTTCCATCTATCTACGTAAATCCCCCCATGTTCTCCTGAAGGTTAATGGAATAAACGAATCCTGGTAGGGCCTGCTGAAGTGGTGCTTGCTTTTGTTGTTCTATTTTCCTATTTCTCCCATCTAGCTCTGTACGTCTTATTTACCTGTATTTTGCTGTGCGTTGGGTTGAATCGTCGCCATTGATAGAGGCAAAGTGGATTAACACTGGTTGTTTTAGAGGGTGTAGCGTAGGTAGTGTACTGTCTTGATTAATACTAGTATTCAAGGCTCTCTATAAAGATACTTCATGTTGCACAACGTGAATAAACCTAAGCGAATAACTTGACTAGCTTAATTTCAGTGCTGAACGTAACAAAGGCGTGTATCTATAAAAAAGGGCACTATGAACTCAAGAGATTGCGGAATGACTCGATGACATTACCTCTTAACTCGAGAAATTCAGCGGCTGCCTAGCTGCTCTAGGTCATCTTAATACTAAGGAGGTAGTCTAAGCGGGTGGACCAGGGGATTCCTGACAAGATTAGGGACATCTTAAATCTTTTGGGGGGGGTACTCGCCTACTGAGGCAATATTACCGAGGTAGATGATTTCCTTATGCAAGCTCTAATGACCATAATTCATATCCTATAATTAGTGGCGCATCGTGAATCCGCCTAGAGCGGCAGCTATTTTCTCTCGATCATTTGTCGAAGGGGATACATTTTCCCTCGTCGGTTCTTTTCTTGGGATACACATGCGGTGGAAGTTTTCTTTCGGCTGCGTCATAGTCTTTCTCACAAATCGGAAATGACGGGGGCTTGTGGTTACTCCTGGGCCACTCAAAATCTTTAGATATGGCAATGTAGAGAGAATGGACCAGACAAGAGGGGTTTTGCAAAGCCATTGGTGTAGCCCTCAATGCGCAGTGTCAACGGGGACCAATTGTTGCCACGGACCTAGCTCCTGCATTGATTATTGGCATTGTACAAACGACAGGTTCTTTTTGCGGTAGCAAAGTGTGCCTTGCTAGTATATAATGTATGGTGCTGGCCAAGGCCCGTGCAGTGTTGATCCTGGTTCCCGGGATTAGTAAAGGCCTAAAGCCAGGTCCTCGATACTTGCAACGGAAGCCGAGGACCATGGTCATTGTCCTGGATAAGGCCGAGGTGTACATTGGGTCGTGAGCATAATCTTGTCTTTTCTAGAGCCAAACGTGCGAGATAGGGTTTTCCTCATCCATGCGATCTCTGGCTGGGTTGAGGGATCTAATCGTCCTTGTAGAACCTTATAGACAAATATCTTCATATCAAAGGACCATGCCTGTACATCTAGTAATGGGTAGCGCCGAAGCCGAATAATAACGAACAACTGGCTAACGCCCCCGATCCCCCCTCAACTGCAGCTTACTACTGGTAGGTAACTATATCCGTTGGCTAATCGCCGATCATTCGATGGGAATGCAGGAAACTAACCAATTATAGGTATGCGGGTTGTGATTGATGTTAGGGTACGAAGGGTTCTAGGTCGTTCGATAGTTAGCATTCGACTTTTATGCATGCCACGCCGTCTAGTCCTACAAGTGTAGCACCGTGATAGACAAAAGGTCTAGTGACGGGCCCTTCTAGTGGTTGACAGGAACCCTTGTTTTGGAGTGGGTGCCGCTGAAGATGAACGCTGTGTCTGCTTCATCGAGATCAGCGAACCACGCAATGCATCGTCGACGAACATACTGGTAGCCCAGACGGAACAGCGCTGCCGAGATCACAAATGCCTAATTCCCATTCTGTCATCGCTAGTCGGTACACCCTACACACCTACACTCCTCGACCCTGGGTATTCACGTGACCTTCTTACAGCGCCGCCTTCAGCCCGTGGATCACCTCTACGGCCTCATCTCTGGCCTTCCTCGTAATCTCCGCGGCGGGAGGCGCGGTTTTGATAAGACCAACACTAGATCCACTGGAAGAGAGTCAATTCATCCCGATGATAATTATCGCGGTGCGACGACGATAGAGCCCCAACAATGTGTCATGGATTAGACGGATGAAGAACGTGGTGGAGGCGTAGGTTAGAGGTAGGTAAGTCGATAAGAGACACTTACGACCAAGTAACCATCATGGAGACGTCACCCTTCTCCTTTGCCGCCCTGTAGCGAGCTTCGTTTTCTTCAATCGTCATCCCGGCCTGGCTGTCATGGTACGACTGGTGTACGAGAGCGCGGGCATCATAGAGAGTTGGCCAGGTGAAATTCCCCTGTACGTGATCATGGACGTATGACCTTGTTGCCAAGGAGACCATGTGAGCAGATTGTCTGACTTGGTGTTGGCGGCGGCTTCTACTTACTTGACGGTGCTCGTCGCGCCGTCGGAGGCCGACAACAGAGCCTTTCTTTTGTAGTCCTCGGCGTCGGACTCGGGAGCAACCATGTACTAAAGCCCCACGGTCAGCAGTCTTCGATGTAATGGCCACCTTGTCCAGAACGGGTGCCAGACAGACAGAAGATGAGACATACCCTCGTTCCCATGACAGCCGCCTCGGCCCCCAGTGCCAGCGCAGCAGCGACGCCACGTCCATCCGCAATACCGCCGGCAGCCCAGACAGCAATCTCCTTATCCGGGAACTCGTTGCGCACCACTACAACATATCGGGATCAGATTATGAACGAGCTCTGCAGTGCCTCGGGGATAACGTCAAGCGAGACGCCACCTCTGGTTGGCTAAGCAAGCAGTCGCCACTGCATTCTGTCGAAGGTACGTGATGAAAGAAGGATACAATGGAAAAAGGGATGCTAACGACCACTTACTATCTCTGACTTCAGGAACCAAGCTAAAGACCCCGGCAGCGTGGACAAACTGATGACCGCCCGCCTCGGCGCCCTGCGCAACAATGACGTCGACCCCTAGTTCCGCAGCCTGGCGCGCGGCAGCGACGGTCCCAACCTGGACGACGACACGCGGGTTCCAGCTGGCGTCGCCAGCAGCACTAGCACGCAGCGCCTCGACGACGCGACGCAGCGTATCGGGACTCTTCTCCGAATCCGGCGCGAAGAACCACACGGCAGCGGGGCGATAGCGCGCGAGGATAGGCGCCGTAGTCTCGCCGAAGTGGGGGGCCGCGCAGTCCGAGAACAGGACGAAGCCAACGCCGATGGGCAGATGCTGATGCTGATGCTGGCTGTCTGACGTATTCCCCTTGGCTGCTGCCGGCGGTAGGAGGAGCTTCCTCGCGAGCGCCAGCTGCTCCTCGAGCTGGGTCAGGGCAGACGAGCCGGGCTTGAAGAGTCGGCCGCCTTGGATGAAGCCTTTGCGCCATTGCGTGAAATCCGTCAGCAGGTTGTCGCCACCGCCGGGGGTGTGGGGGCGGGATGGGAGGATATGTGGGTTCTTCGCCCGTGTCTTTCTCGGGCGTCGCCGTCACTGGGTGGATGCGACGGCGGCAGCAGCGGCAGCAGTCGGTGGCCGACATTCAGCCACTAGAGGATTAGGGGTGGGTGGGCAGGCACGGGGGATGTGGTAGGATGTGGCAGGAGAGAAGGAGATAACTATAGGAGGCAGGCACGGAACGGAGATCGGAATAGCGATCGGGCGGGATGTGGATCGGGATGTGTACGCACCGAGGCCGCTGGCCCGGACGACCTCGCTCGCAAGCGTGGGGTTCGTTATGCCGGCCATGGGCGCGCTCACGACCAGCGGGTGGGCGGTCCCGGGGAACCATCGCTGCATCCGCGACAGTCGTGTTGCGGCTGCGGCTGAGGACGCCATGGTCATGGTCGTCAGGGTTCTTGTCGTTCTTGTCGTCCCGGTCGTCCCGAATCGGCAAGCGGCGCGGGTGGCAAAGGCCTTCATTGATTGGTGTCCTCGTTCGCCGATTGGAAGGCTGGGCGCAGTGGGTATGCGCGCATGTATGTATGTATGTACGTGCGTGTGTATGATAGCAGGATGAACAAATGATGACGACAGTTCTGCTGCCGCCAACTGCTGCTTCTATGGAGAGCTCCTATGGGGGGGCGGGCAATATAAGTTGGTTAAACGGTACACACGCCACGGCTACTAAGACAAGGGCAGTTCAGCTACCTTATATACCTCGGTAGCTAGCTTTATATAAAGAGGCGGAGCTTCGCAGAGCTCAATTATTAATTCGACATGTGCTCGCGTGGCGGATCGTGACGGTGCAAGGGGCGCATAGGTTCCCGTGGGCCGGCAACGAATACTAGGTAGGCCTTTATGCAGCAGAGACAACTCCTCGGAGTCTATTCCTTATGTGGAACCCTGGCTGTCGCGAATGCATGCTATGCGTAGCTACCTAGGTATCTATTTACTCACTTCGCCCGAGCCATATTAAGGTTAGGTAATTCGAAGGCAAGCGATGAATGATTCCCACCTGTTCTCTCTTGTGACCTAGCCGCTGACATTACCTAACCTACCTAGGAAGCGCGATGATAGAGCATGCACCCTGACACTGCGAAACTCTAAGCCGAACCCGGCATCAAACGAGCCGAAAGCCGGAATCGATCCCGACGAGTCCGACTCATGAGATGCCGAATGTTCTACTAGTTGTTGTTCAGTAAATCGTGCCTTGTCAGGTATTCTTGACACGCTCCGCAGCGCGAGAGGAATCGCATTTCGAGATACTTACACCAATAAACCCCTAGTAACTGGCTCGAGTGTCATCGTGTCTATAGTCACGGAGTTTCGTAATATTTGATTAGGTATGTCTTAATCACCTTCAGGCTGGTAGATACCTAATAGATGGCTCGAAGCTCCTCGGCTATCCTTCTCGTCGGTCATCCGGATCTCACTCGGTTCATTTCCGTGGCTCTCATCCTCTAAAGTCATACTCTTTTCTCTCTCTCCTCTTTCTTTCCCTTCTCCTTTCTCGTCTTTCCCCAATCTTCCCAATTTGTTGACATAACGAAGACCTATGGAGACGGTGGTAAATGCTGCTAAGAGGCCATCTCCTCCCGTCCTCCAAACACACCACACAACAAACACATGCAAAATATATAAAAAACCTAGGATGAGCATCGACCTCCCCGCCATAAATGACGTAGGGCAAGCCATTGCCGAATAGATTCTAAGGTGAGATCAAGGTGGGACAATCATGATAAGATAATCGATAAGATTGAAATATAGATAAGATAACATATAGATAGATCGGATAAGATAAGGAGCCGTCATTACATCATAGCAATTCAACGAAGTTTACAAAACACAATTCAGAAGCAAATATACAGTTCACGAACTTGTTGTCGATTGAATAAAAGCGCACTTTTAACTTGGCTATTTCTGCGAGATGCACTAGTAAACACCACTAATCTTCCCTCTGGTGACGCACAGCTAACCCCACATCAGCTCCGAAGCCGTGCGATCGGGTAGTCCGGCTGCTATCAAACCTTTGCCTCTGGCCGTGCTCTACTTGGCAGCCCCATGAAACCCTTGGTTCCTGCTCCATGCATTACAATAGAAGAGTAAATGATAAAGAAAACGCCATGTACGATGCAAGTCGAGTTTTCGGCCGTGACTAATGACAAATTCCATGAATCCCTTCAGTATCGAGTAAGTATCGACTGTATGTATGCCGCCCCCAAACGCCGCCGGCCATGCAGATGATGGTGGATATAGAAAAAATACAAGCAATAAGATGCTGAGATGAACCTCTAGCGGCCAGATCCACATAACACGGCAAACGAGTCAAAAAAAAAAAAAAAAAGATAAAAAGATGGGCGTGTGATAAACCTTGGTGGAATTACTGATACGGATGAAGTTGATGCCGCTGTTGGTGACCATAGCCTGGTAGAAATTCGGGCACGATACCCGAACGAAGGTCGTTACGGCGACCTATCGGCTGATAATGCATTTGGCTCGAAGCGAGGTGATACTCCGAAAGAGGGATTGAAGGAGGAGGATTAAGAAGCGTATTCACACGACGGACTGGCTTGTAGGGGCTAGCTCGCTGCTGCAAATATACCGAAGGCGAATTGGAAATGGGCGTATGGCTGGCGTAAACCTCTGCCAAAGGGGAAGACCCGAAGGCTGCCATGTTCGAGGGACTGTGTCCCTTTGTCGGTGTACCGTAGTTGGATGGGACACCGTACGACGGTGTTTGAGGCCCACAGGTTGATAAAACGGTCCCAGCCGGTGCCCAAGTCGAAGTTGGCGTCGAATAGACAGTGGACATCGCCCGAATGCCTGGGTTGAGAGGAGGCAGTGATACCATGGGCTGTGATTGATAATTAGTCGGCCCGTAGGCGTTCGGTAATGCAACTTGACTGGTGTCTAGAGTCAACTGTGGAGCAGGCAGTCGAACGGGATCAGTGCTTCCTGTGACCGGACGCATAGACGGCACCATAACCTGGCTAGGCGCACGAGATACCTTTTTCGGAGCTGGTTCCACAGCGTCACCATTACCTTCCCAGCTTCTCTTGCGTACCAACGAATGTCCTAGGCTTGGCTTGACTGCCAACGGAGACACGGTCGGCGTGGAATGATATGCGTTGTCCCAACCATTGTGTTGTGTCGAGGATGGAGAGTATGCCGACACAAGTGAAGACGCGCCATGCATACTCGTGGGGAGCATGGCAGTGGGAGATGGTAATGGAGGTGTGAATCTCCCCTGGCTCGGTGATAGGTGGATAGGCGTAGTTTGCGCTTGTCGAGCTGCCTCTTCCGCTCTCGCTCGCTCACAGTGCTTGTAGTAACAGGCCAACTTGTGCAGCCACTCCTGCCATTCCTCCTTCGACGTCAATAATCCATATCTCATATTACTAAGAAATTCGACTTCCATGACGTGGATTTCTTTGACCGAGATGCCCGAAACCTCGGCCCAGGTCTTGTTCGTGTAGGTGTTATCATCCAGGAACTTATTGCCGAGCATCAAGGCCACCGTCAATAACCGATATTCGCTCCCTGGGTTACCGTGTACTCTGGGGTTCGTCTTCTTCAGTCGGTATACAAATAACAATGCCAGAAGCACGACATTCTGGGTGACTTGGGTTGTCGATAATATACCGTGAACCCATTTCTTGTACGCTTGACAGGGCTCTGTATGTCTGGATAAAGGTGGAAGTGGCTCGGATTGTCTGTGAGTATTGATTTGCTCGGCGGCTTCTATCGTGTCCATGGTCTCAAACCAGAAAAAGCATGTCATCTGCGGTATATTAGCTCCAGAGATCTTCCTGGTCCCAGGAATTCTATAACTTACCAGAGCGGCAAAATCGTCTAAGCTCCCGCCATGTGGACCTATACACTTGGGCAGTTTCAAGCTGTGCATCACCATGCTCGAATCTTCCGTGCTAGTGATAATTCCTTCTGTGGAATGACTAGTTATAATGCCAGCTGGAGTGGGTGTGAGTGGCTTAGTTGAGGTTCGTGATACCCCCGAGCCAGATTGCGATCTCAGAGGAAGGTTGGTGAGAGACTGCGATTGTAGCTGGAGTTGAGACTGCGTTCTCGAGTACGGGTTGGCGGCCGCATCGTATATAACGCCACTGCTGCCGATACGAGGGGGTAATATGACATTTGGATGTCGGGCAAGGGAAACGTGGGCGTCGTATGTATTGCCAGTAACGACAGGATTGTGGTATGCGGCACTCATATCGGTTTCTGCGGGAGGCGTTCGGAGACCACCCGCGCATGGGCCAGTCTCTTGAGCCACAAAGTCGCCTTGGAGCTTCCCAAGGCTCAGAGGGAAACTGCGTTGTGGATAACCCGCCACGTACGAAGGCGAAAGAGGAAATCGGCGGGACTGTTGTGAGAAGGTGGTGATAGAAGACATATGGGGAGGTGCAAGACAGAAGCGGGGGTAGTCAAAGGTATAGAGGTGAGAAGTAACTCCGGGGATTTTGAAAGACGGCTGGAGTAGCTCAACAACGGATAACGGAATAGCTCAGCGCAATGGGAGAAGGGCTGGATGGGTTGATTGTGCCTCAAAGGTCACCGGGGGGAGTTTTGTGTTGTTGCTCGTTGATCCCAGCTTTATTCGTCAGACTCTGTAAAGTAGGTGCTGTGTGCTGTTTCTTCTATTGTATCCTCTGAAATGGTAGTTTTCTGAGATGTGCATGTAGATATGCATTCACATCCACATGTCATCTATCCACAACAAGACGAAGCTGCTAGGACCAAAACTGCTGAGTGAATCGGTGACTGGCTAGGTTAGTTACCGGATGGATTACTGTTGATACAGAAGAACAAAGTAAATATGGAGGGCGTGCTGCGCATATGCTGGACAAGTTTGTCATCTCCAATGAGCCATTGCGGATGAACAATGCAAAGGGAGGATCAGGGCCGCCTTTATGGGAATGCCCTGACCCGCGTTGATTGTGCTGTTCGTGGTAGGCCGGCGACGTGTGATGTTGTTTTTGTGTTTGTCCTGTAGCTCTTCGCCTGGCCTAGCCTCGTCCAGTATAGTCGTCAGGTATATATATATGGCGTAGAAAGAGCGGCGGTTTCGTCGTTGTTCGTTGACGGAGCTATGTTCGGTATCTGTTGGAAGCCCACTCCCTTGTACGACTATTAATACTCTTCGACTTCCTCTTCTTCTCCCGATAGCTACGATGTTCTTGATACGTAGGAACTGTCTTCTACCGTATGATACAAGACTTGTGAGAGCATCTATTCGTCTTAACTTCGAGGGAGCAGTATCAGACTTAGCAGCTGGGTGGAAACGGTAGCCAGCAGCACGAGGCAACTTTGGTGGAAGGAATGTGGTCCTATACGACGGAAACGGCTGACGTTAGGGCTTTCAGGTCTCTCGAGTTCGCCCGAGCTCGGGTTCAACTTTTGTAAGAGCAGAAAGCAAGAATGAAGGTGTGGTGAGCGGCTTGCTGGGTGGACAGATGGATGGCTAGATGGGTGAATGGGCTGGTGTAGCAGAATTCCTAGGTTTGGAGGTCTCGCTTTCACGGGTCTAGGTTCGTCTTCAGAAAAGGAAAATCAATCAATTGGAAGTCAGCGTGGCGTCTAAAGAATATTATACACAGATGGATAGAAAGATACAGTCAAGTGAAGGTGGAAGAGCAAAGCTAGGTAAGTAGATTCTAGCATGGCGATTACGCTCGCTCGGTATGAAGGCTTGGATGCGAGGTATGTGGTAGTGTAAGTCAGGTCGGTAACCGCACTAGAGGCTAGTGGGTTAGTGTGGTGCTGCACGCGGTGGTGTGTATCGTGGTATCTCCTGGTCGGTCCTGGATGTACCTCCTGCTGGGGGGAAGGTACTAAGGCCAGGAACATCCAAGGTTTCCAATGGCCGGATTGAGACTGGCTGGAGTGGGTACGTGTGTGCGGTGAATGTACAAGAGCCCCACGAAAGGCGACTAGCAATGCTATTGTGATGTAAGTGCGTTCACAGGTACTTCTAGGATCGTCAAGGTACCGCTGAGAAGCAATTGCCCAGAGGTAGGCACACCATATAATACTACTAGGCATACCTATAGTTAGGTATATTCCTACCTGCTGTAAGTGACTGTAGTGTGTCGGACACCGCTTCCGTTCGAGGCACTCACTCATTCCCTTTTCCCTTTTTCCCTTCTCCCCTTGCCCGCTATGCTGCTTGTACACATCCTACAGTGCTAGAACTGTCCAATCAATGGTTGGCTACAGCTCTATATTATGGGGTACGGGGGAGCAAAGCGCATCACCGCAGTACGTAGTACACTACCTGTTTGCTACAGTATACGTACTATGGAGCACACTGTACTCGTTTCGAGGTACCTACATGGTGGACAGGGCTGTGATTGGGTGTGTGCCTATCATTCGACGCAAACGTACGCATACACAACTACCAATACTATCTACCCAGTATATACGTCTAGGACAGGCAGTGTAGACGATGGGTGGATATGTGCCCGTGTGCATCTTGCACTAAAGGGAAAGGTAAGTAATAATACCGGTACAATACTGTACCTTATTCAGTGCCCGATTCTCATTGCTTCGGTAGTGTAGACACCGATCGAATGAGTTACAGCAGGGAGCAGCAGCAGATTCCAAAACAGAGACATATTTGAAGCTAAATTGTTTTCAGAGTGTCATATATGTCTATACTACGTAAAGACCCGATGTTTCTCGTAGATCCACAACACCAAACCTAGGGTGGGGGAAAAGAAAGAAAAATACCATACATACCATACATACTATGAACTAAGTAGTGTAGATAAAATATAATGCTACACAGCTTAGACTAGATCCGCTACATTAGACCTCTACTGGGAATATAGTCGAAGTACCGCTATAGGGCCTAATGATTACGGCGCTTATTTCCTCATTGAGTCCGCAAGGAAGATAGGCAACGTTGGCTCACAGGTAGTCGCGCCTAGATACATGCATGTTGAGGCGGGAGTCGATTTTCGTTCAAATCTTCGCAACGGATGGAATAATAACCTTACGACGTGCGCATGCGTTCCCCTTCTCCCCCATGACGGTACGGTGGTGGCCGGAAAGGGGGTTGCCAAATATGAAATCCAACAAATGACTACCTACCGCTCACTGCACCTTTGGAGCACATCCGTCCTATCAACGGGCTATTCCAAGATCGATGGAAATATATCTCAGCTAGATGTGCAGTTTGGTCATCCGTGCATCGGGACAAGACGTGCAAAAACTATATGCCGGATGAATTAGTAGAACACCAATCGAGGCATACTGTACTTAGTGCGTGTGTGCAGTGCTACGCGTGCTTTTGTCAAATCAATGACTACCAGTATGTCGGCAGTGTCGTCCAAATAAAGAACAAAATACCTGAATTCGTAGGAATTGATACCTACGCATTATGACCAACCTTAGGTGCTGCACGGTGCTACCATACCCGATGATCGATCGAATTACAAGATTACTTACTATTAGGCAATACAATATGGACGTAGGTCTCTTAAAGAAAGAAAGAAAGAAAAATACTCTCTTCCGTCTTTCTCTTCCCTCTCCTATGCGTTAATTTATCCCCATTACTCGCTAACATAGCCTAGTACAGTCGAGCAAATGCCACCGAACCTATCTAGGATATGATGGGGAAATGAAACCCAATACGACTCAGTTGCCTGCCCTTTGTCCATCAGTCGGCCCTGGCACTTCCAGCAGGTAGCAACGCTGACTGAGGTGGACTGCGTGGCTACCAGCATGACTTGTCCGCGCTTGAAGCTGGCAAGGAGTGAAGTAGGGTACCATGTATCTTAGGCACCGAGGTATATATAGGATATGTATGATGTATGAAGTCGCAGACCGACGGCAACTCTGGGTAACAGATAGATGTGTAAAAAGCCTAGGCAAGTTTTGATCCGCGCCCATTTGAGGATGTGCAATCTTTGGGCTCTGGCACTCTATGTACACGTAAGCTTCTAGTATACACACACCCATATATGTAGACACTTTATCTCTTTCCCAGTTCGGAAATTCTCCATCGATTTGACTGGGCAGGCGGAAGCCTTTCGAAGGGATGATGAATTGGTCGATGAATACACTAGTGTAGATACTACTATATGTAATCGCAATGTACCCTAGTCTCTGTTGTCCTCATTTCTTTCGATCCAGAACATTGTTTGACTCCAGTTGATTTTTTTTTTTTTTTTTTTTTTTTTTTGGGTTTTGTTTCTCACCTGTGCATGCGTCTACCTAACTGCGTAGACTCGGTCGCACTGGTAAAGATACCCTACCCCAGTTGTCTAACGATAGGTACTACGTAGTAGGCAGGGAGTGAGCTAATAGCGTAAATGTAAGGGGTGTGTGGATAATTAAAGGCCTCGAGTGATTTTCTAGGTAGAGGAAGCCTAGTATATGTATAGTATACGGCGAAAAGACGCGAATGGGGACTGCGCCATTGTGCTTGCGACAATACCTACTAACTACGCATAAGCTGTCCTTTTCGTTACCTCACTCAACTTCTACTAGTGTAGTAGTTTCTTCGTTTCTTACATCCAACCAAATGGGTTGGTTGTCCTAGGTTAGTATCCTCTTACTACTACTTAGTATGTACGTGCAACCTTATGGACTTACCTACACAGTACAGTATCAAAAGCGAAGGATATGTGTGTACACTGTGAGGGAGTACATTGATACCCCCCCCCCCTTGCCTCTTAACCAGCTATTTACCAGGTTGACTGCGCACCTTATTGCTGGTGGGGATGGAATAATCTTGTTAGATTGGCTCGCGAAAATGAAGGAAGGATGGGTTGGTTGGTTGGTTGGTTGGTTGGATTGATTGTTGGGATAGCAACCCGTGATTCTGATTTTGGTTTTGACTTTGCTGGCGGCCGACGGAATTCGATTTCAGATAGCTTGCTTGGCTGACTCTTTGGCTCCCGCTCAAACCTGCATCGTCCTCCTCTCCATCCGTCAGCGGTCTTATCAAGTAGCGTACCTTGCGGGCGTATCATACTAGGACCCAACGTTGGCGGCTTATTTGGAACGTAGGGAAGGAATTGCCATATGAGTCGCCACTGCGCTTCGTTGCTGCTGATGGGCTCAATTCCTTGGGTAACTAGCATGTTCAAGCGGATCGTAATTTACTGGCTGTAGCCCTTGGCGTATCAGATACTATCACTAGTATAGATAGGCGCTGGTGACATGGTGGCTCGCCAGGTATGAACGATCATTTGTTCCTTCGTCCGTGTTTCGAGACCGCAACGGACTACACTAGATGAAATGCCAAACCATGCATTTTCGTAACTGTTTATGGCATGATGATATTGACTGCGCCCTGTAGGCCGCAACTAGTCGGTTTTCGGCGGTCAAAGAACATAGTGTGGTGTACAAGTAGAAACTCTGGAGCCTTATTAGAATGGCAAACGGTCCGTCTCGCTTGTGGAAAGCCGGTCATGTTACCTATTTGCCCCTAACCATGACGCCCATCTCACGTACGGTGGCAGTCTGCGGAGGTGTAGGCAGGTATTACAGTTTATAGGCACGGAGGTACGAACGACAACACGACCAAGGTTTGAAAGCCTACCATCAACTAGTGCCTTTCTAGCGAGACCCATTGGTATCGAAAATCAATCAATCAGCAACCCGGTGGGATCGGAAACCCTTTTTTTTAAACCATCAAGGATTAGCGTTGTTTTCGCAGCCTCGTTACCCTTTTCCTCTACTACACTAGTGGACTGCCCTGGAAACAGGAGAGAACATCCACATGAAAATGAGGGGTTGTCCCGCGAAAGGCATGTAAGACATGGGGTAGGACATTCACTAGCAAGGCGAATAATGCCGTTGCACGTCTAGGATACTTCTCAACCACACTAGACGAGGTGTTAAAATGACAGTGTGACGACGAGCCAACAAGCCAATGATTCAGATACAACCAGTAAAATAGAGGAATAGAGGGGGGGGGGACAAATATGCATCATGGCTGCGAGTGATGGTCGTGGTGGTCGTGATGATGATGAGGGGCATTCTCGGGCTCTACGTCGGCGCCCTTATTACGGAGCGGTGGGCGATCCCAGAGCCTTGGAAATATTCGGCCAAACTTCGAGAGAATTTCTTGCTACTTTGGTGGGTAAGACTGGAGAGGTACGACACGGGCTCTCTTGGCCAGCACTGTAAATTCGACTCGAACCTGGAAACTGTGCATGAGGTCTGCATGAGGAATTCCCTGAAGGGCGAGCGGCAATAGCCCAGTGCCAGCCTGACACCGGGAACATTCCCCACCCCAAAGCGCACAAAGGAAAAACTGCTCATTGGCAATGCGGCAACGAGACTAGGGGCAACCGGATCCGGACAGCGGATGGGAATTCCCAACGTGATGGGTCATTCGCTTGCGCGAGTACTTGTACGCAATCCGCCAATTAATGCCTACTCAGTATATACTTAGTAGGTAGACGATAGCAAGACCCTCCAGAGATGGACCGAGGGACTGTTTGTTAGGCGAAAGGGGAAAAGTACCTCAAAAGGCGTACCGAGTACTTACTATACAGTTAGTGTGCGAAGCTACTGCGTACGGAGTAATTCGATACTACATAGTACAGTAGTTAGCTCTCAACACATTCATCGCCGAGGTTCGAGACACGATGGAGCCATGTCCTCCGCCAGGTAGGCAGAGCGTACATAGTAGGGTAGCGTCAGCACGTATTACGGGAGTTGTACGGGAATGGATTAACGAGTAATATTAGTGGCTTTACAATTCCGGTGAGCAACTAATTACTTAGGTACGTAAGGTATCGATAGAGCTGGTTGTGATGACGGAGCCACATGCCTACACTACCATGTCATGCTTCGCTTCGTTTGCTGTATCAGGGCGTTACAGTGGTATACTTCTGAGCTCCACAGTATGAGCCGTTAGAACCTCGTACGAGCGTCCTTTAGGGAGTTGGTTAATGCCAAGCAGATGCAGGTGTCAGCGCTTGAGCAGTCGTAGGATGGCTCATAGAATCCTCAGACCAAAGTAGAACTTTGCCATCAAGTCTCTTATTGGTGATGCTGCTGGCCGCGAAACAGCTGAAATGTCGGTCGGTTGAACAGATCCCCGTCAAAACGACTGAAGCAGCAAGCTTGCTAGATTAGGTGCCAATGGTCATGATTGATCAGCTCGGATAGGTGATCCCAGGGAAAAGGGAAAAGCTACTACAGTAAGACTAGGCGATGATGGCTGGGTACCTAGGGGAGGGGGTCTACATACTCTAAGTATGCAATTAACAACACAGCCGACTAATTAAAAGACGAATGCGTTTGTCCGCAGCGAGCAGTCAGGCTGCGCGCGCAATTGGGCTTGGCCACCGCCGTACCTTACGTAGTACTTGGTGTTTTTTAAACTTGAGCGTATTACCTATACTAACTGGACGGCCTGCGTCTTGGACATAAATTTTCTTTTCTTTTCTTTTCTTTTTTTTTTTTACCAACCAACGGCTTCTTCTTCACGTGGGTGACATATAATAAGAAACTGGGCCACACTGTGTCGGATCTCTCATGCATCTTAGAACGGTGTGCCTAGTGAAGTTCATGGCCACCGAAAGTCGTCATCATCATCGTCGTCGTCATTTATGGGAGGAGCTGCGTTACTGATGACAACAAATGAGACTCGCTCATAAATCGCATTAGCAGAGCAGATGAGAATGACGAGTGGGCAGACGACCTAGTGGACAGATATCATTCAAGCCATTGGCCGATGGGGCAATGTATTTGCTAGTGACACTGCACTGTGGCACCCAAGCTTTTGGGAGCTGCACCACGAGGTTCCGCCCTATCCACCATTCGTCACAGATGTTCGGCGACGGCAAAGCGTGAGCATGCGCTTTCGTTGGTGATGGTGGACGCGCAATAAGCACCAGGTGGAGGATGGATTGACATGCTGGCCATCCGATGGAGCATTGTCGTCGTCTAGTCCACATCCTCCGATTAACCGATTAATTGACTGCAGCGCCTTCCCCTGGCGTGATTCCTGTGGCCGAGACAATGATGCAGGACAGGACGACAAGTGACGAGTCATTGCCTAACCCGCCTACCCGCCGTAGTGGTGGTATTCTAGAGTCTGTCTAGTTGTAGGGAGAGAGTAAGAGGTAGGTATATAGTATTGGCCCAACCAGCCACCATGGCCCCGAGGTTCGTCATCGTGGTGCGGATGACCCGGCAATGTGATGATCATTGACACTAATCATGGCCAAATGAACGGGATTTCAATCCGCGCAGAAAATACTATGTAGATAGAGAAAGAGTAAGTACACTAGAGAAGGTGGTGCATAGTAAACTCCAGTCATCATCATTGGCATCATCTATCTTTAGACGGGGACATAGGAGGCGGAAACGCCTCTAACCACCCACTATAACGCACACCTAGGCACATTAGTATAACTACAGTACCTAGGTACGCCACAAGGTAAGTAAATTCCAGGTGAAATAGGTATTTGATTAGCGCTTATACTGTAGGGTTACAGCACTTAAGGTACTATTATGCCTACCTTACTTATATGCACTATGTGCACTACTCTTACCTTACCTTCAAGTTCACACTACCCATTAGGTAAGTACCTATAGTCTATGATAGGCACACTTCGCTGTATATTGGTCCGAACTTACTTACTAAGTAGTACTCTAAGTACTTATAGTAAGTATGTACAAAGACAAACTTGCCAGAACGGTCGCAAGCTAGCATTGAACTACACTAGGTTAAGTACTTAAGTAGTACTACGTAGTCTTATCAGCTATTAGACGCAGACCCAACTACCTCATACAACGATTAGGGGGGTGTCGTTAACAGCTTTAATACACAGGTCTCGCTACATACGTGCCTGCACTCCCTGTAGTATACATGCCAGTAATGCCCAGATGCAAGCCGCTAAGTAAATTGTCAGTAGCACAGTCTCACATGGATAGTGTACAGCCGATAATCGTATTATGACTCGTACTGAATGATGCCGAGATTTCGATTATCAAATTTCAACCAGAATAGCCCTTCTCATAAGGATTGGCCGACGTTGCAATGCGGCTTCCTTTCCAATATCATACCGGTATACACTAGTGTGCCCAGTTCATGATACGAAGCCCTCATTTGTCTACAGCATCACACAGCCGATCCGCCCGGATGCGACCGCCTAGCCTAGCCATACGCCATACATGTATAACTATGAGGAGAAAGATGGAAAGACAAATACTGTAGAATCCATCTTTAGTATGCCTACTACGCAGTATACTACTACGCATAACTACTACGCATAGCTACTAGCATCCATATCATCGCCAGGGTTTCGTGCGTGGGCGCCAACAGACGACGATGATATGAGCGCATGATCCAAAACGCCGCAACAGGGACATTTCCAAACTCGGCGTGATCCGCGCGAAAATGATACTTCAGCGGCTTCCACAAGTGTGGCACAATTGACCAGGGAAGTCGCAAAGTGAACAGCCGGCCACGGCCACGGCACGGGCAACACCATCGCCAACGACACCTTGCCTCCCTGCTGCTTCAGGCGGAAAGGGGCAGCAGGCATTCCAGTCCAGACCAGACCAGACCATTGGAGGGGTTCGTCGATCACGATTCCTATCGCAGCGATTTACACTATTTGTTCAGCAATTCGTCGTACCGAAAGGAGAGCGAGTCATTATGCCGATGGCCCGACAAACATCCTGTCCGTGGCCTCGTGGTGACGCCCGAGCTTACATACTAAGTAGTAGTCCTCCAGAAGCACGGCAACAGTGGCGATCAAGTGCTCCATGGGTGGATTCGGCAGCCAATCATACAAATAGAGGCACCTAGCTGTACTGTGCAAAGCGGCTGTTTCGGGGGCTTTTTCCCACGCTTTCCCGGGCGTTTGAATAACATCCAGGGTTTGGATGGGTATGAACAAACGCTAACAAGGTATTGGAGTACACTAGGTAGATGCGTGGAGTTATCTATTGGCTTTCACATCACACAAGTTACTACCTACCCGGATCATATATGCGTACTAAGTAATTGTAAATACTAACGCCAGCATATCATACAGTACATAGTAGACAGATATGTGCTGGAATCCTATCCTCCTAGCGCTAGCTTGAAGAGGCGTCCTCCCTGTCTACTTAGTACGTACTACATACACCTCCACTAACGTCGTCAAATTACGAGAACCCGCAAGTCCTCTTATAAATCAAATCCCCCTGGTGAGATTCACAAACGCCAATCCCTAGCGAGGGATCTCGGCGATTCTAGACTGCATGCCTATATACACTACACTAATCCCAAGCGGCATTTTCCAGTCCGTTCTGACCGACGACGATGTCTGACCATTCTGATCACAGCCTGTTTGATCATGCAGCCAGCAGTATCACGCAACATGCCGCATTCCCCAGAAGTACCCAGAAAAATACCCAGTTGCATAATGGACCTTACGTCAGGCTCTCTCTGTGGTCAAGCCAAATCCAAGGTAACCTTCTGCAAGGAGGGTACCGTTGACATCTTCCACCGTTTCAGTTTCGCCCGCCTACTACTATACTAGTCGTACTTGGGGCAACCGACCCGACGCAGCGAACGAACATCTCTGTTCCTTATGGTACCAAATAAAGCACGGTGCGGTGCCGGCCCTGACCGTTTGTGGTATCTGCTGTACATGGTAGTTAGTGGTGAGAGTCGATGCCAGGCGGGGTGGCATATTCGCGAAACATGATTCACCATGTAGTACTACTGACATGCCAAATACGAATGACAATACGTGTGGTTTTCATTTGCAATTTAGCGTTCAGCTAGAAAGACATGGCAATTAGCTAAATTTCCACGAACCACGATGACCACCGAGTCCGGCCGAAGCTTCTACCCAGAGTCTGGAGCCCAGGATAAACAGCACATGTTTCAGCTTTCTCCATTCTATGTCCAGTGTTCCCAGTCCAACTTCAAGTGGAATCCTACAATACCGACGAAAAGGTCGCATCGCCTCATCATGCCGTTCATACCAACATTGGAACGCGGGCGCAGCGGCGGTGCCCTTTCTGTTCTCCCAAACCCTCAGACTCTGACGTCCCTTCGTCTTGCTTAGTAGTAGATAGGTTCTCGTCTCTGCCCACTCCAAGGTTCCATTTGACCTTCTCGTGACCACCTTCAAGTTCTTTGCGCAAATGTAATTATAGTAGCAAGGGCTGCTCTGTCGGCTCTTCACGTGACACGAGTTCCGAGCATTTTTCTCAAGACTACAGACCATCTAGTTTATCTGAGGCGACAGGGTTCGGGTACATTGTCGCCTACTTCGTCGATTCTCTCATCTGATTCGATCCAGGCACACGCGCATGGCCAATTTATCACTGACTGCCCGCAGCACGTCAAGATGATGTGCCCCCTCACGACAAATGGGGTCTTTTGCATAATCGCTCAGCGGTGCGTTCATTCGGTGTCTAACGTCTCCCTTGCTTAACCCACAAGATCCGGCTGAAAGCAGCCGTGCCCCGAGCCAATGTTAAATACCCCTTACTACAGCTTCTAGTTCTCTTGCTGAGTTAAATACGAATCATCCTTCATTCAGCCACACATGAGCGGCGTGTGCATTCAATTACATGTCGTCGCTCAAAAGCTAGACAATGTCGCCAGGTACTGTGCGGATAAAGTGTTCAGACGCATTGCGATGTTATTATTCACTGTCATGCATTTATGCATTCAACCCTGTTACTGCTACCTGAGATGCTCTTGAGGTCAGCACCACTAATGCATACTAATAAATCTATAGAAAAACTCAAGTAGCCTGCTAGCATTATGGTATATCGATTCCTCTCGTCGCCACTACTTACGTATAGCTCGCAGATATATCACCGGCACCAACATATCCATTACTAGCAAGAGCTACAGTCACATCAGTGGTTTTACCATTAAAGATGGCCAGCCACCCCATAACGCAGGCCTTTCAGCCGTACGGCAATCAGTGATCTCAGGCCCGCGACACGCATTTCAGCTTGTGCCCGGCTTTTCCTTGGTGCTGTTTGGCGGGACTTTTTAAGAAGCGCTCTTCTTCTTCACCGGGGCTGGAACCATTGTGAAAGGAAAAAAAAAACTGACATCACGGTTGGTTCGTAGGGAGCACCTAAACGCGCGTTCCTTGTTACCTCCGCCACAGCCACCTGCGATTGAGTCTTGCTCATGATTTAATGCTTTTGTGCTGGCTTTAGCGAATCGGATTCAGCCCATATGATTATTCCTCCAAATCAGATATATGTGTACAAAGTGGCGTTCACGACGCTATATGTACGGTCTGAGTGCTTGACTTGTCTTGACATAGTTTATAATACATAGTATAGGGTGCTTATCTTCTTACTCAGTATCGTGCTGTTGGCCGATGAATCTCCCTGGTAATACAACGTAAGCTGAGACAATGAGGCGCGAGGTTGACCTGCTCGTTTGTTCTCAAGGCTTGAAAGTTGCACCGAGCTGCTTGTAGAAGTACTGCCGGCTCGCTTGAGACGATAAGCGACGGGCTAGATGCTGTTAGCACGAGTAAATTATAAGCTGAATACAAACCAGCCGAAAAAGCACCTCTATACCTAGTGCCCGAACAGAGTCACTACTCTACTATAGACAGTCATCCCTTGGGCTTTTAGCTCCGTTCAGGGGTCGGTTCCAGGAGCTACCCCACAGTTACAATTACAATACTCCCACAATGGATGTTGTTATCCAGAAGATGGCGTCACAGACTCTTGCCAGTAAGTTGGGTGATGACCTTCTATAAAGTTATTTTACGAGGGGGGCAAACTCGTAGACCTCGTATTGAATGTCGGCTACACATGTGCGTAGCTTCATGATACGAAAGCTTTGGTTTATGAAATTAGTATAACTACTACATGGCGTACTAGCGCGCCTCGTATACTCACCACTTCGCTGAGCAGACTTCCCTGCTATTATTTACAGCTACGAGCCAATTGATTTCCGTGGCTATGTACAGCTTGACCGTCGGCGCCGTTGTCCTGTTGTCTTAAAGTGCTATTTGAAGGGCAAGGAGTCGCATTTCGTGCGGCCATTTTTTTTGAGGTTTTACATATAACTGCTTTCAACTTTTATGGATACTAGGGTTTCGACGAAGTCGACCGACCGTCTTTCCAAAGGACAGTCTCTTCACTAATTTATACCTGATGAAGCTATCTAGAAGCAATATCTTACGTAGCAAGATGGGTATAGTAAACATGTTGTAAGTATATGTTGTCGTATAGGGAGACAACTTGCGAGGTGATATCTTTAACTTGGGTTATACAACAGAGCCGAAAGAAGGCGATGTAGCAATTCTCCTCTCGCTTGTATCAAGAGTAATTGTAGTCATCCCGTCCCTAACTTAGCTTGATCATCGAACTATATATTGGAGCTAGCGCTCAAATGAAGCATGTAGCGCAATGCTGAACACGCTAAGAAGATAGAAATGTTATGCCTTAACTATATTATAATGGACCTTTCATTATAGGTGGTGTGATAATAATAAGGGGTAGGTCGATAAATTTAAAGGGGCAAGTTAACTTGATTCTCCCTAATCTAAGCTAGAGAAAGGTATATGCGCAGTCGGTATTTAAAAGTCTGCCTGAGTATTAATATTTGTGTTGACCCGAAACCTATAAACTTTTTGTGGGTGGTTATACATTGGATTAAAGCTGGTCAATGAAGAGCCTCCGCTTAATATAAAAAGCTCTTATACCACTGCTGACAGATTGTACATAACATGGTCTTCCTGTTCGAAAATCTCAACCAAGTATTGAGGAAGTGTTAAATAAGCGGCCTCACTATAATATCAGTTGAAACCTAAACCGGAGAGTGTTCTTCGCTGTAGAAATCAACACATACGAATACCACAAAATGAGCACTGAATGAGCCATACTTGAATGCACCTTAAATAATCACACCTCACGGGCCCTTATCTTAGGAAATAGGTTAAACATATACTTGCTAGAACAAATAAAGAGCCAAATAATTAAGGAATATAGCGACCAAAAATAAATGTAAAAAAAATAAAATAGATTTATAATATTATTATTATTAATTAACCCGCTATGCTACCTTTAGGTAGCGCGGTCCTTTTATAAGTAATTATTTATAGGTAAAACTATATAAAAGCCGGGTAAAAACTTTATATATTATGTTTTTTTTAACCTAGCTGCTTTTTAACTATATATAAACTAGTTTTTATTAACTAGTTAGCTATAAAAAGGCAAGGTAAAGTAAAAAAGGTAAAATAAATAGATTTTTTTTTTAAAGGCTATTATATTTTTTAGTTTTAAAAAAAAGCTAAAAAGGCTTTTTTTTAGTCGCAGAGGACCTTTAATAGGGTTTTTTTAATTTTACTGCATGTTTTTTACTTTTTTTTTTTTTTTTTTTTTTTTTTTCTAGCGCTTTTTATTTAGGCTGCTTTATTATATATAATAATTCTGCTAGTGTCTACTAGCTACTTTACAATAAGCCTTGTAGACATAAGTTTTTTAATAGCTATGCGTAGGTTTTTATTATATAATAACGTTTTACTTTTTAACCTTTTAAATAAAGTTGTTTTTTTTTTTTAAAAAGTTTATATTTAAGTATTATATGCTATAATATTTTTTTGCCTTTTATATACTCGTAAAAAAGGGTTAAAAAACCTAATATTTTTTTTTTATATAAAAAAGCTTTAAGGCTAATTTTTTTAGTTTATATTTAAGTTATTATTATTGCTTTATGTTTTAATAAGCTATAGTATTTTTTAAAGGCGTTATTTTTGCTTGGCTTTTATTTAGCTAGTGCTAAATAGCTGCGCTTTATTTTAATACGCTTTTACTAGTTTTTTTATTTTTTTTAAAAGGCTTTTTTTAGCTTACGCCTTTTTAACTATTTTTTTTGCTAGCGGTCTGCTTTTTTGCTTTAGTTTTTTTTTTTAAGGTGTTTTTTAATTTTTAAAGGCTTGCTTTTAATTTATGTTTTTTTTTTTTTTTTTTTAGCAGCGCATAATAACGCTGCTATTTTATTTATAGCTTAGTCGATAACTTTTTTATATATTATATTATATATTTTATTTTTATTAGCTACGGCTTTGCTGCTAAAGTATAAGTTAATTAGCGGAATTTTTATTTTAGTTTTTAAGTGTTTTATTAAAGTAGCTTTAAAAGTTTTTGCTATTTTTTTTAAGCACTAGTTTTAGGTTACTTTAAAGGCGCCGGCTATTTTTTGCGCTTTGTTTTTTTTAGTTAGTTTATATTAGGTTGTAGCGCTATAAGCTAAAATGCTTTTAATTATAACTGCGTAAACTTATTTTATTTTAGCTACGCTGCTATTTTAAGCAAAGTTTTATAGCTTAATTATTATATATAATTAAATGTTTAGTTTTTTTTTAAGTTTAGCTAAGTGTTTTTTTTATTTTATATTTTTATAAAACTAGACTTTTAAAAACTTTATATTGTTTATTAAATAAACTATAATATTTAATAGGTAGATTATTTAAATAAGAGCTATTTTACTGCCGAAAAAATATATTAGCTTATTTTTTTGCAGCGTAAATTTTATATTATATTTTATAGCTTAGTTTTTATAAGTTTTTTATGCTGCTTTTAATATTTTATAGTTTTATTTTATTTTTAAATTAGCTATTAGCAAGTTAATATTATTAATAAAGCTAGCTATTATTAGCTTTAAGTGCGCTATTAGGTTTTTATATAACATTAAAATATATAAAAGAAAAAATAAAAGCAATAATAACGACTTTTATAATATTTTTGCTTTTAATATAATAAATTATAATGCTGTTTTATTAAAGTAAAATTATATTATTTTATTAAATATAAAAAAATAAACTTAGAAAATAATTTAAAAAAGGTAATTTTTTTATTATAAAATATATATTAGCTTTTTTTTATTAATAATATTAAAGGCTTTTATAATATTAAGTTATAATAGCATAATAATACTTTTTTTATTAATAGCTATTTTAGCAGCTTTTATTATTAGTTTAATTATTATATTAATTAATTTGTTTTTTTTATTGCTTATTTAACCGCTAAATAAAAGGCTTTTATTTTTAGCTATTTTTATTATATAGCCGGAGGTTTTTTATATTATGTAGTAATAATAACAAAAAACTTAACGTTAACGTTAAACAAACTAATATAAGAAATAAAGTAAAAGGATTTAAAAGGGGTTTAAAAAGGGAAAACTTTTTAGGTTAGTTTTATTTAAATAAGCTAATTATATATTTTGCAATTCCAAGGCCTTTGGTTAGCTATATAGCTTATATTTTTTATTTTATTTTATTTTTTTTTTACTTTTAATAAAGGCGCTAACCTAGCTATAAACCTAGCTATAGACCTAGCTATAAATCTAGCTATAAGACCTAGCTATAAATCTAGCTATAAACTTAGCTATAAACTTAGCTATTTAAGCTTTAAAGCATAAGGATTTATTTTATTATAGCTTTTTTGTTTTAAAAGTGCGTAATAATATTAAACCAGCTAGCGGGTGCGCTTAATACTAAGATAGCGTGCGCGCTATATATATATATATATATATATATATATATAGAAATATATAGCCTAGGTTATTTTCGGAAGCTTTTTTTTTTTTTTTTTTTTTTT